>JAVLVB010000278.1:1156193-1170739 GCA_032876305.1 Orestias chungarensis
CACACACACACACACACACACACACACACACACACACACACACACACACACACACACACACACACACACACACCAATCTGCATGATGAGCGATAGCCTAACTGACCTTAATATGAGCCAAACAGAAAAATAAACCAGCTAAAAAACAGGTAGATCTCTGTTTGAAAAAAGGAAATCATTTCCTACCTTAGTGGGAGACCTGGCACTGGGAGGAGGAGTCTAGCTTTTTAGAAAGCAGTGGAATTCATAACTATACATTTTAGAGGGAAACAAGATTGCTAACACATCATTGAATGCATATAGGCTACTGACCAAATTTGCTTACATAACATGGGAGTATGTCTGCAGTGTTTCATAACGCACAAAAACGTTAACAGAAGTAAAAATACCTATTATAAAAAGGAAAATATGTTGCTGTATATGTTTTGATTGAAGACCTGGGATGAATGTTTAGCTTTTGTAGAAGACATAAATATTATAATTTTTGCTTTCATTCAAACTTAGTTGATTGTGCTTGTATTCTGAGAACTTTTTTTTTATATTTCTCTGATTAAAATATTCATTTAATTAAAAACATTGCTCGTTGAAATCAGATTACATGACAAAATAACACAATTGTGAGAAAATAAATGACCAAACTATTTATTGTAAAATTTGTAAAATAGAAAAAGAAAATTAAAAAAGTAAAATGCTAAAAAAACTTCAATAAAGCAGTGTTATAACTATTTACTACGACTACTATAGTATTTCTGTACTAGAACTATTTACATATATATATATATATATATATATATATATATACATGCACACACACACTTTCCTGAAAAGGAAGGCACATACAGACACATACTCCCCGGCCAGCACGGCGTTCCTCAGCTTCTCCGTATGTCGTCTGTGTTCTGCGAGTTCTCCAGCGCCACGTAGAATAGGTATCGGCGCAGAAGGCCGAACACGTCCACGCGGACCAGCCGGCGCAACTGCTGGTAGAAGCCCACGTGGGTGTGACTGGCCAAAATAAAAAAAATAAAAATTATTATTTTTTTTTCTTTTGTACATTTTTTTGTCTATTTTAGAAGGTCTGAAAACTCGCTAAATATAACGTCAAAGCTGCTATATTGGCAAAACTGACTTCCTGTCATGTCATAAGAGGTCATAACCTCGCGGTCGACTTGGGATCACTCCGCGGTCTATAAGTAGATCGCGATCGACTGGTTAGGCACTCTTGCTGTAGTCATCGAAAACATGAGGGAATGCTATAAGTTTATGACTCGATGCAATCTGTTAGAGTTCCTCAGAACCCTTTGAAACTTTTTAAACAGATTTGTAATGATGTATCTATGATTATAATTGATTTTCTGGTAAAGTGCCTTGAAACGACATCTGCTGTAAATTGGCAATGTATAAATAAACTGATTTTTGATTTTTAGAACAGTTGCACATTGTTTTTGTGGTCCTGTTTGAATAGACGGCTATGTTAAAAGCTTTAGATCATTCTGCAAGAGGTAGACATATACTCACACAGTTGGAGTTTAAAAACAGAAGGAGTCTTGTTGCTCTAGTGTAATAACCTGCAAATAAGGGCTACGAAAATCAAGTACCAATCTCTTGTATTCTTTTTTACATAGTGATAATCATACCCCTAGACTAACAAGCCCTTAATAATACAATATTTTTACCAGCATGCCCTTCCTGATTTTTTTGGGGTCCTGTCTAAATTCAGATTTATATTAAACAGCTTCAGTTCATCCTGTGAGAGATAGACCTAAGTTCACAAACTTAGAGGTTATTGACAGGGATAGTCTTATTTCTCTTCTGGTATAGCCTGCAAGAACAGGAAAACATATTCTTTGCTACCACTAAGGGTGTGAATGCATACTTTATGCATACATCTTCCTTGCAGATCTTCAGGTAAGGGTGGATTAGTTGCTCAACGTCAGATGGTTGTGAAGTTATTTTGGATGGGAGCTTGTTAATTGGTTGGTAAAACCTGCATTAGAATGTGTTAGGTAGTCAAGAATCAAGAGTCAGTTTATTTATATAGCGCCAATTTACAACAGGTGTCGTCTGAAGGCACTTTACAAAAAATCAATTAAAATCAAGGATACATTCTAACAAATCAATTTGAAAAAGTTTCCAATCTAAGGAACCCCAGCAGATTGCATCGAGTCATTGACTTGCAGCATTCACTCCTCTGGAATCAGCAGGCAGAAACAATGGCTTGTGTTGTCGTTGACTTTATAGCAATCCCTCATAGTGTGCAAGACAATCTCCCATTGTCTATTTAAATATATTTTTGTAGTTGATGATGTTCTACTGACATTTCCAGCCAGTTGAAGGCTCATTAATTTGGAATATGATATTCTCATTTAATGTTTTGATCTTCGCTTTAAAACCTTCCAAATCAATCATAAAAGAACAACGACGGTATGTCAAAATGAGGATTGCTGTCAGAGGCATGTTGGGAACTAAAAGCAATGTACAGTGATATTACTTATTGATATAGATCTGATTGAAACTTTTGAAAGTACGAGATAAACTTCCGTTTATTTCATAATAGTTTTCTGCAGCCACACATGGAATGTGTAGCTTATTCTTTACAAGGGCTTGTCTGGGATTGCAACCCACAACCGCTCACACAAATTGAGAATCAAACTCCTAGACCATCAAGCCCTTAGTAAAGTTGCACATTGTCTTGGTGCTCCTGTTTGAATAGATGGCTATGTTAAAAGCTTTAGTTAATTATGCGCGAGGTACAGCTACTCAAACCCTCTGAGGTTAAAAACAGAAGGAGTCTTGTTGCTCTAGTGGTATAGCTTGCAAACACGGGCTATGAAAATAAAGTTTCAATCTCTTGCATTCTTTTTTACATTTGAAAATCATACACCTAGACATACAAGCCCTTCATAATACAAAATTTCTACCAGAATGCCCTTCCTGATATTAATGGCTTCCTGTTTAAATTGAGGCTATATTAAACTGGTAGAGTTCATCCTGCGATAGATAGACATAAGTTCACAAACTTAGAGGGTATGGACAAAAAGAATCTTATTTCTTGAGTGGTATAGCCTGGAAGAATACGGTACATTCTTTGTTCCCCCCAAGGGTATGAATGCATACTTTACGCATGTTTTATTTATCTTCAGAGCAGGCTGGATTAGTAGCTGAAATTTATGGTAGAATTGGAAGTTGCTAAACTCTTTAAATGTTTAGGTAAACAAATAATGCTATAAGACGAGATTCTTTTGCTGCCTGCCACGACCGGTCTGGAGATTTTATTACACCACTAGCAACTGCCAGTATCAGATTAATTCTGGCACAAATTTAATACAATCATGGATACAAAGTGAACCAAATCATAGATTTTCATGATAATGGTTAATACATCATTGATACATAATCTTAATGACAATTTATGAAGAAATGTTCATAACGCACATATAATTCAGAGTGATTAAGTAATTGAAGTTATGAATCATAATAATCAAAGTCTTCGTAGGAATAACTTGTTGCTTAATGCTTGTGCTCATCCATGCACTCTCTTACATTCACACAATCACCCATACTCACACATTCTCACTCATACTCTCTTACACATTCATGCTCACTCACATTCACACATGTGTTCCTAGTGTATTAACTATGTGTAGGCCACCCGTGTTGTATTGTATATAAATTGTGTAAGAAATGTGTGAAGTGGTGTATACGAATAGTTTCTTTCCCATGAGTCCATTTTTTTCCACCCCAGGCTCCATTTCAGTTCCCTGAGCTCTTTAGATCATTGAACAAACCATAAGCGCTTTTAGTTAGCATTGAAATGTCCTCGAGCTAGTAGTCCTTTGACTTGGTCATGTGTTCAACGGTCCTGGCAGCAATCTGCGTCAGTCCGTGTGATGTCCTCCTTCCTTTGTTAGTCCCCAAGATCAATTTCCTCATGAAAGGGAGCACACAACACACAAGCAGAAAAATAACAATTAGTACTAATACTAGAGTTATTCCTATTTTGGCTGCTAAGGCTCCACATTCACCTAAAATTTCCTCCAAACATTTCCATGACCAGTTGCTCTTTCCTGCATTTTCTTTTAATTCCACTGTCAGTTTATTTAGCTTCGTCATTACTGCTCTGAATGTACCTTTTGGTAAGGTGTTCATAGGAATATATGTACAGCATTCGTTTCCAAACAAATGACAACCTCATCCCATATTGACCAAGATTCAATCTAATGCTTGTCTGTTTTGTTTTGTCATTCTACTTGTTTCAAGAAGTTGTTCTCCTAGAACCATAAATCCTTAAACAGTAAAGTTGATCATCCTCTGTTGGTTGCAATAAACATTGTTAATCCATTAAACATTTTTGTTAATTGTGATCCAAGGTAAGATAGATTCAAATCCTGCAATAAGTTAATGCCGAAAGTAGTGGCCTCCTACTGATGCCCATAGTCTGGACCAAACAAGGGGAGGCTTCATTCCAGTTTTATGCTCCAAAACCTGGAACAGTCTTCCTGGAGAGGTGAGACAGGTTTCAACTCTGCCATTGTTTAAATCCAGGCTGAAAACAGCATTATTTAACTGTGCATACAGCAACTGAAAATATTATTACTATTATTATTATTATTATTACTTCTTTTAAATACAAAAGTTGATTTTGTTGTTTCATATTGTTTTATTTGTTTTCATTTTGAATTGTCTTTTTCACGAAAAATGTGCTATACAAATAAACTTACCTTGCCTTGCCTTTCAGGGGCAATGTGTTGATTAAAATGTCATCACCCACATCCACTTGCTGTCCACCACCAGATATGTCTGATCACCTATAAAAAATAGTGTTGGTATAGTGAAAGTCAAATTTTTACAAGTTTGCTCTCATGATTCTGGATTTTGATACCGTACAGTTGTTGCAAAAAAAACAAAACTTATCTAAGCATGTTTAAACCAAGATAAAACCCAAGTAAAATTACATTGAACTGTTGTATTTCCTACGTGTATTCCTCCATTATTTTCAAATCCTCCATTTGCAATACATTCATATTCTGCATCATAATCTACCTCATAATTCACTGTAGGACCAGACTATGTAGTGGTAATATAAAATTCTGCGCAAACATATTCAAACTTGTAACCTGCCCATTTATCTAAATAATGGTGGGAATTACGTGAACCTTACAATAATCTGCAATTCATGCCCCACATTGGCAGTTTAAAATATGACACTACACCAACTTCTGGAATAAATTTACGTTCCTTGCGTTTTTGTTGTTGTCTAAGTGCACACTCTAGTTTTCCCCGTTTGTCCCCTCTTGAGGCTGTCTTTGAGTCCATGTTCTGTCAGTTTTGTTCGTCATGGTCGGTTTGTCCCGTGCTGTGGGCTGCAGATTGTATGAGTTCCTCCCTGCTGTCGCTGCTGTTTAACGGCTCACTACTTCTTTCAACATCAACAGTTGGACAGTTATCCGTATCAGTCTCATAACTGTGAGACCTCCGCTCATCATCCTTGTCAAACTGAAGTTTAACTCTGTCTTTATTTTCAACTTTAGTGCAATGAGTCAAATGATGCCAAGTGATACTTCCTTCTACTTGGAGAGCTGTTGGGTTTGATCTTTTGACTTCTTAAGGTCCTTCCCAATACAGCGGGCCTCATGGTAGCTGCATTTTTACACCTTGATGTACACCAAATCGCCTGGCTTTACCGGTGGCTCCAACTCTACCGACTCTGGACTCGTGGATGTTTCCTGCTAATAAATAGCTCTATGGATTGCAGTTAGTTGTTTAATATAGTCTTTCAACTCATTTTGCAACTGCTCAAGGGGGGGTCCCTTGAAAGGTAACCTCCATTGCGGCACGGGCATTGACCTGTCAGTCAGCATTTCATGCGGAGTTAAATGCGTGCTTCTATGCATTTGCATGCGATAGCTTATTAGTGCTATTGGCAAAGTATTTACCCAATTAGAATGTCGTCAACAAATTCAAGCAATGTGCGATTAATTTCCAATCCTTCTAGGTCCTGCCTAAGTGTTTGATTGAACACATGTGGGCTGTGTTGAAACCTTCATGTAATCAAGTGTAGCTGTACTTCTTACCTTTGTAAGTGAATGCAAACAGGTATTGAGATTTTTCCGCTAGAGGAATGGTAATAAATGCTCGTAAAAAATCAATTACAGTGAAAAATCTTGCTTCAGCGGGAATTGCAGATAAAAGTATGTGGGGGATGGGCATTTCCGCCGAAGATCTGTCTTCCACCACATCATTCCTTGATGCACAAATGGACGTGGGTTCCATTGTTGTGGGTAAACATTCACCACTGGTTGAGAAGGCTGAGTTATTTTTGGAGCTGGAGTATACATCTGTGGTGCTGAGTTAGGAAGATAGGCTACATTTGGGCTGGGATACTGGTCCCTCCTTACCACTTCAGCTTGAGTGTTAGTTTTGCTTCTTCCTTAAACTTCTACAAGTTGCAGCTGAGCCAGTTTTGTTTGAATATATTTGTATTGGTCAGTGAGTCTTTGTTCATCTCCTGTATTTTTCTATGGCATGCACCACATGATCGCGAAATTCTTTTTGCGACATTGGCATTTTCAGGTCAGGCTGGATTAGTGGCATTGTTCCGCATCGTGACGGTTACGAGAACTTTTCCAAAAATGGCTTTGATGTCTCCCAGTGCCAAGATTCTGCCGACTGTCTCTTCTTCCAATACTCTTATCCAATTTCCTGCACCGTTGTAAATGTCTGCAGCCGCGAGACCAAGACGACCAGATCCGTCGAGGCAAATGGCAAGTATTGTGCAACATCTCATTTTAATATGATTGGTAGCTGATTTGAGGGGTCATAACGATCAGGTTTGCGTATGTCAGGTCTGGATCTTAAATTGTACTCTTTTTTTACAGGAGTGCTTGTGCATGGACCTGTTGTTGCTCTGTCTTCCTCATTTTCACATCCTGGCTCCTGTTCAGCTAATCGTGTAAAGCTTTCATCAATTTCCATTTCCTGTATCAGTGTTTGATTTGTTTCACATTTCAAATCAAGGCTTTTATGGTTTTATGGTCCAAGCTTAACCAGTAAGCATTTCCACTTCTGCGATTTCCCGTATGACCAGCATAGCAGTCAAGAATTTTATTATTTCCAACTGTCCACATTGTGGAGAATCCAACACCTGCGGTTTGAATTCCGGTTGGAATTGGTGGCATGGATGTGGAATGTCTGCCAGCTGGCTTATAGCATCTGCTACAATGTTTTGGAGGTGAACCTTTATACCCTGGAGAGCTTTTTCTGTGGCGCACTTCTGGGTGGAACTTTTGTTTGAAGTACTGTTGGTGGTGATGTGTGCACGGTAGATGATTTAATAATAACAATAATAATAATGTATACTTTATTGATCCCATAGGAAATTGTTTTTGGTGTACACCACACCAAGGCAGCCATTTTGCAGGCCAGGTAGGCAGTAGCGCAAAGGGTCTTGCCTAAGGACCCTTTGATACCCTGAGTAGGTCTTGCCTAAGGACCCACACTGGATGCTATGGTATTTTGACATGGGCTGGATTTGAACCCCTGACCTTCCAAGTGGAAGTCCGGCATCATACTACTTGAGCTATCCAGCCGCTGTTTATCTGATTGAGCTTCCGGCTCCTCATTTTGAGATGGGTTTACACTATGTCTAGAATTCCTGAGTAGGTCATTGTTCCTGTATCCGAAATCGCCTGTAATATTCAGGACTCCTTTCAGGGCTGGATACAACCCAGCAGGATTCATTTTATCATCTTTGGTTTGTCATAATTATTTTTGAGCTCAATGAGCTGCTGTTCTAAGTTATTTCTGTATTTTTCACCTTCCTCCTTGAATAACTGTAAGATGTTCAATTCCAATTCTTTTTTTGGTTTGTCTTTTCTTACTTTAGTTTTTTGCTTTGTAGTCTGCAATCCGAGTTTCCATTTGTTCACAAAGGGACAAGTCAAAGATGGAAATCCTTGCGTTCTCTTTTTCCATTTCTTTGAAATTTTAGGAATTTGAGAGGCATATTGTAACCTGCACAAAATAATCAACCCATATTTTATTTTGGCAGTTCAAACTGACAGCAGACTTTAAGTTCCAGGTCAGGGGTGAACTTGGCCCCTCGGAAAAGCAGTAGATTAGCCAATCTGGCAGGGTCGGTTGGAGGCGGAAGCAGAGAGTTCGGCGGCAAAAACAAAACACAGAATATATCGGAGTTGGAAAAGGCGGATTTGAGCATAAACTGGTATGTGAATGGTTCGGGTGGAAATGGAAGTATGAAATGAGGAAGACATGGATTTTGTAGGGTGGACGCCAGTGGGGAGAGGAACAGGGAGAGGAAAGAAATAAAATTGATAAAGGAAGGGGAATTGGTGATAATCAAGGTAATAAACAAGAACTGGAAGGAAGTAGTTCAGAAGAAGAAAGGACAGTTCGGAGGAAAGTTGTGAGGGAGGAATTTAAAATAATATTAAGACTTAAGAACGAGGAAGAACAGGATAATATCAGCCCCATTGTAGTGTCAAGAGAAATAAAAAAGAAAATTGGAGATGTTGAAATGGTAAAGATTTTGAAAGACGGAAACCTATTGGTAGTTTGTAAAAATGAATTACAAAAAAATAAGGCTTTAAATGTGGATATTATATGTAAAAAAATTGTGTTGGAGAAAAAAATTGTAGGAGAAAATAAAAAATTAGAGGAGTGATTTATGGGATCCCTTTAGATGAAGATCTTGATAAAATAAAGAGATGTATTGTTGGTGCAAAAGTGAATAACTTGAAGCGACTATCAAAAACGATAAACGGAGAAAAAGTTGGAAGTTTGTCAATCCTCATTGAATTTGAAGAAAATGATTTACCACAAAACATAAAAATAGGTTATCTCAGCTTTCAGGTCAGACCATATATCCCTCCACCACTTCATTGTTTCAAGTGTCAAAGGTATGGACACATAGCAGAAGTTTTGTAAAGAAAGCAGAGATGTCCAAACGATGGTGAAGATCACAAGTTTGTTGAATGTAAAGAAGAAATAAAAGAAAAATGTTGTAACTGTGGAGGGCAACATAGAGTTACGGAGGATGTGAAGTAAGGAAGAAGGCAAAAGATATTATGCAGATTAAAATGACAAAAAAAATAAGCTATGCAGAAGCAGTTAAACATGTGAAGGAACAGAAACCAAGAAAGGTTGAACAAACAGCGAGTCAAAATCCACAGCAAAGCAAAAAACAGCCAGAAGAAAACTCCACAGGGGAGTGTCATAAGTCCATTACTGTTCTCAATTATGATATATGATGTATTTAAAGGTATTGGAAAAGAAATGGGATGTTCAGTTTTTGCAGATGATGGAGCTTTTTTGAAAAGAGGGTAAAATGTAGATTTTATTGTAAAGAAATTACAAGATGTTATTATTAAAATAGAGAAATGGGCGTTGCAATGGGGATTTAAGTTCTAAGTTGCAAAAACAAAAGTAATTATATTTAATGAGAAAAAAATAAACAAGGATATAAAATTAAAATTATATAACCAAGAGTTAGAGCAAGTAAAGTGTGTAAAATTTTTGGGACTATGGTTTGATGAAAAACTAAAATGAAATATACATATTCAAAAATGTATTGATAAATGTAAAAAAAGTATTAAATATTTTGAGATGCTTGGCTGGCAGTGACTGGGAAGCAGATAGACAGTCACTAAAATAGGTTTACAAAGGCATGATCAGATCTAACTTAGACTTTGGTTGTATAGTTTACAGTTAAGCAGCTAAAACACATTTGGTTAAATTAGACATTATCCAACAGCAGGCATTAAAATTATGTACTGGAGCATTTAAAAACCACACCAACAGCAGCAATAGAAATAGAAATGCGAGAAATGCCATTAGATTTAAGAAGAACAAAACTAGAAAATAAATTATTTGTTAAATTTTACAAAGCAATACATTTGATAATCAAATTTGGGAAATTTTAAATCCATGTTGGGAAAAAGAATAGAAAGAAATAAGTAGTTGAAAAAAAAAATATTTAAAATGAATGATTTAGAAATTACTCAAACAATACCAATATCAATTATACCACCATGGATTCTACCAGAAGCAATAGTAGATATGTCAATATTAGAAAGGAAACAAGATAAATCTTACATTGTCGACAGTTACTCTGTACAGATACATTTAAATAACCATTATCAATATATTCATATTTATACAGATGCATCAAAAATAACTGGAAAAATAGGAATAGGTTTTGTGGTACCAGAATTCAATATAAAAATAGGAAAACGATTTACAGATGGATTATCAGTATACACAGGAGAAATTTTGTCAAAATTATTAGCATTACAATGGGTAGAAGACATAAAACCATTATAAACAGTAATATGTTCAGACTCAAGATCTGCTTTATTAAGTTTAAAATATAATTTGTCAGATAGTAGGATGGACATCTTATTAGAAATATTTTATAAATTATTCAGAATACAAAATATAGGTTTAATAGTTATATTTGTGTGTAGATTCAGCTGGTTTAATGTTAAAGTTACAGGTCATGGCCTCTTGCCATTTTTAACAAATCATGCTATATTGTATTAGTCAGCTCAATGAAAGTGACTGGTCCAGAGAACTACACCCGACTGGCTAATATATTGTAACTTATGAATGGAACACATTCCCTTGTGTCATCATCACCAAAAACGTGTGAGAACCAGATTGAAAACGTGTTTATATTCCGAGCTGCAAGTCCAAATGTATTAGGTAATTATGAATCTCAAAGTTTTTGGCAGCACGATCTTTGCGCAAAGATAACTCCTCCATGGCAAGTAGAAATTAACGTCATCTCACTTTTTTGCACTTCAGACCGCCGGCTGACAGGAAACCATTCTGTATTTAACAAGCAAAGTAGAGATAAAATCTTACCTCTTTTCTGTGTGGGGGTGCCCAGATGGCCTCCCATCAACAGTAAGGCTGCAGCGTCACGTTCCGTCCTTGTGGCTTCTTCAATTGTTCAATGGAACGTCGGGGTCACCATTTTAAGGGAGAATTGGAAGGTGCTAATCTCTTTAAATGTATATAACGCTCTAAGATTTGACTCTTTTACTGCCAGCTACGACTGGTTGGGAGATTTTATTACACTTCCACAGATACTTCTTACAAAAGCATCATCTTCTAATATCTCACTCAGTTCTTACTTCAGCCTGTCTTTATACATCTCTTTTCACTCGTCTTCACTTGTGTGTGTATTGGGAAGTGTTGACGAATAGCATTACTGCCCTTATTTATCCAAGGATCCTGACAGCCCTTGAAGTAAGTGTGTGTTGGACTTTCTCGGAAATAACTGTGACCTCTTGTTCCAAACATGCGCTCCGTTTCAGACCTGCCTAATTAGCCAATCTCTCACAATTGTTCTTATCTGTCCAAACAGTTTACTTCACAATCCATATTTTGGTCCAACTTTCAGTATTGCAGTCATATGCCTGTTGGGAACTACAACCAATGTACAAGGATATTGCTTGTTGGTATAGGTTTGTGATTGGACTTTTTATAACTAGGGAATAGTTAATAATCAGATTGGTGTGAAGGGATTTTGGATGGGTGCTCAGTGCTTGATTTTTTTATACCTGCAGTAGAATGTGTTAGGTTGTTGGCCAGTTGACAATATCCCATAAATTTAGATATATCCACTTCTTGTTTTGATCTTTGCTTTAAAACCTTCCAAATTTATCATAAAAGTACAACTACACTATGTAAAATATGTATTGCATGAAATGAAAGTCATACGCCTGTTAGGAAATACAAGCAATGAATACCTATTTACTATATACATGCTCCCTATTGGTAAAATCATCAGACAGCATGGTGTTAATTTCCAATGTTATGCTGATGATACACAACTGTATTTATCTATAAATCCTGACTAATCCAGTCAGTTTGGTAGATTACAGGCATGTCTAGATAACATAAAAATGTGGATGACTTTAAACTTTCTGCTCTTGAACTCAGAAAAGACAGAAGTTGTTATCCTTGGACCAGAACCTCTGAAAAAGAAATTGCTTAGTCAGCCACTTGACCTGGAGAGAATCAGGTTGGCGTCTGTTGACAATGTAAAGAACCTTAGTGTTATTTTTGACCATGAAATGTCTTTCAAGTCCCATATAAAACAGGTCTGTAAGATTTCCATCTTTCACCTTAGGAATATAGCAAAAATTAGAAATATTCTCTCTAGGACAGATGCTGAAAAGCTAGTCCATGCATTTGTTACTTCAAGGCTGGACTATTGTAACTCTTTATTAGCAGGAAGTTCATAAAATGCAATTAAAATTCTACAGTTGGTCCAAAATGCTGCAGCAAGAGTTCTGATAAAACTTAAAAAAAGAAATCGTATCTCACCAATTTTAGCTTCTATTCATTGGCTTCCTTTCAAACTTAGAATACATTTTAAGATTCTTCTTCTGACATATAAAGCCCTCACTAATAAAACTCCATCGTATATCAGAGATCTGATAACACCTTATGTCCCTAACAGAGCACTTCGCCCTCAGACTGCAGGTTTACTGGGGGTTCCTAGAATCTCTAAAAACACAATGGGAAGCTGATCTTTTAGTTATCAGGCTCCTCGCCTGTGGAACCCCCTTCCAGCTTTAGTCCGTGAGGCAGACACCCTTTTTAGCTTCAAATCAAGGCTTAAAACCATCCTGTTTGGTAAAGTTTATAGTTAGGAAGAGGTAGAGAAGACAGCCTAACCCTGTTCGGGAGGAACTCAGTCTTGACGGACGGTTCTCCTTTGCTCTACCTTCTTCATGTCTCACTCTATACGGTTAAGTTATTTAAGTTTTTCTATAGTTATGCTGCTATAGGCTTAGACTGCTGGAGGACAATCTGACCACTTCTCTCTCTGCTACTTTCTTCCTCTGTCCAATCTACTTATTTACCGTTATTTCAACCTTTTTAACCTTTTTTTTTCTCTTAGTGTTCTTCTCCTCATAGTAACCACACCTGGTCTGGTGTTCTGTTAGCTGAGACAGGTTTTTGGAGGAGAACATGGGGTGAGATGCTTCCAGTGACACTCTACAACTGCTGCTATAAACTCTATTATTTCAGTATCCTGTGCTTGTAATTTAGTTTGCTGTCTTTTCAAACCCCCAGTCGGTCTTGATGGCTGCTTGTACTGAGCCTGGTTCTGCTGGAGGTTTCTTCCTGTTTAAGGGGAGTTTTTTCTCTCCACTGTCGCTACATGCATGCTCAGTATGAGCAATTGCTGTAAAGTCAACAACAACACAAGCCATTGTTTTGGTCTGCTGATTCCAGAGGAGTGAATGCTGCAAGTCAATGACTCGATGCAATCTGCTGGGTTTCCTTACATTGGAAACTTTTTCAAATTAATTTGTTATGATGTATCTTTGATTTTAATTGATTTTCTGTGAAGTGCCTTTCGACGGCACCTGTTGTAAATTGTCGCTATATAAATAAACTGATTCTTGATTCTTGATTCTATACCGATATTGCTTGTTGGCATAGATTTGTGATAGGATTCTGTGTAATTAAAAAAAAATAAACTTGCCTTTTTTCATGTTTTGTTTCAGTATGTTTTCTGCAACCGCACATATCCAAGCGCTTGTCCTGGATTTGAAACTGGGATCTCTCACACCCTAAGTGAGAATCATACTCCTAGACCAACAAGCACTACATAGTTATGAACTTTTTCTTGGTCCTCGTCTTTGAATAGATGGTTACATTAAAAGCTAATTCTTCCTGCGAGAGGACGACATACTCACACACTTGGAGATTAAAAACAGAAGGAGTCTTGTTGCTCTAGTGGTATAACCTGCAAACACGGGGTATGAAAATAAAGTATCAATCTCTCGTATTCTTTTTTACATAGTGAGAATCATACCCCTAAACCAGCGAGCGTTTCAAGTTACACTATTTCTAACAAAATGCCCCTTCCTGGTTTTTATGGCGTCCTGTTTGAATTCAGGTTACATTAAACAACTTCAGTTTATCCTGCGAGAGATGGACCTAAGTTCACAAACTTAGAGGTTATTGACTGGAAGAGTGTTATTTCTCTAGTGGTATAACCTGCAAGAACAGGGTATATTCTTTGTTACCACTAAGGGTATGAATGCATACTTTATGCATAAATCTTCCTTGGACATCTTCAGGTCAGCCTGGATAAGTGCCTGAAAGTCAGATGGGTGTGAATTGATTTTGGATGGGAGCTTGTTAATTGGTTGGTAAAGATAAGATAAGATAAGATAAGATAAGATAAGATAGACTTTAATGATCCCGGAGGAAATTGTTTTGCCAGGGTTACAGAGTATCAAATAACAATTAACACGATACACTCATCTAAAATACAAGACAGTATAGTACACAATCAACATATAACAATAACCACACTACTATTTATCCCTCCTGCAGATGGAAGAGGAGTTGTACAGTTTTATTGCCACAGGTGAAAAAGACCTCCTGTGCAGTTCTGTGGTGACTCTCGGTGGTCTCAGTCTCCGGCTGAAGGTGCTCTGACAGGCTGTCAGCATGGCATGTAGGGGGTGGGAGGTGTTGTCCTTGATGCTGAGCAGG
>JAVLVB010000278.1:1170839-1186038 GCA_032876305.1 Orestias chungarensis
CTCTCCTGATGAGCTTGTTGAGTCTGTTGGTGTCAGCCGTCCTCAGCCGGCTGCCCCAGCACACGACAGCGTAGAAGATGGCGCTGGCGACCACAGAGTGGTAGAACATCTGCAGCATGGTCCTGCAGACGTTGAAAGATCTGAGCCTCCTGAGGAAGTACAGTCTGCTCTGACCTTTTTTGTAGACAGTGTGTGTGTTTTTAGACCAGTCCAGTTTATTGTCTTTGTGGACACTGAGGTATTTGTAGTCCTCCACTATGTCCACAGCTGAGCCGTTGATGACGACGGGGTCTGGGCGGGTCCTCTGTTTCCTGAAGTCCACCACCAGCTCCTTTGTCTTTCCCGACAATAAGCTGCAGATGGTGCAGCACACACCACTCCACGAACCTGTCCACCACACTCCTGTACTCGGCCTCCTGGTCCCTGCTGATGCAGCCCACAATGGCAGAGTCGTCTGAGAACTTATGCAGGTGGCAGGACTGTGAGCAAAACCTGAAATCAGAGGTGTAGAGCGTGAACAGGAACGGAGATAGTACTTTCCCCTGTGGGACCCCCGTACTGCTCCGTATGATGTCTGATGTGGTGTGTTGCAGTCTTACATACTGTGGGCGGCCTGTTAGGTAGTTGTTGATCCAGGCCACCAGTGGAGCGTCCACCCGCATGTCCAGGAGCTTGTTGCTGAGGAGAGCTGGTCGGATGGTGTCGAATGCACTAGAGAAGTCAAAGAACATGACTCTCACCTTGCTGCTTGCCTCCTCCAGGTGCGAGTAGACACGGTGCCGCAGGTAGATGATGGCGTCTTCCACTCCCATCCGGGGCTGGTACGCGAACTGCAGGGGGTCCAGTGAAGGTCCGACGATGTTACGCAGGTGCTTCAGGACTAGCCGCTCTAGTGACCTCATGACATCCGATGTCAGGTCAACCGGCCTGTAGTTACAGTGTGTGGTGGGTGTCTTCTTCTTGGGCACAGGAACCAGACATGAAGTTTTCCACCGGTCGTGAACGACCCTCTGGCTCGGGCTCAAGGTGAAGATGTGATGGAAGATCCCACACAGCTGGGTGGCACATCCTCTTAGCACCCGGGGGCTGAGGCCGTCAGGACCAGCTCCCTTTCCTTGACGCAGGCGACTGAATTCTCTTCTCACCTCTGCTGCGGTGATGGTAATGGGGGATGGCGGGGAGAGTCCCTCAGATGAAAATGGGCAGGTGGGCTGTGTTGATGCTGAAGCAGTTGAGGAGAGTTGGTGGTGTTCAGGGGGTGCAGGGTGGACGGTCATGGTCAATGAGGTGCTAACAGCGTCGTTGGAGGAGCTGGGGGGAGGGCGGGCAGAGACTGTCTCATCAAACCTGTTGAAAAATAGGTTTAGCTGGTTAGCCTCCTGTAGGTCTCCTTCCATCAGCTGGTCGCCGTTTTTGCTGTGGCCAGTGATGGCTCTCATCCCACTCCACACCTACTTCATTTTGTTTTGCTGGAGCTTGATCTCCAGCTTCCTCTTTTAGCTGTCCTTCCCCTCCTCAATCCTCACCCTCAATTCCCTCTATACTCTCCTCAGTTCCTCTTTGTCCCTGCTCCTGAATGCAGCCTTCTTCCTGTTCAGTACTGCCTTGATGTCCCTGGTCACCCACGGTTTGTTGTTGGGGTAACAGCGCACAGTCTTTGTGGGGATGATGTTATTGGTGCAGAAGTTAACGTAATCCTTAATGCAGTCAGTGAGTTCATTGATGTTCCCTCCCTGTGCGTCACAGAGAACATCCCAGTCTGTTACCTCAAAGCATCCCTGGCGGGTCTCCTCAGCCTCCGGTGACCATTGCTGAACAGTTCTGGTGACCACCGGTTGCCTCTGGACAGCAAGGATGTAAAGTAGCTTCAGGTGCAGAATGTTGTGGTCAGCTCTACCAAGTGGAGGTAGAGCTGTGGCACTGTATGCATCCTTAACATTAGCATACAGCAGGTCTATTCTGTTATTGTCTCTGTTTTTACAGTCCACAAACTGCTTGAATGTGGTTAGGGTTGAGGTGAGAGTAACATAATTAAAATCCCCAGAAATGGCGATGAAAGCGCTGGGGTGCAGGGTCTGCAGTCTGGCGGTCGCAGATGTGATGACGTCACACGCCCCGTGACGTGTCTGCAGCCGGTGGAATGTAAACAATGATGACAATGGCATGGGAAAACTCACGCGGCAAATAATACGGACACAGGCTGACTGCTAACAGTTCGATGTCCGGTGAACACACACGCTCCTTCACAGTTACGTGTCCCGGGTGGAACCACTTGTTATTAACGTAGACAGCGACTCCCCCTCCCCTGTTCTTGCCGCTGTCGGCACTACTCCAGTCCCCTCGCACCAACTTAAAGCCAGGCAAACCCACCACAGAATCGGTAATGTTGTCGTGCAGCCACGTTTCAGTGAAGCACAGGAGCGATCCCACACGGAAAACACTGTCCCTCCTCATTAGCGCCATTAGCTCGTCCATTTTATTCACCAGCGATCTCACGTTTCCCATGACGATGGAGGGGAGATACGGCTAGTATCTCCTCTTCCTCAGCCCCCGTCTCCTACCGGCTCTCCGGCCCCGTTACTTCCTCCTCAGTTCTTTGTGGATTTTGTGTCTCTCCCTGTACGTTCTGCTCCTTCGAAGATCCCTCAGCTGGCTCCTTGTGTAAACAATGTGTGCCTGACCGGGGCAACGCTGGAAAAAAGTAATCCAGCCACCAGAAATGCAACCAAAAACTCGCCGCGCTGCATAATTGGCTTAAATAAATAATTAGTAACTAAGAATGCCATAAAAAGGCCAAAATATCCTAAAAGACAAGCTAACACAGGTAACAGTAAACTGATCCACCACTTCTCTTATACTGGCTCAGCTCATCAACGCCAGCCGGGAGCACCTCGAGTGGAAGGCGCTCCAGCAGAGGAAGAGCACTGATAACCCCCTGTGGACAACTGGAGAAGTAGCTGAAAAGATCTCACTCTGACAATATCATCTCACAAATTTATCCTGCTCTAAAAGTCTTGTAGTGTCTGGAACAGATAATGTGTGCATGACAAAATATGGAAAAATGGTTTGGGTGGGTGGAAAGTGAGCGAAAAATAAAAGCGTACAGTGAAAAGAAATTGTTTAAATATAACTAAAATGTAGATTTACGTAGGTTGACAGAAACAGCAAGGATTGAAAGAAAATTTTCATCAATGAGAACAATTGTGACTTAAGATCCCTATTGTAATTGCTGTGATAAGCATAATGTAAGGTAAAATAAAGGGCAAAAGAGAGATCTAAACATCCAAAACAAATTCAAGATCTCTTCAAACATCCTCTAAACCAACAGATTTGTCCATTCCCTGTTTGCCTTCTCTTTTCAGAAAACAGATGTCACAATCAATGCAGTATTAATCAAGATGAGATTTTATGATCCTCATTGGTAGCATAATGTGAAGCTTTTTCCCGCTTTCTCGTTTCTCAAGAAGATAATGTCTTTTAAGTACAGGGCCTAAATACTAGTGTTGCCAACAGCATCAGAACATCAGCAAACAAAATGTCTTAGAAGGATTAGTGCTTCAATCTCACAACTCACTTTAATTATCTGAATATAATGTCCCTACAATGTGTTGGTCCTATTTTTACAACATTAAACAATGAGTTGTATTGTTTTTTTTCCAGTTGACTTATTGTTTTGTTTTGAATTTAAAAAAGGCTTTTTTTAGCCCCCCCCCCAAAAAAAGATTTCTTTATGGGAAGTAAACACGAGTAAAAATTGATGTTTATGTGGGTCAGAATGCTAAAAAATATGACAACAAAATTGAATAGTTTAAAGAGCTGAAGAAAGGTTAACTGGCCATCAGTGCTACCATTATCAAAGACATTTAGCCATAAATATTAACACAGTATTGAATTATTCCAAAATAAGGAAAAACATTTAGAAAATTGTTGTTTTCCAGGAAGTCATAATATGGGGTTCCTAACCACAGAAAGTTGTTTTATAGTATGACTGTATTGTTAGATACAGTCTGGATAGAGTAAAAATAAAATTAAGCATGAAAAAACATCTTGGCATTTTACTAATTCTCTTGAGATTCACATGATACAGTTTTTTTAAATTCAAACATTCATAAAATGTTCTGATACCTCATCTGATTTTGAGGTTTGTTTTGTATCATGTGTGGGAGAGGTGGAGCAAATAATCTTCACAGCACTTCTTCGTTGATAAAACAGTGCATAATCGTTTTTTTATAGCTACTGTATTTTTGCAGTAGAAGATGGCGGGGCCAGACGGAAGATTTGCACTTTTAAATTTGAAATCATGCAAGAAAAGTGTAGAATACATTTACCATATGAGAATGAAGTTCAACCTCAAATGGAGAAGCTGAAGTATCTTGGTGTCATATTGGGTTTAAGGTTTCTGACCCACATAAGCAGAGACACTCAGAAGAATCGGTAAATGATAATTTATTGTAGTGGAGTGAAAGGGAAAGGGAATCCAGCGATGATTCTGCAACGGCGGTGAACGGTAGAGTGGGACAGCAATGAGTGGCGGAAGTACACGGGACCAGGGGAATCCGACGGTGATCCTGCAGCAGCGGTGAGCGGTAGTGTGGGACAGCAATGAGTGGCGGAAGTTCACGGGAGTGCTTGGACGCGGGAGACCGGGAACCTCTGAGAGTGAGGACAGGTAAGGTGAGTAGACTGGTGCGGGTTGAATAATGAATCAGAACGGTCTTACGAGTTTGGTGGAGTTGATGTGTCGCCAGGGGGAATGTCCGGTTGAGTCCTCCAGTGATGTGGAGAAGTGGTCCGGGGGGTCTGATCAGCTGGTGAAGTATGCTGGGGAAGGCAGATCGAGCAGGGCCAAGAGGAGTGGGAGTCACCTGGTGGATGATGGCCGGGTAAGTCTCTGGAAGGAGGTGAGTTAGTTGCTGGGAAAAACCTGAGGTGAAACACAAGGGTCTGTTAGTCGAGGGGGGAAACACAAAAACTTGGAACACAGAAAACTTGGAGATACACTTGATCTTTACAAAACTCTCGAGAGGAACTGTCTTTAAGAGGAGCTACAAAAAACACTAGGAAACATTTGCTACGTGGCACTGAGGCTAAGGTTACCAATGATAGTAAACACTCAGGCGACGAGTAGTTGATCCACCGATCCTCTTATACTGCTCCGCTGATCAGCGCCAACCCGAGACACCTGGAAAGGACAGAGCTCCAACCTGGAGCACCGCAACGGTGACCCCCCGTGGCCACCTGGAGAACTGAAACAGACTCAACCTGACACTTGGGGTGTTTTCACAAATAATGGGAAATCAAAGCAGAAGATCAGTCTGTGGATTCGTGCACTGTTCTCAGTGATGGGGTGACTATTCTGGTCTGTTGAGGTGAAGAGAATGCAAAAGACAAAAGACAAATCTCTTGATTTATATTTCTTCAAGAGAATGTGAATACAAATGGGTTTCCTCTGCATGGTGCCTGAGCATTCCCTTACAGATGGGCTTAGCAGGAGGAACACAGTGTAGAGCTAGTGCTCCTCCACACAGAAAGAAACCAACTGAGATGCCCTTGCCACCCGACCCAAGATTGTCAAGTCAAAATTGAAACAATAAATAAATTTGACGTCCTCCCAATGATACTAACAGGGATTTTTAGCAGTAGTGCATTGCTTGGATCACCATGTTTTACGAGGTGTTTAAAGCTATCTGCCGTTGTTTAGGTTGACCAGATATTGCTTAGGTTGTTTTGAGTTTTAGTTTTAATTTGTCTCCAGTTAATTTTACTGTTTGTTTTGGTTTTGACATATTCTGAAATATTCAATATTACCTTCATTATTTTCTCCCATACAGTTTAGTTCATTTAGGTTTAGTTAATTTTATGATTACCATTTGTGTTCTTTCTTTTTTTTCCATCAATTTGGTTTGTAGATCCTTTCATTCTGTCATTGTAGCAAAACACGTCACTTATTAGGACATCTGTTTGCTTCATTCATCTTTCAAGTTCCTTATTTAAATATTATTTGTTGAAATCTTCCATTACACTGCCTACGTTTAATGACCTCCTCTTCTTGCGGTTCCCCCCATCTACATTCTCCTTATCCTACCTCATTCTGTCTCTTCACTTGGGTCCTTCAGAAGCCACATCAGGGCAGTAAGGCACAAAGTTGTAAATTCTGCCACACAGACTTAAATTTATTTAGGTTTTTATGAAACATGGGCATAAGAAGTAACAAGACAATTAAGGGACACACTAGATTTTTCTGTAGCATATGAGAATGGAAGCATTTCTTTGCAAATAACATGCTCCATGAAGAAGCATCCAACAGTTAAAAAACATACACCAGTGTTTCTCAATCTTGGTGTGTCTCTGCTTATTTAAATTATTTCAGAAGCTCCTACATGCTATCAAGTATTGCAGATACAGGTTTGTCTGTAGTCAAGCCTACCTGATTTACATGAGTTCAGTAGCTCCTATCAAGTATTGCTGACACATATTGATCATCTACCTTTTTAGGTTAGGTGTGTAGACGTCTCCTTTCTTGTCATGAACCTTTTAAATTCCTTTGACTTTCATGACGCACTTAAAAAAACTCAAACTCAGAGCACCTGTTCACAGAAAGGAACTTCAAGTTGCTAAGACTATATTCACAAAGCAGGTCTTTATGCTCAATTAAATTTTTTTCATTTTATGACCCCAAAACAGTCAGATATCTATTTAAATTGGATTTGGGCTGCTCACACTTACACAAGAAAGTAAGATATGTGTTACATATGTGGGTTACATGCGGGGGGAAAAAATCAGGCTTTGGTAAAATTTACCTGCTGTATGATTGGTAATTGTAGTTAAAAAAACTACAATTACCTGTTTATTTGTTGTGAAGTAAAAGGGTTTGGACTATTAGTTTCAGTTTTGGTATCTTTATTTACTTATATCTGGCCTTTAATATTATTGTTTGTATTTATTTTTGTATACTGTTTAATCTGACTTATTTTTGAAAACGTTTTATTAATTATATGAGTTTTTCGTTTCTTTTCTAATTCTTCGCTGCTTTGTTTATCTTTCTCCTTCCCTTATCCTACCTACTTGATCTCCACCTATGAATATAGACTATAAATTGTACAAACCTTAAAGTCAGTAAAATGGTATTTTAGTTTTAGATGTCTGTTTATTGGACAATACATGTTAACGTTTTGATTAGTAGGAACTTTTGAAAAGCCTACTGATGGCCAATTGTGAAAAAGCTTACATCAGCATACAGAAATCAAAAAATAATGTTTTATGTTTTCATATATTTTCCTTCACATCTTCCATTCACTTTTCTTTGGTGTCTCCCAGTACCTTGCCACATCATTCTCTTTGTTATTCTGTTATTATGATCAAGGGACTGCAGGGTGACTACAGTAAGTCGTTGACTTGTGAATCATAGTAAGAAGAGCAGTCACCGCTAATACCGCCCCCCCCAGGTTATATGTCTGTTCTTACTTTTTATCCCTTGTCTTCAATCTCTTGATATAAACTGTCTGTTAAAGTAACAATTCCAGACTAAAATACATCAACTAATGTTGATGTATTTTAGTCTGTATAGCAAATCCCATGTAATCTTTTCATTTCCTGATCACAAGACTGGCAAATTCGATTCATACAGTGGCTACCAACGAAAAAAAGAAAAATCAGTCTTCTAAGCACGAAGCTGTATAATACCCATAGTTTGACAAGAAAAAAAAATCTGAGATGCCACTCACAAAAAACTTTACCCCATAAACTGTTATTCCCAACACCTGATTTTTAAAACCTTTTATATGCTCTTTAAAAGGTTAGAGTTGCCATCCACTTGAACAGGACAAATTATACTTTTTTTAATGGTATGTGTTTTTTTAATTTTATTCAGTTATTTACAAATTACATCAAAAGTAACAAACATTTTTTAAATTGTCAACATATTAAAATATATTATACCATTGACTAATGGGAACAATGGTAATTATTGTACTCCCCCCCCCCCCTTGTCCTGTTCAGCCTGTTTCTGGCTGCCATAGTTGTGCTTAACAGATTTTCTTTTCCAAGAGAGGCTTTAAAATTATAGAGCCTCCCTTGCTTCCCATACCCTAATTGTTTATTTATTTCTGAGGTGCTTTATACATTCTAAAGCTAAACATGACTGAGGAGTGGGGGGGATTCACAGAGTGAAAGGGACCATATACACAGACCAATATTCAAATGGAAACAAGTAAACAAAAAAAACAATAACAAAAACAAACTAACAAAACACGGGAACCAAAAAACTACATGCTACTAGATTGCTCCTGAAGCATCGTTTTGGAAACTGCGAAATGGCAATGAATCAATTAGCAGAAAGCAGAGCAAAGACAGCAATGTATGCGGTACATAACACATAAATAAGTATGAGGCAAACTTGGTGTTATTAGTAAACTGATCGGCACAGTTACAGTGTTGTGATCTCTATAGTGTGTGATAGCGCCTGAGCATGCAGAAATTGTGATGCAGGTATTCCATGAATTATGCTCAGCCATGGGTACAGTAGCCAACGAGCAGAGGGAACACAAGGTCCAGGACATTACGGCCACGCAAGAGCACAGAGATCAGACAATTATTGTACTTAAAAAAATTGAACTGGTTGGTCAACTATGTGTTGTCCGAATGTTGCAACCAATGACTCGAGCAAAGGTGGAATTGCGGTACTAAATAATTTATTTAGTGGAAGAATAATGAACATAAACAGGAGCAAGGGCAAAGTGGGAATGGAACAACGTGGAACTGGAACGTAAAAAAACAGAGAACGGAAGCGGGACGCGAGGACTACAAACGTAAACAAAACAGAGAACTGAAGCGAGATACGGGGACTACAAATGTGAATAAATAAAACAATCGAAATAAACAAAGCAGCAAAAAAACACGGGAAAGGGAAATAAAGTCACAGACGAAATAACAACAATAATAATAATAATCACAAGGAAGGAAATAAACTGAGACAGGAACCGGGGAGAAAAGGATGGGGGAGGAAGCACGGGAAACCGGAGACTGCAGGAAAGCAAAAACCAAAGTAAGTACCAGAACGGGACCAGGGGAGAATAAAGATGGAGAAGAACCAGGAGAGAGAAACAGCGAGCAAGAGGGGAAGGCTTACTGGGAGACGTGGAGAAACAAGTTAATTAATATTATAAGAATGATGTTGTATATTTATAAGAAAAAAAATATATATATATAATTTTGATTTATAATCTAATCTACAGAAGAATAAGAACTTAAGTGATCTGCTTGCAAGTCGATGTGGTTCTTTCGTAGAAATCCAGGAACAGGATTTAGAAGATACTCCATATTCATTTTGATTCAATGTGTGTAAAATTATGATTTTACTCCCTTAAAATTTTGACTTTATTCCTATAACAATACTCTATTGTAATTGTAAAGGTCTACAAATGAAAAGCAGAAAAATAACTTCTCAGACCTAAATAAGAATTTTGGTGCCAAAAATGCCATTTTAGTACACATTTTTGTGTACCCTTATCATTGTTTAAAATCTATGAGGGTTTTTCGGATTTGTACTTTAGCTTTTTAATGACTTCCCACTGGGTTTGTAAGAGTAAATGCATAGAAAATCCGACATAACTATTATTTCCCCTCTCTGCTGTTCTGGTTTGTATTATCTGTCAATCGTGTTTATCTCCACATTCTGTTTCCCCATCTTTCCTTTTGACAAGAGTAGCACTTATCTTTCCTTTAAAAACATTTTGAGCCTCCTGTTTCAGAAAATACTAGTGATCACCCCCACTAGTCATTTAATTTATGCTTTGCAGCTCAGTCCCATATTGGCACAATTGTTTCATATTACAACTAAATAGTTTACTGTTAAAAATCTAGGCAATTTTGAAAATCTTTGTAGAATTCAAAGTTGATGTATTTATAACTGCTATTATGTCATCTGTGAAAAGATAAAGCCCCAAAGAATCCACTTCTGTCCAGGTTTTTTTTGTATCAAAGTATTTTTATCAAGCATTCAGTTAAGAAAAACACAATTTCAAATATATTACAACATTTTTTCCATTGTAACCCCTCGAACAACCCTTCCTGTTGCACCGTTAAGGATAATCAAAAATATGACTGTGTATGTTCACAGTGTATTAATCCAGTGAAAAAAGTGTGGGATCCATAACCTTGATGTGATTTAGAATAGATTGCCAGATACTGAAAAACGTATGGGTGTGGCTTCTTGTAGAGAATCTGATTCTCTCTAATGTCAAATGATGCATAAGATCAACCAGCCATAACTTAAAGGTTGGCGGGTGTCTGTCCTTCCACTTACACAAAATTTGTCTTTTAGCAAGAAGTGTGGTAAAATAAATTCTATTTTTGATTTTATGATAAAAATGTTTATGTTGTCACGATATTCCAAATATCGGGATTGTGGCCTCTGGCTAAATGGTAATACCTAAAGCGTCAGAAAGAAATTTGAAAATGGGCTCCCAGATGTTTTTCAGCTCAGAACAGAGCCAAAATGTGTGTGATAAGGTGCCCAGTTCTACTCCCCATCAAATACAGTTCGAGTGAATGTCTTGTTTAATTTTGGCCAATCTGACTTTGGACCAATGTAGTCAACTATGGACACATTTGAACTGAAAACTCTTAGCCTTAACCAGATGGAGGATGCATGAATGTTTCTTAGTATCGATTGCCATATATCTTCAGAAAAGTCTGTAGCCAGTTCCTCCTCCCATTCCCTCTTGACGTCGGTTAAAGGTTCCAGTTTGAAAGAGTTAATACCCGTATAGATTTTGCTCATGAGTCCTTTAATGTTCAGCTCTAGATCTAATACGTTTTCTAAAAGTGAGTCAGGTTGTCGTGTAGGAAAAGGGTGAAAAGAGGTAGACAGAAATCTGCGGAGCTGAAGATATCTGAAGAAATGTGAGTTAGGGATTCTACAATTTTTTTTAATGTTTCAAATGAAGCAAACTGGCCATCAACAAAAAAATCCTTTGGTGTCCTCAGTCCATTTGAGTCCAAGAGAGTTAAAGAATCATCAATAATTGAAGGTTGTGTTTAATTTGGTATTTCAAAATAGGAGTATACGACATACTTTTGAGATTAAAATTCCTTCTGAATGTGCCCAAATTTTAAGAGAATGTTTAATCAAGCGTGCTGTGGTGACGTGAGGGATAGCGCAACCCACAGTTGGAATCCTTGAATCCTCGTCGCGGGTTTGACTCCCGGACCGGACGATTTTTGCCGCATGTCTTCCCCACTAGAGACACTAGAGCCCGCAAAAAGACCCTTGGAGGGGAAAAAATAAAAATAAAATGTTTAATCACTTGGTTTGATGAAGTAGTATCCAAGGATACTACATTTGTTCATTACTTGAACAAAGTAGTAAATAAAAACAGGCAGTTTGGCATGTCATACTCAAAAGATTTAACCACTTGTTGTCTTTATAGGATTGAGATGAGGACCAGTTGCATGAGTATTGGTGGCACAATAATAATGTTGTACTGCCATGATCTATATGTAGTTGTAGAATATCCCATTTCAGATGAAGGACGATATTAATTTATCTAAATTGGAAAAAAAATAAGTTTTTGTGTGAAAAATGAAAACCGCCTGAAATAGATATAAGAATTTGCATAGAACATTCATTTTTATAATTTAAGTTTATTTTGCCTCCTAATAAAGTGTAATGTTTTCCAACGCTCCAGGTCATGTTTTATGAAATCTAGTAATGGAATGAAATTACTTTTATACATGTCCTTATATTTTTTCGTTATCCAAATACCCAGATATTTAAATTTGTCTTTACTTAATTTAAAAGAAATTGAACTTAACAAAGATTATGAGGTTGCTGAATGCATGGGCATTTGTTCACCTTTTTGCATGTTTACCTTGAAGCCTGATACACTCCCAAAACCATCAAGCAGCTCAGTTAAATGTGGTATACTCTGAACTGGGTCAGGAGTTAAGAGGGCAAAAGCTGCATATGCTCAGAAAATCCAGGGACAAAAAAAACAGGATCCACAGAGCATGTGGAAGGGCATCAAGTGCATTACAGACTATAAATCTAAAACTGCACAATGCCCCAAAGACCTGCCTCAGGCTCTCAACCAATTCTACGCCTGGTTTGAGAACCCTGACACCCTCCCCTGCACAAGAATAACGAATTCACCAGGAGAAGAGCCCATCAGTGTGACTCCAGCAGAAGTAAGGAGGACGCGGAGGAGGATCAACCCCCGAAAAGCTGCTGGCCCAGACAAATTCCCCGGACGGGTGCTGAGAGAGTGCGCGGACCAGCTCTCAGGCGTGCTGCTGGACATCTTCAACGCCTCCCTCATCCAGGCAGCTGTCCCCACTTGCATGAAGACCGCCACCATCATACCGATCCCAAAGAGCTCCGCAGTGACAGGTCTGAATGACTATCGGCCAGTAGCCCTCACACCGATAGTCACAAAGTTTCTCGAGAGACTGGTTCAGACCCACATCAAAGCCAACATCAGCGTCACCGTTGATCCACACCAGTATGCATACAGGAAAAATCGATCCACCGAGGATGCCATTTCCTCCGTGGTCCACACTACCCTCACCCACCTGGAGCAGAAAGATTCATGCTTTCGTATGCTGTTTGTGGACTTCACATCTGCCTTCAACACCATGATTCCACAGACTCTGATTAACAAACTCTCCTCCCTTGGACTGAGCTCTTCCATCTGCAACTGGGTCCTGGACTTCCTGATCAACAGGCCGCAGTCTGTGAGGATTCACAACATCTCCTGCCCCACCATCACCCTCAGCACTGGCTCCCCTCAGGAAAGTGTGTTGAACTCCCTCCTGTTCATATTGCTCACATATGACTGCTCACCTATCCACCCAGGCTGTCATCTTGTGAAGTTTGCGGACGACACAGCAGTGGTTGGATGCATCACAAACAGTGATGAGTCCAGCTACAGGCAGGAGGTGGAACACCTGGAGGGTTGGTGCAGAGATAACAACCTCTGCATTATTGTACTCCAGCATCATCATGTGGCATGGAAGCTGCTCTGCTGCAGACAGGAAAGCTCTGCAGAGAGTGGTGAAGGCTGCACAAAGGACTGTTGGAGTCAGACTCCCAAGCACCACAGACATTTACACCTCCAGATGCAGGAAGAGGGCCTCCGGCATCATGAAAGACCTCACACACCCAGCACACTCACTTTTTGTCCTGCTCCCCTCAGGCAGGAGGCTGCGGAGCATCAAGTGTAAAACCACCAGACTGAGAAACAGCTTCATTCCTGAAGCTGTGAGACTCTCAAACATACGCAAGTACAATTACAAATGAAAAACACATTCTCATTTAACCGGCACTGTTCACTTTAATATCACACTTTAAAATGTCACTTTAAAATGTCACTTAATATGTCACTTGCACTCCAAATTTTCATTGCTGCTATGTCCGAAGTCCCATATTGTAGATTCTGTGTCCATATTGTAGATTCTGTTTAGTCAAACCCTATTCTCGCATAGTTCTTTATATTTTATTATATTATTTGCACTCCGAATTTCCATTGCTGCTATGTCCGTAGTCTCATATTGTAGATTCTCTGTCCATATTGTAGATTCTGTGTAGTCAAATCCTATTCTCGCATAGTTCTTTATATTTTATTATATTATTTAAAATTGCCATCAGGGTGTAAACTGGACCGGGGGATTAGAATTTCGTCCCGCCTCATATACCACATGTGATGTGATGACAAATAAAAATTCCTTGATTCCTTGATTTGACTAAGTTGATGTGGCGCCACCATTTTCTTCCTCCTCGTCCTCGAGTGGTTGCTCCTCGTGTGATTTTTTTAGACGTATTTTCCTCATTTGTCGTGTTTTTTGGAACCCGCTGTCCTTTTCTTGGTTTACCCCCATTCATATTGCCCGTCGTGAAGTTTCAATGTATTTCTCGAGTTCGGAGGGACGTTTTATGGTAGTTTTAGGCGGAGCGGAACAATTATGGATCAGCCTTGTAGCGAGCCATACCGGAAGTCTCTGGCCTGGACTCTTAACAGTTTTCAATACAACAATAGATTTAACAATTTCATTGCTTGTAATTTTGGTATTAAGGGTCTTATGATCCAACTGGTCAAGCACTGGCAAGTCACCTTTGTCTAGGAATTCCTGCATGTCCTTGGGCCCAGGAGTGGCATGAAACGTATACAGAGACTCATAAAACTGCTTAAAACTGTCATTTATATCTTTTGTGAGGTGAGGAGATTGCCACCTTGCAGATCTGATTTTATAGATTCTTCTATATCTCTCAAGCTAATAGTTTTTGTGGTTTATCCCCAAATTCGAAGTATTTGTGTCTTACATCAGTGAGGGCTCTATTGATGTTGCTGGACAATATCTAATGTAGCTTATATTCCATTGTACATATTGCACTGTATTTATCTTGAGAGGGTGCCCTTGCATTTTGATCAGCCAGGACATGTATCTGCTATTTTAAGTTTATCTGCTCTGCTTTATTTCTTCTTTTTTGCGAGGCCTGAAATGATATTGTGCCCCCCTGATATAGGCTTTATATGTTTCCCACAATACAGCAGGCATAGTTTCAGTATTATCATTTGTGTCAAAGAATAATGAGGTCTGAGCACTTTGGTACGGTTGAAATTTTACATTATGCAATAACTGTGGATTTAACCTCCAACTCCTTTGTGTTCTGATGAGGTTGCACAATCTGTAGGAGTATGTGACGAGACAATGATTAGAGATCATTTTGTTGTGGTAAGTAACATTACGTACAAACGGCTGAATTCTTCCGTCTAGCAAAAGATAATCGATCCTAGAATAAAAGTTATGCAGACCAGAATGAAAAGAGTACTCTCTTCCTGATGGTTTTAACATTCGCCATACATGACAGAGGTTCATATTATCCATCTAAGTTTTAATATGGCTGCTACCTTTGTGCAGAGTAATTTTCCTCTTGAGTGATTTGTCTAAGTATGGGTCCAACACTAAGTTGAAGTTTCCCCCGACTATTGTTGAATGGTAAACATTTGTATCCATGTTTCATTCATATATATTCATGTTTCTTTTCATACTAGAAGTGTGTGCATATAACAAAGAGCTAGAAATTCCTGATAAGGCCTGTTTATTATCTCTCTGAGGAGCTGAGTTCAGAGGGGCACGGGAAGGGGGTTATCCATCGATCCCTAGCAATAAATCTGTTAGTTGGGGGGTGAAACCAGATGGC
>JAVLVB010000281.1:2785-27326 GCA_032876305.1 Orestias chungarensis
GAACAAGACGCTCACCCCCAGCAATGTCTACCACTTACTAACTCTGTTCTAAACATGCTGGTAGAGACACAAGTTCAGATTATTAGGAACAATAATGTCCAACTAAGTCAGAACATTCACAATAAACATCTAATTAAATATTAGAGAATAATAAGGGCTGAGATTATTGTTAATATGCTGAACAATCAATAAGTTTTATATAATTTTACCTCATTTTTGTATTTTATTCCCAAAAATGAACAAACATTTTCCATTGTTGAGCTCATTTGTTACTTTAAACCAGTGCTTCTCAATTATTTTCTGTAAAGCCCCCCCCCCCCCACTCTCCGCCACGACTATAAATAATATAATTTGTCTATAAAATTGTTTTAAGTACACCCCTGCATAAAATTATATCCTTATTGACATGAAAGAAAACCAAAAATAAAGAAATATAGTTCAATTTACAACAAAGAATAACTATTACAATGTTTTTAGTATAACAGAAATTTTTTTACGTGCATTAATTTGCTTAAAATAAATAAAAAAAATATCCTTATTTAAACTGTAAATATTTTTGACCGACTTATTGATACTGAAAAATAAAATTAAATAAAATCAATAAATAATAAATTCCAATTCAGTTCAGCAACATTAACTCAGAAACACAAAATATAACACTTTAACCTACAAATCAAAAATCAATTTGTGCTGATTTTTTAAATTTTTTTAAATCAAAATCAGGATTAAGGGGTATCAATGAGCACGTTCTGCTCATTGATACCGCAACTCTCGGCTCCTCTCAATGTCTACCTGGGACTTGTACTTAGTCTTCAGTGTAGCAACAGCAGAGAAGCCAGTCTCCCTGCGCACACTCTTGACAATGAGAGCGCCACTGCAAACTACTGCGGTGGATGTGCAATTAGCCTTTATTCTAGTACGGCAAAAAAAAAAAAAAAAGAGTTTCACTGGGATCTCGCCCCACTATTTGAGAACTACTGCTTTAAACAAAGAATCGTTAGTTGCGGCCCTACGCAACGCTGTAAAAGTTTACCCACGCTTTCTGGCTGGCGGGGTGCGCCACACTGGTTACCTGTCTCTCCATGAACGCCTTCTCCGTCTCCAGCTGGTCGTTGAGATCTTTCTCCTGAATCAACTTCATCTGCAGCTGCTCAGTCTGAAAACGGAGGAGAGCATGTTATAGCACCCCCCCCTGTTTCACTCCGGGTGCCTCCCCTTCTTGTCCAGAGCCGTCCCCTACCTGCTCGATGGCCCTCTTCTGCTTGGCAGCCCAGCGCTGCTCGCTGTCGTGCAGCTCCTCCAGGTCGCTCTCCATGTCGATCAGCTTCTCCTGTTTAAAAACATGAATAAAAACGTATTCGTAAAGTCGGGATATTTTCTAACTGGGACAGATTAGGATTGCCATTCTGCCCGAGCGGCAGCAATGATGCATGTTCAGGATTCTAGCATTGAGCATGCTGATGCTTGTTAAACAGCATTTGCATAATTAATGCCTCGTTAACCCCAAACTGATGGTTTGCATGTCTGATTAATTCAAGTGGACGTCTCTGAATCATCTCCAGGTGGAGAATTAAAAGTCAGACACTCGTTTTAGTGCTTATGACTCAAATATAAATCCAGAGTAGAAAACTAAAAGCAGACACTGACCTACTTTTAGCTGGGTTTAAAAAAACACTAAAACACAGATTTTCTACTGGTTAAATCAAATTTAGGGATAATCTGGTTTCACATTTAAATATTGCATCAGCATAAAAAAAGCCAACTTTTCATTTATTTATTCAGTTACTTTTCTTTTTCCTCTAATTCTGTACAGCCGTTTGTTGTTTTTTTAATGTGTATCACTAAAGTTTAAGGTAATATTAATAATAAACTAGCTTGGTTAATTGTTAATAACTGGGATTAACTGTAATATGTGATTGGACTGAGTATAATTGTCTTTAAAACTGGCTTTAAATGACATGTTGTGAATCGGCGCTATATAAATATTTTTTCCTTTTAATTGCGCTATTTTCTGTTTTTTCTGATCACTTTCGTTCATGTTAACAAACTTGGGTGTGAAAATGATACAGAAATGATTTGATCTGACCAAATTCTCTGGATCTCTGTTTTCAGACCAACGATGGGCCGGATCGGCCCGGCGTTCACCAGAACGTACCTGAGCCAGTTTGAGCTGCTTGGCCAGGTCGTCTTTGGTCTGGTTGGTGGCCTGCAGCTCCATGTTGAGGTCGTCCACCGTCCTCTCCGCTTGCCGGCACTGCAGCTGCAGCCGCTCCCTCAGCTGGATCTCCTCCTCCAGGCTGCGCTCCTTATCGATCAGCTTACCGGAAACCTGGAAGTGGACGGGAACCAGCGCAGAACCTGAAGCGACTAGACGATCCATGGCAATCTCACGATTTGATTCTGATTTTTGGGGCTACAATTCGATTCACAGTTAGTTTTCAACCATTTCTGCCTTGATCTACAGGAGTCCTCTTTAGTCTATTTCATCAAAATGAATATCAGAATCAGACTTTTTCTGTTTCGACATAGGTTGAATGTTGCTACAGATAAACATTTCTCACACCACTGATTTAGCATTCATCACTTTTCAAGAGTTCATAGCGGTTTAGCGGCGAGTAGTAGAAGAAAGTATCATTGGGTTTTCAGGGACATCCAGACTGCGGCGTAGACAACATACGAAAAAAACCAAAGATCTAAACACTTTAAAACTTAAAATGTTAACTTTTTTAAGCATTAATCTGAACAAAAACAGGCGTTTGTCCGGATTTTTTATGTAAATAATGCTCTCCATAAAAAAAAAAATTCAACCTAAATTATACAACTTAGGAAAAAAAGTAAAAGTTCAAATTTCTTTACTCTTATCAATAATATATCATCATATTATATTGAAAAATAATACAAAATAAAATGAAAAATAAAGAATAAACTTACAAAAGTATCTTCAAAATTTTTTGCTCTTAATAGAAATATTTCCTGTCAAAATTATATAAATTCAAAATATGAACATGCTGCATTACCAAACCTTGAAATATTACAATTTACGCATTAACAAATCAAATCTTTCAGTTTTCGTTGGTCATAAGTCGTTTGAGCCAACAAAGAAGCACAAAGTTTGAGCCATGAGCCAAATGAAGGAGGCACGGCAGCTAAAGTGGGATTTGTAGTTTTTCTGTTACCTGCGCTCCACATAGGCGGGCCATTAATAAAAAATAATATATAAAACGATCTCACATAAGCGCTAGTTTTTCCTGCGCTTCATCCAGAACCGACCGAGTCGTGTTGCCAACAGGATTCTGGCAGCCAGCAGGTTCGTTTTACATCTTAAGGTTTTGAATCCTAGTAGATGAGAATTTTCCGACTGTTCTGTGTATCTAGCAGCAGCAGCAGCAGCGTCCATTTACCTCCCCCTGAAGTTTGCTGACGAGAAGCTGCAGCCTCTGATTCTCCTGGTCCTTCTCCAGCAGAGCTTCCTCCAGCTCCTCCACCCTCATCTGGGCGTCCTCGCGCAGCTTCTGCTGCAGGCTCATTTCTGCCGAGTTCTGGGTTGACATCTGCAGCGCCTCACTGAGCTAAAAGAACAAACACCAGAAACTTGTTACGCCTTCACACGTCCACCGTTAAAGAGTCGCTGATCAGAATCCGGCGCAGTTGGAACGTTTCCACACCTCCTCATCCATCCTGATGATGGTGGTGCTGAGGTCAGACGTCTTCTTGTCTCTGCTCCCTTTTTCCAGCTCCATCTCCTCCAGCTGCCTCTCCGCCAGCCACAGCTTCTCGGCCAGCGTCTTGGCGTGCTGAGTCTGCTTCTCCAGGTTCTCCTGAGCACGAAACGTCAGCAGAGAAAAAACATCAGTGTTCCGCTTCATTGTATCAGGAGCTACGAATAAACTGGTTTCAGATTTCCATTTAAGGGCCTAACATCGTTTCTTTTGGCGGCTAGTTCTGGTTCTTTTAAAAGCTTTTTTTCTACTTTTAAGATTATATTCGTGTCTATGAGTTTATTCTAACCTATTAAACCAACTCTTTCAGTTTTGGTCGATTTTGGCGGTGGTGTTTTATCCTGAGGGAAGACTCCATTTCCCATGAGCACCAGCACCTAGCGTGGTAAAATCCTGATCACACGGATTGAAGCACATTTCTGTTTCCAGTGTCTGTGTGAAGGATGAATAGTGATGAGGTGATGAATCTAATTGTGTAAAAATGTCAGATGATGATGTTGGAGATAAGAAACGGGGGAAGTGACGTATTCAGTAAAGCAGTGAGCACATTTGTAGTTGTTTAATGTGAAGGCAGAGTTCCTGCCACCCTTCTCGGGCCGTGACAGAGACTTCATTCAACGAGCTGTAAGTCGAAGTCTAATCACAAAAGATATGAAACGGTCAAAGAATTACTTACTGTTTTAAATAAAGATGAATTTGAATATTTCTCTTAAGTAAAGAGTTCCTCTTATCTCAGGCAGGTCTTGAGTTGAACTGACTGACTTCAACATCGCCAAGTTTCCAGTTTATCTGGCTAAAAGTGTTAGATTAGGTCGCCTTTGCCCGATTTGTTTCCTTTGGTTGGTTTTTACCAAATTAATGACTAAATAATTATTAACATCATTTATTAACTAACCCACCAGAAACTGCACTTCAGTTTTGCATGACGAAAATGCCAAATCTGCAACGATTAGAACAGATCTCGTAGAGAAACCTTCACAAAACAATGGATCTTAATACATTTTCTGTTTAAATTTTTTATTTTTCCTTAAATCTCAAAACTTGAGTTTGAAAGACTTTGCTTGTAGAATAATTTATTCAATGTTTTAAAGAGATTAAGCAATTTATAGACAGGTTAAATTATGTAAAGATTTTCTGAACTGTTTATGTGATCAGAAGCTCCACATTTATCTTAACTTTAAACCAGCGTTCTGGCTACAGAAATACTTTTTCATATCTGATCCTAATGCTGCGTTCACACGAAATGCGTCTGGAGCGTCCAAAATGTGTCTAACGCTTGAATTTTTACATTCTGTCCACTTTTAAGGGCAGATGCTTCAAACGTGGGTCAAGCATCTCCACTTCCTGTCTCTTCAATGATCTTTTTGTTCAATGGCGGACGAAACAGAGAGAGCGGCTTGGCTTTATTTAATAAATGATAAAAGCATGAGAGCGTCGTTGTCTGTAACTACTGGAATAATTCAGCAGCGATTTGAGTTCCTCTAGGAACTGCATTGACAACGCGCTAGTTTCACTCCAATTAGAGAAAACAGCATCAATAAATCTATCCGCCATCATCACTTCAGAATCCCCCCCCCCCATAGGAAAGTTTGTCACTACGTCACACAGAAGTCTCTGATTGGTTGACACTCAAGCGTCCAGCGGCGAAGTTTTCCCAACTAAAGTGCTTTTAGCGTTTTGGGCGTCGGATGCTCTATAAGCCAAAAACGCTCAAAACATCGCACGCGTCGAGACTTCAACGCTCCCAGACGTACGTCCACATTGACTTTACAGGTAAACTGGACGCTCCAGATGCTTTTGGTGTGAACGTTCATCCTCAGCTGCCAGAACAGTCTGATCACTCTTCTACTTTCTTCTATCCAGTTTGCATCAGTTGCTGCCAATTTAACTCATAACTTCATATTTTTTCTCCCATACAAGTTTCACCTGATCAGACAGAAACTCAGCGACTTGGATGAACTGGAAGCTATTTAGGATTGGATTGAGTTTAATTGTCCTGTAAACTCCATTGGGACGTGCTGTGAGTTGGTGCTTTAGAAATGAACTGAAGTGGAAACCCGCAGAGATCGCTTCACAAACGTACGAGAAACGCTTGGAAAAGTCGCACGGATCTACCTCAGCGTCCTGGATCTTGTTCTGCAGGGACTGCTGGAGGAAGTTGAAGGCATATTCCTGAGTGTTGGCCTCCACCATCATTTCGCGAGCCTCCTTCACCTCTATCTGCAAACAAACAAAAACAACCACAAATGTCACTCCGACTGAAAACGTACATGACCTCAGACGGATGCTGTGACGATGATCTCGCCTCCATCTCTCTGTACTGATCTCTCAAAGCCTGGCTCTCGTTTTCCATCTCTATCATCTGGTCTCTGGTTCTCTTCAGCTCGTTGTTCAGCTGACTGTTGGTCCTCAGCAGGTCCTCGTTGTTCACCAGCAGGGCGCGCATCTCGAACCTTCACAGAGGAGTCGGACCGTTAACTGATGGGATCAGGTTTTAGCAAATCCCACAATGGAGGAAGGCAAAAACTAATATTCTTGATGTAACATCAATAAAACCTCATCGTCATCCAGCTGTGTAAATACATCATTAGAAAAGCTTGATGGAAAAATGAAAATTTGAAACAATTTCCATAAGTTTAGACAAAAGGAGCGTCCAGTTTACATGGAAAGTCGATGTAGACGTCAAAAACTCTTGCGTCTAGCCCAGAGTGTTTGGATCATCAAATTTTCCCATGCATCTCGTGGGAAAATTTGAACTTTTGCCGCTGGACTCTTGAGCGTGGACCAATCAGGGAGCTCCTTCTATGTGACGTAGTGACGGAAGATTCTGAAGTGATAATGGAGGATAGATTTATTGTGGCTGTTTTCTCTAATTCCAGTGAAACTAGCGCTGAAATCGACCCTCGTCAGCGTTAAGCTCCTGGAGGAGAAAATCACCAAACTCTGAACGCTGCTGGATTTTTCCCCTAGTTACAGATACGGAGCCGAGGCAGCCGACAACCACGCTCTCTTGGTTTATTAGAGAAAGACGAGCCGCTCTCTTGGTTTCATCCTCCATTGTACATAAAGACAGTTAAAGAGACAGGAAGACTGACCGGTGAAGACAGGAAGCGGGGAACTTAGTCTTGTCAGACGGTTCTCATTTGCTCTAACTTGGTCTGGCGTTCTGTTAGCTGAGACAGCTTCTTGGAGGAGAACATGGGCTGAGATGCTTCCAGTGACGTTCTACAACTGCTGCTATAAACTCTTTTATTTCAGTATCCTGTGCTTCTAATTTAGCTTTCTGTCTTTTCAAACCCCCAGTCGGTCGTGGCAGATGGCTGCTTGTACTGAGGCTGGTTCTGCTGGAGGTTTCTTCCTGTTAAAGGGGAGTTTTTCCTCTCCACTGTCGCTACATGCATGCTCAGTATGAGCGATTGCTGTAAAGTCAACGACAACACAAGCCATTGTTTCTGCCTGCTGATTCCAGAGGAGCGAATGCTGCAAGTCAATGACTCCATGAATCTGCTGGGGTTCCTTAGATTAGAAACTTTTAAAATTAATTTTTTTTATGATGTATCTTTGATTTTAATTGATTTTCTTGTAAAGTGCCTTGAGACGACACCTGTTGTAAATTGGTGCTATATAAATAACCTGATTCTTGATTCTTCTTGACGTCTGACCCTAAAAAGTGCACGAAATGTACCAACGTCCAACTTCAAGCGTTAAACGCGTTTTGGACCCTCCAGACGCGTTTGGCGTGAACGCAGCATTAATGCGCTAAGATGGAAACACAGCTTCTGAATAGATTCCGATGTTGCGAACCTGTTCCACTTTCACGTGTAACAGCAACGTCAGACTTTGCGTAGCCTGGTTGATTTTGTATGATTTTACATATTGGCTGAAAATTAAACGACTATTATATGGAAACATAGGCCGCGTTTTCTTCAATGTTTTGAAGGATGTCATAAAAAAAAAATTAATTTTTTTTTTAAAAAGTCTATGGAAATGGAGAAATTCTGACTTAATTCCTCAGTTTAACAAAAAAGTTTCTACGCTTTCATGCGGTCCTTCTTTTTGGCTTTTATAATAAACGGTTAAATGTTGTAAACAGAGATGGCTAAGCTGATGAAGTCCTACCTGATCTGGTTCCGCTCTCTCTCCATCTCTACGCTCTCTGCTTCCAGGAACGCGTTGCGCTGACGAAAACAAAACATTAGGAATCAATTCAAGACCCATCTTAGCCTGGATGTTTACAGACAAACTAATATGTTTAAATGTCTTTAAGGAAACTATGGATGCACAGATATGAACATTTGAGCCAATACTGACAATCGGCGATAATGTTGCACTTTTAGCCAATAACCGATATTTTAAACACATCCGTATCGTTTCGACACACAAAAAAAAAAGACCTCAACGCTAATGTTTCCTCGGTTTAACACTGTCACTGATTTATCATGGTGAGAAAAATACCATGTGACCAAAACCAAGACAGAAATAAATACGGCTTGTTCATATAATACATCACTTTTTAAAAATATACTTTTACATTTACTCATAATGCACACGTTAAGAAATGAGTAACAAATGCAGATATACTTTGCATTTAATTCAGGTAAAGAAATTCAAAACTGTGGATCTTACTGAATTAAAATAGGAGGACCTAAACAAATGAATGTAATAAATATTGTGAAATACCTTTAAATTGGTTAAAATGATGGATTGTATTTGCATTTAACAGTTTTTCTCTTTTTATTTATCTAAATATAATATTTATTGTGTATTTGTTTCATGGTTGATTTAATTTAGGCCCTTCCGGCGCTCCGTACCCTCAGCACTCACGTCGTTATTATTCTGAAAATCATCTTCAGGGCTTCACTCGTATATGAATTAATTACTGAAATAAATCAAATCAACGTTTTATTTCTTTTAAAATCTGATCCGTGACACTCGGTAGAAGTTTACCTTCTGACATTCGTTCAACTCCTTGGTCAGTTCTTCTACGAAGTCTTTCTTACTAGACGTTCCCAGTGTGGCGGAGCGCAGGCTGTAGTGAACCGGCGCCACCTGCAGGTCGGACAGATGCTCGGGTTCAAAACATTAATATGAAAACAAAAGCACTCCAGGTACATTTAGAAGCGGAATCTGGATGTTGGAGATAAATGTTATTCCTGTCAGAGAGCTTGTTAAGAGTCTGTACCGGGATCATGTCGGGCCTCCTCCTCAGGGCGTCGTAGGTTGAGAATCGGGTGCGGGGGGCCGTCAGCGTGGGGTTGAGCATCCCGATGGGACTGGTGCTGTGGCCGTTAAAGCTGTACAGGTTCATCTCTGACGTGCTGGGAGAGAGTCCGCCCTGAACCTGGAGACGGCAACCCAGAGATTCAGCCGACCTTTGACCTCCCTAACATATGTGCCAGCAACCCAGAGATTCAGCCGACCTTTGACCTCCCTAACATATGTGCCACAAATATTAATAATAAACGGTGGAAGGAATTTGACAAAGAGTAAATGTATGTAGTTTAGAACCCAGCCGTCTTCAATTGTTACACAAATATATCCTGATTAAGTTGGAGATATTATGAAGACAGAAACATTTTGAAAACTGACAGGTGGGGTATAAAAATGTTATCACATGTTGAGGTTTTATTTTGAAAAACACCAGGTAAAAAGAAATCACATATAAACATTCATATAATCTTAGATTTGAATTTTTTTATGAAACCGGGCAAAAGTACCAATAACAATTCAGCCACTTTAAAATATTTTCAAACTTAATTTATCATGATGATAAACCACAGATCCTATTGTGAAGAAAAACACAGTCCCCCCAGAAAACGTCAAAAATCCTTGATTCTGCTGTGAATTATGCAACATTTTCGTCCTGTTTTCTGCAATGAAAATGTGGGAAAGTACCAAAACTTTGGTAATAGTTGTTTCCAAATGTAGGAGAATAAACCTGCTTCTCCCTCATCTAGTCTCCAGCAAACATGACATAACATAGCAGCATAGCTGAGCCAGTTATTTAGTCCCGTTATGCTAACTTAGAGTCTTGGACCATTTAAGGTCATCTATAACGTAGTATGAGCTAAATATGAACATTGCTTAGTTCTGAAATCCAGAATCTGTCTAATAAAGACAGTTGTTACTAACTTAAAGCTCCTGTAGTAAGACGCTGGATCAACTTCAGTCTATTTGCTTTCATTAGTTTACAGATCTGACTCATCCAATATGGCCGACGTGCTGACGACACGCCGCTGCTGGGACCAAAACGTGTGTTTGTGGCGTACGGAGGTTATGACGTCACTACGAGACATAACGGACCGTTCACTTTTGGCTGGGGGGGGGTTAGTGTCAGTCAAAGTAAGAAAATAATCAATTATTTCCCATTTCTGAGAAAAAAATGCAGGATTTGAAAATGGAGAATTTACATAACTCAGGGATTTCTGCGCTTAGATGCTATTTATGTGGAGAATATGCGGCTTTTTAAGAATTATGCGCACGGCAGCATATTCTGCGCCCTCTCCTTGATTTTGCAAGATTTTCTGCGGCTGCAGAAACACGATTTTCTGAAAGGGACTAAAAATACGTTTCCCAATTATTATAAACTATATGATGACACCACATGTTAAAACAAACACTTCAGTGAATTAAGACATCAGTTTTTCATATGTAAGTTTTAAACGAAAAAAATTAAAATAGAAAAATAATTTATATAGAAAATACATTTCTTAAGCGACTGACCTTGAACTCGGACATCCTATAGGGGGGGTTGTAGTCCATGGACGTGGCTCCAGTGTAGGGACTATTGAACCTGGTGGGGCTGTCGTTGAAGCCCGTCTGCTGGCCCACAACAAAGCAGGCTTTAGTTTATGATCATGAAGAAAAGGCAAAATCCTGGTGTGATCAACTTCAACAACACGACTGACACCGGCTGTGAATTATTGTTTCATAAATGTTTCATAAATGTTTTAACAGAGTTGATTAGAGTGGAGATGCTGTGCTCTGATTGGAAACTGTGAAAAAGCCGCCGGAGACAGAAACCTTCGGCCTGTGTTTCTTCCAGACGTTGCCGTTGCCGTTGCTCACAAACTGGAAAGGAAAGATTAGATTGTAGTGATTCTGCAAATGAAGAGTTAATGTTTTAAAGTTTGGGAACCAAACTGATCTAATCTGAGGACAGACCATGAAGAAACCATGAACCTCTTCTGCCTCAGGTTTAGGAGACTTGGATTCCCAGCGTTGATCACTTCTCATCATTTGCTCAGTTATTTTTCAAATGGCCGTTCAAAATGATTAAATGTGATCTCTATCCCACTTTCTTTAAAAAACAAAGACCTTTCGACCTCTTCTGCTGCACAATTAGGACACACGTCTCACGATGATGGAAAAGTTGGATAAAATGCGATTTGGGGGTTCAGATTGGATACGCATCAGATTTAGACAGACATGTTTTAATGGAACCAGGTCGCATTTGCCTGCTGTGAGAACGTCGACTCGATTTCTAACCTACTTAAAGGGTGTTTACAAAAATGTTAAAGTGTGATACATTTTTGTCCGAAGTCCCATATTGTTGATTATGTGTCCATATTGTAGATTCTGTGTAGTTCAAATCCTATTTCTCGCATAATTCTTTATATTTTATTATATTATTTAAAATTGCTATCAGGGTGTAAACTGGACCGGGGGATCAGAATTTCGTCCCACCTCATGTACCACATGTGATGTGATGACAAATAAAATTCCTTGATTCCTTGATTTTTATTTTTCCAGTTGAATTAAATAATAGCACAATGTATTAACACCAAGTTTGTTTTATAAAAAAATAATTTACAGTTTGTATGAAGGCCTCTTTAATTGTCAATAAAACGTCAATAGGTATAAAACAGTTTTATGTACAATAAATATGTTTGATATGACGTTTATGTATAAAATAAGGTTAACATAAAAGAAACTATTTTGTTTTTACAATTAAAAGTTCTAAAATTATCTCTATATTATTAATTAGCTTCAAATTGGTTTCTACTAATCTGAGGTAAATAAACTCCCTTTAAATTAATACAACTTGAATTGAAATAAAATGGATATAAAATGTAGACATTTTTAAAAATCTTATTACTTATATGTAGAATCTGTTTTTATTCCAGGCTAATTCTGCTTCACAACTACTTTGTCAGCCGAATACAGAACGAAAATAAACGGATCTTTATCTTCCGGACAGACTTTTCAAGGATACAGATTAATTCTTAAATCTGTTCCTTTGTCTTCCAGGCGGTGGCGCCATTCACTAACGGATCCACTATGGATCCACTCTCCTCCCTCAGCATCTGGCTGTAGTTTGGCCCGTCTTTATTCTGCCAGGTCTCAATCTCTCCCACACAAACCCACACAGACCGCCTTCCTCTTCCTCACTCACCCGGTCAGAACCTGTGTCCCAGTCCCGCGAGGCCAGAGACTCCAGGGACCCGCGGAAGTTGTTGGTTCCCATCCGGGTGGTCTCCCATCTGGACAGCCTGGGGCTGTTGTCCCCGGCCGCGCCGCTCGTCTCCCTGCTGCTCAGCCCGTTGGTTTTCAGGTCGTGGTTCATCAGCAGCTCATACTTGGGGTTCTGGCTGACGGCGTTGGGCCTGGGAGTGGACAGTCCCTCCTCGGACGGGCTGTCAGACTGTTTGTTGGATTCGACTTCGGATTCCTGGAGGAAGAAATTGCAGACGTGTTTAGGTGTGAATCAGTCCTGAGGAAAAACCAAGGAGAAACGAAGGCGTCTTATTGGTGATTGTGTCAAGATGAAGGAACAGATCAGCAAAAACCAAAAATGTCAATCATTTATGACGATACAATTTCCACTCAGTCTGTACTGAAAATAATGAGACTACCATTGGAAATCATCCAGCTTGTTCCATTTAACAAAGTATAACAATATAGTTGTGCTTTTATTTCCCAGATCAACGTAAGGAAGAAGGTGTGGAATCATGAAAAAACTTCATTTGTCATTTCTGATCGATTTTCCCCAAACGGTGACGGTAGACGATTAGTGGGAGACCTAAAGGATTGATTTTTCAGGTTCAGGATCGACTTCACATTGTCGACGCTTTTTCAATCTGAAGCTTTCAAGCTGCGATGACCCCGAGAGAAAGAGCTGGGAAAAGATCAGACAGCAAACAAGCAAAATCAAATCGGTTTGAATTTTGTTTTTATGAAATAAAAATCGAGTCATTATCACTTTCAGAGATTTGTTGTAATCAGTTTTCTCTCAACCACAACCTTCAGTGTGTTTTAGATGATGAACCAACATAAAGAAGTAAATAATTATAACATATTTGGTGTGTTTGATTCCAGCCTCGTTTAAGTGAAGGTTCAGCCCATCGGTTTTGTTTCCTTTAGCTTTGAACTTCTCCAGAATTAAACCTTTTTCCAATTGTTAAAAAACATCTTGGCTGGTTATCAAAAGTTCCCACAGATTCTCAATTGGATTCAGGTCAGGGCTTTGACTAGGCCCTCCCGTTGAATCTCTGGCCACCTCAGGATCGGCTTTTCTGCTGAGTCTAACAGGTTTTTCTTTCTTTATAAAAGAAATGCATCCAATCCAGGAGCAGATTTAATGTCCCTTTGCGGTTTAACTCTACCTATTAAGGTGTATTTGAACTATTTAAGTAGCCAGTTCTAAGTTTGTTTAGAGAGTTCCTAAACCCATGAATACCAGGACTTTACTGGGTAGGGTTTCGTAGGTTGGGAAATAATGTTAGGTTTAGTCAAATCCAGCAGAGAACTTCAATTGTTGCTTTGTTTCTTATATGATTGGTCAGGACAAGATTCTTTATCACCTCCCTTTCTACAATGTCAGTTTTCAGGTTCAGTTTTCAGAACTTGATAAACCATGCATCGTTTTTGTCCCCATGATGCATCGCTTTGTTTGAGTCCCAATAAAAACTAATTGAAGTTTGTGGTTGTACCAAGAAATAATGTGAAACCGTTCATGGGTGATAGTTTTTCTACACAATGTAGGTGAAAAAAAAATCATCAAGGAATGAGAGACTCAGTTGACGGGTTTAAGGTGATTGGGTGTCTTTAAGTCCGATTTTTTAATCATGCAAGGAACTGTTTGATAAAACATCCATGATTTGCTGCTGTGACAACATGGACCAGAAAGGGCGCAAAGACGGCCTGATTGGTGCAGGAACGTTGCGACGGCTCGTCTTGAATGGATTCGACCCTCCATCTCTTACCGATCCCATGCCAGAGTCGGCCACTGACTCTGTACCAGAGTCTGGAGTTGTTGGTTTGCTCTTTATTGCTGTATTGGTCTCCTGAGTTCTGCCCTCTGCAGGACAATCGATTTTTGCAGAGACATTAGATTTTGCGTCCTCCTGAGAGGATTCAGCCTCCGTCTGTTTGGCGTCTCTGGATGGAGCCGCAGCCACGCTGGGGGCCGGACTCTCGACTTGTTCAGCCGGATTTGGCGTAAATACAGTCCGCTTTGGAGAGTACAGCGTCTCCATGGAAACGGACCGTAGGGCTCGTCTGTGTCCAGAGAAAGGGCTGTGAGTTGAAAACAAGTACGGAGCTGGACTAGAGAGTCTGCTGAGCATGTCTTTGATGCTGTCGGCTCGCCGCAGATTTGAAGGGCCCGTCTGGCCAACAGCCGGTTTCTTGTGGCCGATTCTGGACGTTTCTTTACCGGAAGTCATCTGGGAGATTACTTGGGAAGAATTGGACCGATGCTGAAAGTAAAACAATAACAGATACCCCCAACAAAAAACCTGTTAGACAGGTCTCTGATCAGGAGCCACGTTCTGGACAATACCGTAAATACAGTTCTCATCCATTTCGATCATTTCTTGATGTTACCGTAAAACTGAACAATGTATGATTAAAGAATATTCAAAATTTGTCATAACTTAAATCTCTCTGTGTTTAATGGTAGATTTATATACCAATTTATGAATGAAATAGTTAATTGTAATGTACCCTTTTATATAATTGTAGGTAAAAATCAATCGTGACCATTATAGATACGCTATAATCTCTCTGGCTGTATCCTTAATGCTCAATGTCTGGTAGTTTTTGTCTTTTCATTAGTCAAAGCCTGTTTTCTCTACATATTCTGTGTTCATACTGCGTAGATGTTGAGTGATAAAGATGCGTTCATTATGACACAGAGCTCAGTGTGTTTCCATCCTGACATAAATCCCTCCTGAGAAACTGCAGCATCTGCTCACTCATATGAAAAAATTCCCAGGTCCCCCTCCTCCCGTCGACAAACAGCTTCCCACGTTCTCACACAGATAAAAAACAAAACAGATAAACAACATGAAAAGTTATGAAATCTTTTTTTTTTAAATCCACTTAACTGAAAGATCAGAAAAAGAACAGAAAATGTCAACTACTTTTTTGGGGGGGGGGCTTTTGCAAGCGAGGAAAAAAACCCCACCTCTTGAATAAATCCAAATTTAATTAAAAGTCAACAAGAGAACTGATGCCACTTAGAGAAATGAAGTGGCGAACGTCCAGGGTTTTAACTTCCAGACTCAAAGGTCCAGAGCAGAGTGGCCTTAATCCAGGGACTCGCCTGACCGCCTCCCCCAGGGACGGTGAGCTGAAGCTGGGGTGGGAGAGACGCCCGGGCCTAAGAGGGCTGAGTGGGAGGTCTGGGGTTTAGGATCACTGCTAATCGCTCTGGTATTAAAACGTCCACAGGCCGTGGTGGGATTAGCTACAAGCTGATGACTTTTAAAGTTATTATTTTTGCCCCGAGAGCTCAGCGCTATAAATTCAAGCTTCCTGAGCCCCGTAGAGCCAAAAAGAGTCCGGAAACAAGTTTTCACTCGTGTTCAGAACGCTGTAGTTTATCCGACTGAGTGAAACATTCGGTCTGAGCCGAGGGGTTTTCAAATGTGAATTTGCAAACAAAATACAGATATTTACAGCAAATGTTGAATTTTCATTGACATATTTGAGGTTTCCAATCCATTTATTGATACATTTAAGCTGTAATACTAATTAGCTTTAAATACTTTTTTTTATAAAAATATTTTCAGACCTTGGTAAGACTAGCTTAGTTAGCCACCATGCTATCCTAAGTTCGTACAGAGTTAAAATAACTCCAAGCTTTGATTAAAAGATTTTATTTTAAAAATTCAAAATTAGATAATGCCGAGCCATGTTAGACTGTATATTTTCATAATATAAACAAGCAATAACCCATTTTAAAACCGATAATTAAAATAGTCTAACTATCTTGATTTGGCTAGCTTGATAACCAGCTGCAGATTAAATATGACAAACATATTAGTGACGTAGAACAATAAAGGATTGCAAAAATATATTATTGATGTGGTTAAAAACAAAGGTTTTCATATTTTCAATCCTGCTATAGCTATTCTGTTAGCTCGCTATCTGGCTGCTATATGAATAACAACAGAACTCTAGTAATACTTAGATATTATAAATAAATATAATTAGGAAAGTTTGCATCTTGAAGTATTAACTATACAGCTTTTGTAGTTGGTGCGACATTAAATATTAAGCTGAATATGAATGGCATTGTGTTTTATAATAATATTAATAATAAAAACCCTTTATATATAATAGTAACTGTTATTGATCAAATTAAATAAATGGTTTGTAAAATGTTAGGTCAACTATAACTAACCAATTAGCGATTGCCTTAAAGCACAACAAAGGATGTGTAACAACAGATTAGCCCTAAAAGATAAAAGACAAAACAAAAATTAACTACATCTGTAGGTCAACTAAATTTTTTACAATTTTGAAATAAGTAAAATAATTATAAGTCCTGCTGAGAGCCGCATCACTCAGTAAAAACAGGCAAACAAACACAGTCTTGGGTTTAGACAATATTTCAGACCTGCATCTCCCTACAGTAACAAACATATGGTACAAAAAATAACAGAGTACCATCTGACCCAAATATACAACAGCGATGCATTGTGGGAAAGGCTGTGAAAGCGTCGTCATCTTCAGAATAAAAGAATGATTAAGGAGGATTTTATCTGCAGGAAGTCATTCAGCACCATTCAACAAATAAAAGAAATCAGCAAATAACTATTAATCTTTAATGAGAGGGCGTCACGTTAAAGACCAAACCATGAAGGTAAAATAAATAAAAAATGTGAAGACATTTTTTCCTCTAACAAGCAGAAAACTTCACTTTTTATTACTTTGGTTAGATTTTTGTTGTACGTTAAACATCTCACAACTCACTCAAGATTAATCGAACTAAATAATTTATTTAATTCTAATTATTTTTTCGTTACATTTGTTTTTTGTTAATGTAATAAACTTTTTTTTTTTAAAACCATCAAATCTAAAGCTAAAAACCCTGTAAAGCCCATTAAGCTCCAATAATAAAAATGCTTCCTATTCAATTCAAATGTATACAATTTAAAACGGCAAAAGAAACAAACGTTAAATTCTGCATTTATTCCTTAATATTTCAGTTACGGCACGTTTAGTTTTTATTGGTCTGTATGCACCAGTAACAGCAGCACAGAGCTCAGTACAGGTTTATCTGTGGGTGTTTCTACATCCCGGATGGATCACTGTAGCCTTTAATTCAATGCAGTCTAAACCCATTAGATTAGGACATAATCAAAACGATGGGATTATACAGACTAACTAAATAATGTGATAAAAAGGTTCAGAGGTCATTAATGGGGGAGGGGGATACTGGGATTAGAAAAATGCTACTAGCATTTGAGATCTGTGAGCGTGAGAACCCAACTTATCTCTGGATATGACCCAATTTACCATAAATCCATAATAAAAACGGCTGTTTAAAATAAAACAATAAAAAACGTTTGTTATAGGAGACCCAGGATATTGTTTGTTAGGTTTAATTTTGCTCATATTGGATGTTAATGGACCTCTGAGGAATTTATTACATTTTTTATCTGCCTTTTCAAATAAAATGAGAGATAACAATCAAAAGTATTTTAAAGTCTGTCCTCTGAGCTGGAAGGACTTTAGATTTGATCTTGTCCATATTCCTACTTTTAGTGAGGATGCCATCGCTAAGATTCTGTATCAGCTGCTTTTGGTCTGATTGGTAATTAATTCCACTAAAGATAAACAAAGATTTGTTTTTTTACAGATCTTAATGGAACGTCAGTCTTTTCATTGCGGATATGTTTCCTTGAGGTGACAGAAGACTGGCTTTGTGATTATCTTTAGGGGTTTCAAGGCTGCAGGCAGATTTCAGGCCTGATTAGTAGATTCCAGATGAAATAACTGAAGCAGATTCAGGATAATTCCTAATAATAACTTCAATTTAGTTTTGTACTCATGTATGGATTTGTACCAAGCATCCGTTTAGTGCTTGGATGACGTAGAGTTGTGTATCATCTGCATAGTTATGGTAACTAATCTGAGCTAGTGAAACAATGTAGATATTAAATATGAGGTGTCCTACTATAGAACCCTGTGGTACCTCGCATGGGATGAAAAGTCACCTTACACTAAAAATTCCAGTTTCTTTGGATAAGACTCCAGTCAGATGAACCAAAATGTATTTACCAGAGTACAGCACGATGCAATAAAGAAAAAAACATTTTGGCTTGTTTTTGGAAAATAATACTTAATTATTGGTTATAATTTAGGTCTCAATCTGATAAATAAGCGTCTCAATAAGACAATGGGTGAAGAAAAATGTGGAAACATTTCACAGCAGACATAATTGCTTTTATATTTAAATAATTTTTATTACTATATACTGTAATCACATGATTTTCAGTTATTGCAGCTCAATAACTAATATTTTGGATCACAGATAATAAAGTTTATAATGGAGCCTGATGGCTTTTCAGCGTCCCAGGAGTGATATTAAGGTTTCCAACGCTGAGACGTTGTCAAGCATTTATTTATTTATTAATTTGTTTTCCTGCCCCATTAGTTTTTTTTTTACTGAAGCTTCACAAGTGGAGGCTTGCATCGCTACGATTGCTCATCAAGCATTTCTGAAGGGAAACGATCTCAGGCGGCTAGAAATCATTGCTCCATAGATTTAAAACGAGCGGTGCAGCTTCACAGCCATCAGAGGTCTTCAGCAGATTTCAGCGTCCACCGCTGGTTCTGGACGTTTGTGAGAGCGATGTGAAACATTTAGTGTTTTTATCTCGGCCCTGTTTCCTGTCTTGTGTTTCCTGGTGGCTGTTAGCGGCGAGTTAAACTGTGGCGACACCTCGACAGGTTTCCAGTTATAATAAGGATCGGAACCAGGTTTCTTCCCTCATCATCTCCCGTCACAACTCTGTCAGCTTATTATGGGATGTTTTTTTGTTTTTTTTGTTGTTGTGAGGGAGGTGTGTGTGTGACAGACAGAGCCAGATGAGCAGGCAGATGTTTCCTCCGTCTCTCCTTCGACTGTCTGAGGAAGACTGACAACAGCTGGACGGATGCCAGACGCTCCAGCACAAAAACACGCATATATAAAAAATAAATTAAAAAAATACTAATTTTTATATCGCTACTGTCGGTTCATTCATCAGAATCTATTACGTCTATTTCTTTTCCTTTTTTAAATGATTAAATCTTTTTAAATAAAGCCCTTTGAGGTTTAAGAAATAAAATTTAAAAAGTGAATTAAAATCTAATTTGCAATTTTGTTTAACTGAGTAACTTAGAAAATTAAAGCCATTTTAAAAGCCTGATATAAATTATTATGGTTTATTTGTTTAGCAACAAAAATCCTTCATAGAAACTGATTTGAAACTCAAAAGTTCCACTGAATTAACATTAATTTATCAGAAACGAATAAATTACTGATCATTTTGTGCATTTGCATTTTAAACTGACTTAATGTTAAAATTTTTTAAATCACCTGATTACAGATGATTTATTAAATTAAATACTGATACTAAGAAAATACTTAAAACCTAAAACAAATGTTTAAGCTAAATTATAATAATATTTATTAATAAATTCACAAATTCCTGCCAAATTAATTCTAACTTTACATTATAGAATAATCAGCTAAAACAAAAGTGCACAACCTAATGAAACTTAATGCTGAGTTAAAGTTGACACTTTTTAATAATAGCTTAAGACTGACAGGACATTAATATCCAAGAAATTCTTCATAGTGACGATCATAACAATTCAGATCATTGCAAGTTGGTTCAAAATAACTCACAATATTGATTTAGGATTTAGTTTTGGGTGCTTTGTTACTATAAAACTATAAAAGTTTGACTTAACTCCCCTTTAACAACTTAAAATTGTCTTTATACCATGTCAGAGCTTAAAACAAACACAGTATTGAGTTTAAAAACACTTCTTTGCCTCTCAAAAGATATCGAGCTCCAAATATGAGAAATAATCAAAAACAACATAAAAAAAAGCCAAAATTTGCAGATATTTATGTGATGATACTTGAGCAGGATAGTCGGTTAATGGATGAGCTCTGCAAAAGAAGAAGCAAGTAACTAAAGAACCAAAGACTTTGTCTTCTTTACCAGGAAGTTAATGGGAGAAAAACTAATATTAGACGTCATCAAACTGAAATCTGACCACAGGAAACGATTGAGGTGAAACGCTTCCATGGTTTTAGAGAGCAGGAGAGGGTTTTTAACTGGACTGTACCATGTTCTTCTCCGGCTCCGTCTCGTTCTTTCCTTGCATACTTTGTTCGCCCTGCGACCGGCTGAAGGTTTCCGCGCCGTCTGACCTGGAAATGACGCGGAGTCGGTCATCAGTACGACGGTCAGCCGCGGCGAAGCGTCGGGACGTCGCTGGTTTGGACGTTTTTTGTAAAAACAAAATTTTGGGGCGGCGTACCTCTCGAACGTCGCAATGATCTTCTCTGAGAAGCGGGCGAGTTTACTGGTTTCCTCCTGGTACCTCTGCAGATCCTGGGTCAGCAGGTCACGGAGCGCGCCCAGAGCCTTCTCCTGGAACGCCAACTGTTCAGACTGGATCAAACGATCGCGGAGGCCGGCGTCGAGCTTCTGAGGAACAAAAAAACAAACACTTTTACTCCCTGGGAGAAGAAGAACGGAAAAACAAACATCTGTAGGACCCAAACAATATGTCTGCCTTTACCCAGCAGGTCAACGCAACCTCCAGCCAATTTTTTTTTCCAGGAATGTGAACATTTTTATTTTTATACTTCTATATATGAAGATAAATCAGATGTGAATCTTTTGGTTTCCAAAGCGTCTGAAGTCTGAACGCTCGTTTTCTCCGACTTTGACGTCATCAACATGAGACGTGCGTCATAATTCTGCAGCTGAAGAAGCCAAACGCTGTAAATCTTACTTTGACTAGGACACCGCAACCATACAGCCGCGTCCGTTTTGGGTCATTCTGTTTTTTGAACAGCTGCCGCGTTCGTCTGCTGGACGGACGGCCTCGCCCTGACTGAGCCGGTTCGTAAATATTCACCCAGTTACCCAAAGCTCATCATTCCTCCCCTACCGTGCTCGACCACTGATATCAGCTAAGCTAAACTTCTCATCGCTGCAACGGACATTGCTATAAAAGGTCAACTCGACCTTTAACCTGCTGACTGAGGTCGGTAGAGTCACTCCTGGTAACATTACCAGCCGTAGTAGTTTGGAGATGACCTTTAACCCTTCCAAGCCTATTTAGCATCATAGTTGCTTCTTTAAACTCATCAATAATGTTTTATTGGACTCATTTATAAAGTTTGTTACTCATGAAATTCCTTTTGTACCAAGTTACTAAACTTTACGGCTTACAGCTGCGGAAAATAAAGTTCAAAGAATGCGGACACCTTAATGTATTTAAAAATATAGTGAAATAACTTATGTTTTTACTTTTTTTTATGTAAATTTCTTTAATTTTATCATTTAAAAAGTTGTATTCAATTATGAAATAACTTAAAGGTAATTTTTTTTCTTAATTTTGTCCTTTTTGGCCCTCCATGTCTTCACACTTTAAAAAACACCTGGTTTAATAAACGTAACTCTGAAGGTTTATTCTGAAGTTAAACTGTGAGTGAGTTTCCTGTGTCTCACCACATTTGTTCGTCATGTGACCAGATTGTTTGAAAACCAAATCAATGAACAAACAACTCCTGCAGTGTTTATGATTTCCAGCTGCTGCTACGTTTCTTTGACGTTTGAAATGTGACGTTTTCCCCGCGGTCACTCACGGCGGTCGTCTGAAGGCCGGATCTCGTCTTCAACTGTTCCTCTGTTCGTTCCTTTGTCTGCTGAAGCTGCGACGGCTCAGCGTTCAGCTGCTGCAGAGCTTCGATCTGAGACAACCTGACGACACAGAGATTTATGTTGGTCGTTCCTGCTGAGGTGACAAAACCGGCACGACTAGAACGGGACAGCAACTCTACGGACGACCAGAGCGGCCAAAATGAAGAAAAACTGCATAGAAAACATAAATAGTAAACTATGGAAGCCTAATGCTGCCAAAATGAACAGAAACTACACAATCAGGAAATAAAATTGTGAAATATGGAGGACTATTAATGCCAAAATATTAAAAAATAGTCAAATTTAGACTTTATTAGAATGGAACAGTAAACCTATTAACTCGTATTCAACTTACAATAAACTATTTTTTTTAAAGTCTCTATGTTTATTCCCTATTTAATTTGATTTATATTGTCAAATTTTACCCTTTTATTCCCAATCAGTATTCCTTGTACAGTTTAGCTACACATATTTCTATATTTTTTGCAGGTCCTTTAAATAAAAATAAAATAAAAATTTCATGCATTTCAAAATAGATTTCTTGTCTGTTTTTATATCATTCAAAAATAGCTTTTTGTTTTAAATTGCCTTCCATAAACATGGCGCTGATCTGAGAAAGTCTATGTTCCTCTTAAACATGAAGAACAAAATTCCTGCCTTCATATTGGATGACATGCTTTGTTTACAGCACAATCTTGTCATTATTTACACATTTGTTTATTCCGATAGATTAAAATGTATCCATCTTTTCACCAAAAATATATTTTCTGATCAAATTTAAAAACTAAGAAAGGTCATTCTTTAAAGATTCAACTAATTATCACATTAGAAAAGTAGAAATAAAAAAATATAACAGAAAATGTATTAAAAAAACAATTTATCAACAGATCCTATATTTGCAGCTTTAGACTAGTTTCCTTAGTTGGACTCAACTTTTCAAAGGTTTAAGCCAAAAATACTGTTTCTAAACTGCTGAAAAGAAAAACAGACCTAAAATTATATGAATGATCCTTTAAAACTGTCTTTAGAGTCAAAAAAAAAGAAAAGTTTTAGTTTGTGAAGCTGCTCTGTGGGTAATTCCCTCTTCTGTCCACTGGGAGGCGCTGAACCTCTGTTAGAAAGTGATGAAGAAAGTAAACTATTAAGAACCCTCAGAAGAAACAACTCCATATAATGTTAAGCAGTTCATGAAGGAAATGCTTTGTGGACTTGAATTATTATTCAATAATTATTCAATATTATTGCAAGCAAAGAACATATTCTTTTATAAAACGTTCACATTATGTTATAAAAGATAAAACTATGTTTGAACAGTGTTCTGTTATTTCGAATCAGTTTTTCTTCCTCATTCTTATAAACGCTTATGAATTGCATAGCTTAGAGTATGTTTCCACTTCTGTGGGCGGAGCTTATGTATTTACAGGTGCTTGCGTTTCTATTGGTCAGTCTCACGATCTCACAATGGCCGCCGTCTTGGCTTATTTGAAACTCATTTTTTGCCCGTAATAACACTGGACAAGTTTCTCTCCATAAAGCTTCACCTGACCTAAATGTAATTAATATTTTTTATCATAGGGAGCTGGAAAAAAACTAAATGTTTTAGTCGAAATCTGTTTTATTTCATAACTCATCTTAGATCGGTTGGTTGTTCAAGTTGAACGAATCGCGCTCGTCTCTGATTTGTCAACTAAAACTGATCTGACTCAAAGTTATTCAAACTTTGCTGAGGAGACTCTTTATTCCCACAACAAATCACTAGAGAAGCTTGAATATTAGGAGTTAAGAATATTTAATTTCCCTTTGAGTTCAATCTGTTTTTGAATATAAGAAACTGAGGAGATTTTATTCCGCTTGGCTTTCATCTCTTTCAGGTGGGAAGAGATGAATAATTTGGGGAAACATCCCAGGAACCAGAACATGACGCCTGAAACTCGTGAAGAGCCCGTCTGCCGACTGTTCTGACATGTTTTGAGAGGCGAAGACGAAACACCTCAAGCCTGAACCAGAAGGTGTTTCTCCTCTTACAGCCGGTTTAGATAAATAAAAAACTCACACGTTACTCATGATTTGCGTTTGGATTTGTACCTGAAAAAAAATTCCTTCAACATGAAATTATGAGAGATCATAGGTCATTAAGATTGGACCAAACAAGCAGTGCTGAGTTTAGCTTTCTTTTTTCTCAGCTTCCTTCGTCTTGTTCTGATCTCGTGACGATACGGTCAATGACTAACGTCTGTCCACAGACGGCAGCGGCCGACGTAAACACGGATGCTGTTGGGGGACGTCTACGTTCTTCTTCTGGTCCCTTGGGGTCATAAACTGTTCACACAGAAGTACAGCTGAAAAAACTAATTTAATAGATTAAAATTGATTATTACAATAGTCCACAACAAATTTAGACGTTGCTTTATAGTCACGTTTTACCGTAAGCGTCTATTTTTAACACAACCAGTTACATCTGTGGTCAGTAGGTGGCAGTAATGAGCTACCTAACGCTGTGATCTACCAGTGGAGCAGTAGAAGAAGAAATCAGCCAATCGTTAGCCTTGTTTTGCTAGCGCATGGCTCATAAACACATTTGCCCTGAGCAAGATGGCGGAGCAGGAAAATGTAGGAAAGTCTTCTTTAAGTGAACATCTGAGACCAAAACATGTC
>JAVLVB010000281.1:38596-73594 GCA_032876305.1 Orestias chungarensis
ACCTTCTTCATGTCTCACTCTATAGGGTTAAGTTATTTAAGTTTTTCTATAGTTCTGCTGCTATAGGCTTAGACTGCTGGAGGACAATCTGACCACTTCTCTCTCTGCTACTTTCTTCCTTTGTCCAATCTACTTAGTTACCGTTATTTCAACCTTGTTAACCTTTAGTTTTCTCTTAGTGTTCTTCTCTCCATAGTAGAACATGGGCTGAGATGCTTCCAGTGACGTTCTACAACTGCTGCTATAAACTCTATTATTTCAGTATCCTGTGCTTCTAATTTAGCTTTCTGTCTTTTCAAACCCCCAGTCGGTCGTGGCAGATGGCTGCTTGTACTGAGTCTGGTTCTGCTGGAGGTTTCTTCCTGTTAAAGGGGAGTTTTTCCTCTCCACTGTCGCTGCATGCATGCTCAGTATGAGGGATTGCTGTAAAGTCAACAACAACACAAGCCATTGTTTCTGTCTGCTGATTCCAGAGGAGTGAATTCTGCAAGTCAATGACTCGATGCAATCTGCTGGGGTTCCTTAGATTGGAAACTTTTTCAAATTGATTTGTTAGAATGTATTTATGATTTTAATTTATTTTCTTGTAAAGTGCCTTGAGATGACACCTGTTGTAAATTGGCGCTATATAAATAAACTGATTCTTGATTCTTCTTGATTCTAATATTAATCCATAACAGATCATTACAGTAATACTTAAAAATTCAAAACAAGTGTTTGTTTTAACGGGGTCATATGAAATGTTTAAACTACAACAATAAGACAAAACATCCATATCAAACCTGAACAATATACCAACATCAGTAGAGCATAAATTTATAGCAGATGAATATGAGCAAAACTTAAGTGGATCTATCCCTCATCGAAACTGCTAAAAGATTTTCCACGCAGCGTAGCTCCACCCACCATAACTCAACAAAAACAGACACGATCTTAAAAGCTGAGATAATGTAATTCAAAGTGCTTTTACGTTTTCAGCCAACATTAGCAAGGACGCCGGGGAATAAATGTTCAAACAGGCCAAATTTCAGATCTTTAGGGCAGTTTGTGGAAAACCAAGGAGAAATCGAGGTTAAATCCCAAATCTTCCACAACCACAGGAAGAATGATGAGATGCACAAAGTTAGTTGTGGGTAAGAAAGCTGGATCTCACTCTCTGAAAAGTATTGAATGACTTACTTAATAGTAGATATAGGAGCATGTGGAAATCTGAACTATGTTTTGATCACACATGTCAGCGTGTGAGTATCTGAACCGCATCACTGAGAAGTTATAGCTTTACAAACTACACCAATAAAATATAATCAAGATTCATGTAATAAATTAAAATCTAACCATTAAGCTTCCAAAAATGGGAGGTTTAGCATCTCATGAGGTCATCCACAGGCCTCGATCCATCTTTTATGTTTCCACAGACTCCGTCTGGGTTTTGGAAATTGAGGAAGTTGTATTCCTCTGAAACGCTGCTCTCTAAACTCTCTTGGCAACAGACAGAGAAAGTTTGCTCCTAAAAACGCTCTTGTGAGTTTAGATGCAAATTAGATCCTACAAGCGTGGACAGAGCCAGTGAGGCACAACTATGGGTCGTATTCCCCACAGTTTAAAACATTCCCAATCAAAGCTACTCCCAGATACTCACTACAAGATCCGCAGGATGACAAACGTTCATGTTGAAGCAAACCGACACCGAGGACGGTTTCCCTGCCTGAGCGCCGACAGACGAAGCTTTCCGCTGTGTTTTAGTCGGTGGGTGGGCCGCGCTGCTGTGTACATGGAGATGACCTTAGCTACGCGGTGAGGCAGCGGGAATGTGGCTCGGCTGGTTAATGTCCAGCCACGGTCTGCCAGGAGCTTTGTGCCCGACTATTCGGTTCCACCAAAGACAGAAAAGGAGAACAATGGCGGAAAGAAGGGGAGAAAAAGAAAGCTGAACTCTCAATTCTTTTATCATGTTGAGATTCAACATTTATATAAAATTCTCAGTTGTTAAGGTGGGTAAATAAAATCAGAGGGACGAAGGGAAAGATGGACGGGAGAAAGAACAGATGGTCAGACAAATATAAAATATGTATGAAAACTAGGAAATCAGGGCAAAATGGACACTTAATGGAGCAAGAATCTAAAAAAAGGATTGAAGGAAACAAGGAAGAAACACAAGGACACAAAAATAGAATAAAAATGACAACACAAGGAAGAAAATGACAAAAAGAAGAATCTGAGGAATGAACCATGTAAACAAGGAAAGATGAAAAAAACATTAAAAAAGGAAAGATTTAATGGTCAAGGAAGGAGGAAGAGAAAGAAAATAAGCAGCTGAACGGAAAAACTGAGGCCATACGCAATGAGACGGAAAGGTCAAAGGTCACAGCATTCAGACGAGGGAATGAATGTCGTTTTTATCCAGACTGCAGACGAACCCTGAAGTCCAGAACCGCTGGTTATTAAAAACGCATAAAAAAAACTAAAACATTTTATTTCTAACAGGATTGTGAAACAGCGCCACCTTGAGCAGATCAGGTGCATGACAAGCGTCTGTGAAGCTGCTGCAGAAAAATAAACGTACAGACGCGTTCAGAGTTGCAGATGTGAAGCGTTTTTTTCTTTTTTTTAAATAAAGCAGCTCAGGAAACGAAAGTGGAGCTATGTGGAGCGCTTCGGTTTGTTCTCGCCAATCCATTTGGAGGATTCCCACCTCAGGGTGTGTTCGGGCGGGGCGGCGACCTTGGCACGTCTCCAGAGCCGACACTCCCTGATAAGCAGTCAGGTCTAATTGGGGCGACGCCTCTCTAACCTTCACAGCTCTCACTGCTGACTTTATGGACATTACGCAACAATAAACACATAAAAACAATCAACTCTATCCTTTGCCGATGAACTAAGACTCGTTTGGGCAGCAGGAACGTTCGTTTCATTATAAAACTATCAAGCACCAACACCAGATAAATGAAGACAAAGCTGTTATTTTTAATGGAGGTTCATCTGAACTAAACTGTTAAATTCGATTTAGATTTCAAAGATGCAAAGATGAAAACAGGCATCAGTAACTTTCCCTTTTTTTTGTGCCTCTGAACTCGTTTCCTTGGACAGCTAATTCCTTTCCGATGAGACGCCGAAGACTCTCCTCGTCTGAACAAACACGGTTCTGTCGTCAGACTTTCTGCACGCAAAAAAACAATCATCGGATTTCAGCTTTTGTTACTTTAAGTACCAAAAAACAACAACGAATACTGTAGAAATGCACGGGTAGAACATTTTCACACCCTAGAACCACAGATCCCAGATCGCAAACAGTTTCTCTGTAATAAATAAAATCCTTCCTGTGATCCAGCAGGACTTTAGGAAGTCATGGAGAGGAAAAATCTGTTCAAATCAAAATCCGTCCAGAGTCAGGAAATCGTTCAGGTTCAGGACCAAGAAATCGGCTGATGACCCGATCCGAGCCACAGCCGTCGGTCGATCGTCCCGCCTCGACTCCAGAACCTTTTTATTCAGAGAGTTTGGCTGAAGGACTGAGAAGCGTTCCAGCTCCTGTGGCCGCTGAAAGGAGCCCCGACCATCACCCTACCCAGCCGTGCCGAAGACGCGTCTTAGCTCTCTCCAAACATGGAGCTTTGCATGGAAAGCTCAGATGTTTCCTGCCTTCAGTCTGAAGGTTTCTGAAAAGCATTTAAGGTGAAAGTCTCAGATTTTTCCAGAGACGAGAACATTTAAAACGAGACCATCTAATAATCGTCTCTCTATAGGATGGCCGAGACGGCATCATGACCTTTTTTTTCCTTCCTATCCTGTCCTGTCCTGAATGATCGTAAAAACATTCAGCCAATGAAATAAATCAGAATCAGACAGAAAAATGAGAGGTTTTTTTTAGGATTTGCAGCGTCACAATGACAACCAAGTCATTAGTCAGCAAACAGCTCAGAGATGGGAGGACTCAGCACACCCGGCGCTGACTCACAGCGATGGCATGTGAGCCAGTACGCTGCTGCACTTTGGACCGGTTACTCCCACTAGCACAGAGAGGGAGTTTACAGCAGCGGACGCCTCGCAGCGTTTCGTCAGGATGGAAAACATTCTGAGTTGATCGTGGAAAACAGGCTAAAAAATGAATTTCAAAAAATCCTCTAATGTGGAATAAAAAAAAATAAATAAAAAAAAATGGCTCCTAAAAACCAGTTAACTGAAAATACTAAAAACATTTGTTCATGAATTTAGAGTCCAAACAGCAAAACTAAATAAAGTTTATTCAAGGTACATTTCTGACAGTTTCAGAGAAATACAATCATAAAGATAAAGGTCTTTAAATCACTTTAAAACAGGGACACTCTGAACTTTTCCAAGATTTTAGTCAGCAGACGGACAAACGGCAGCAAACGCTGGAATTTCAAGTGCATGATGATCAATTAGGAAGGAAAAATAAATGTTTAAATAACAGTAGACTAACTTTTTTCATTTTTCATTTTGGAATTTATAAAGAATATAAAACACATAAAATCTAACAATTACCTAAAACCAAATAGGAAAAATATTTTAAAAACCAATAAATTATTTAAAATGACCTAAACTGTCTCATGGTGATACGTTTACTTTTCTGCTGATTTCAGCGAGTATTTCTAGTAACTGAGGAGCTTTTATGCTGTAATCCTGCAGTTACGCTGTTTAGCTAATATTAGCATTAGCATGCAGCAAATCTCGACCAACTCTGCAGAGGAGAGTGAAGTATTTGTGGACGTTTTAACTCTTATGTCACCGAGAGTCGAAACGAAAAGCTTGACGGCTCTGTGTCACGTTCTGTCACCGAACGGCAGAACCAGTCCCTGCTGCTGCCTCCCAGTTTCTCTTCCAGATCAGCTGAAGCAGTGAGAGATCCAAACACGAAGCTTCTGGAGTAAAACTAAAACCAAACTTGCCACCCTGACCGATCATCAGCTGCAGACAGGTCAGCGGCTTTATTTACTTAATTACCGCGGGTGTCTTTTGGGTTGGGCAAGATGGCGGCTCATGCCAACGCCACCCAAGCTCGCACTTAACGTCGGGAAGGCGTGCGACACGCTGATGACGAGCTCCTCCACGAGTCTCGCCTCAGAGAAGTGGTTAAAAATGTTGCAGCGGTCGCTGGGAGGCCAGAATAAGGAGTAGAAGCAGACTGAGTCAGATCGAGACGTAGCAGGAAGACGTGCAGACAACCCGACAATCAGGACGCCGCTAAAACTGCAAAGCCGAAGGATTCATCTAAATGATGCAAAACCGCTAAAGCTAAAGATTGAGATGGTTTAGAGACCATAGGACGGCCTAAGATGATGTCAACCATCATCAAACCCACATTCTGTTCATAAAGGAGATTTTCCTCCCTCCTGTGTCCCCGTGCATGCAGAAGATCTTTATTTTTCCTCGCCTAATTTGACACGTCGTTAACAAACAGTAACTTGAAACCTAAACTGGTCTGCAGGAACAGCTGGAGGCGTCCAGATGGAACTTTTTCACTCCGACACGACACAGATATTTAGTATTGACCGATACAGATATTGATACGACCTCAGCGTAAATCCATTTTAGTGTGGAATACGAGAAAAGGTTTGATTACGTTGTTACTGAAACTGTTAAAAAAGGTGTGAGAACATCCAGCAGTTTATTATTGACTAATAAGTTCCATAAACATTAAATGTAATAATGTTCTGCATGTGTTCTGTTATTAAGCTCATTTTGGTTTTCTTTTATCTCTCCTTAGTGGATTAGTTGAGACATTTACTTTCTTTTTCTTTAGTTTATAGGCGTGTAAAAGCCAGAAGGAGAGTTTTAATGACTTAATTATTTAGTTTAATTTCCACTATTTGTATTTGTTCAGTTGTGCATGTACTAAAGTTTTTTCTCCTCACTAAATCTCAGTTTAATCCTGTATAACATTTTAACTGTTACTGTGTGGTGATCATTAGCTGTCAGGGCATAGGGGTGTGCTAACTTTATCCTCAGTCAGACAGAAGTTTACATTTCTGCTTAATGTTCACTTCAGTATCTTTTTTTAAGATTTGAAACACAATCGAAAGCTTTTCCCCAGAGATGTGAACATTTAAGGAGGCGTCCAAAGTTTTGTTTTACAGGTTTTATCGTTTTATCTCTATAAACAAGAGATTGTTTTTCTATTGCCTGAGTTTTACTTGACAGAGCAAAATCAAAGCCAAACGGAAATCAGCAGGAGATCAGACACGACATCCTTAATGAAGGCTGATAAAAATAAATAAATAAATACATATAATGATTTAGTGTGATAAAATACTAACATAATGCATTAAAAACAAGGAAAATAAATGAATAATGTTGATTTGCAAAAAAATAATTCAATAAATGACAAAAAAAGTCATTAAAATCTATGAATAAATTTAAGAAAAGACTTTTAGTAGACTACTAAAATAAAAACAAGAGGTAAAATAAGTAAAATATTACAAAAAATATATGACTACATGTAAAGCTCCTCCTGTTTATTTTGGTTCTCACATTTAATGATATTTAATGATATTTATCTTATGCGTGTTTGCAGAGTTTCTACCAGGATCTGAATACGAAGAAATTTATCATAAATCCCAAAACGAAATTCTCTTTTAAATAAAAGTTGTAGAGTAAAAATGTTTAAAGTCCCACTATACCTGAGATCTAACGAGAATGATCGTTCGGTGCAGAATTAAAGGTTTAGTTTACCTAATAACACAGAAACCTCGTCTGGCTTAACGACCAAAATAAGGTGTTTGCAGAAAAGCAGCTGAGCAGAAACTCGAGCAGATGCCGTTTTTTCCAGACACCTTTGCTTTGTTTTCCTCTGCCGTCTGTTTCCAAAACCAGAACGCCGAGATGTTCTGCTTCGACATCAACTCTGGGAGCGCCGTGACTCCCACCCAGCCAGCCAGCGCCCACCGGGCGCTCCGTCAAGGCCTGACGAGTAATGAGCACTCGGTGGCCGCCGCCTTGGAGTCAAGCCAACTTCCCCAGATGTCGAACCGAAGCCGGGAGGTAATGCATAATGCAAAACTACGCTCATTAAATCCTGAAGGAAAAAAAACATCAACAAAATAAAAAAACACCAGGAGCTGAAAAATGCTAAATAATAAACTGAGAGGTTCCAGGAGAAGCTGAACGCTGCAGATGAATAATTACTCTGAGAAGTCCATTAGCAGCAGAAATGACAACAAGCTGAAAATGAGCAGATTGAAAAACCTTAAACCTAAACCATTAGGCCTGGAAATTATGCTGAGCAGAGGTTTAGAAAGGCTGCAAGTGGCATATAAATGAGCAGCCAAAAAAAACAAGATTTTTAGATAAAATGACTGCAAGCTCCATCCTCAGACTATAGATGCATTAAACATCTGCTCTGTTGCCTTTTCATTTACATAATCATAAGGGAAAAAAAGGGGCACGCGAAGCGCTCAGAAGCTGAAAATTATTGATTAATGCACAGATCTTTCACAGCCTGCAGCTGAATTTTAACGTCAAAGCAAAAAGGCAACAGCAATGACTCCCAGAAAAGCAACGGTTCCCGTCCAACAATCTGGGAAGGATCAGCCGGTCACTCCTAAAACACCCGACATCCATCACTAACGAGGGAACGATTATCCATAAACTTCTGACAAAGCCACAAGAAACTCACCCCAAGGTCAGAGCGTGAAGTTCAGAGAAATGGCCGAATGACTCCACAGGAGTTCAGAATGTTTGGACAGATGAGAGCAAACAGATCTCTGTGGTCATGATGATATCAGCAAAAACTACTCATACCAGCTGTCACACACGGTGGAGGAGGAGTGATGATCCGGGCTTGTTTGGCTAGTTTAGACCCAAACAGAACATTTCAACTCAAACGCAGCAGCAGAACTACAACAGAATGGCTGAAATGGCCTAGTCAAAGTCCAAAATTCAGCTCCTAGTAGCTGCTGGATTATAATTATGGCTAATAGAAATTGATTTTAAAGGCAGAAAAAAAAAAAAGTCTTTAAAGAGTAAAAACCTCAGAAAGAGGAACGTAAAGAGCTGAACAGCAACGAAAGATTTATGAAATACAAACAGCAAAAAAACTATAAATAACTTTTTATTTTAAATATAACACGGCGACAGTAAAAGCAGAAGGTTGAACATTTTCCTGACACAAAGTGATTAGGTTTAAGAATGAACCCGTCCTCATAACGCTGACCTCATCATAAAATATGTTTTTAAAAGAGATTCAAAAAGGAAAGTTGAGTTTTATCGTGATCGTTATGTTTTCTTAGTGCAAACAGCTGTGGGGGTTTTATTTGTCTAATTCCTAACCTTGACAGAGGATAAATAAATAAAAAAGGCATAATATAAAAGGAAAATTGAAATACAGGGCGAAATTTTATAGTTTCTTTGACCCTATGGAGTCACTGTGAGATTTCTACGGAAACCCGTTGGTGCCATATTACCAGACTGAAACTAATCCCCGGCAAATTATTTGAATCAAGATGTCCCTACGGTGGCATGGAGGCTTTACGCAGGATATTTAGACTAAATGCATCCCAATTTTCTTTTTTAAGTCGATTATTAAATTAAATAAAGGTTAAAGGAGGTAAACAAACATCTAAAGAAGAAGAAAACGGCAGAGTAATATCAGAGAAAGGCCAAATAATGAGAGTTAGAAATTCAACCTTAGAACATTTAAAACATACAAATAAACAATTATTGCAACTAAAACAAACATTCCCTTGCAAAGTGAATTTTGTGATCACGGACATTGTGAGGACCATAAATCGGCGGTAAATTATGCAGCACTAACAACCAGGAGAACTTCTTGCTACAGTTGAAAACAGGTTATAAAAGCTTCGGCTGTTTAAGAAGCACGCCCTCATCCCTAAAGCATCTCCTGTCAAACCTGCCAATCCTATTACAATTGTCCAGTGATTTCAGAGTTCCTAGTCTCAATACCAGATACTCAGCAGAAGCAATAAAACACACAAAGAAGTAGAGCATTAGCCGTAACGCCTCCTGGTCAGATTTAGCTTTCTCAGCTAAAACACCAGTTAACAGACCCTTAGCTTAACACTTGATTCAACATCCTAACATGCAAACATTGAATAAATCTTTCAATGCAACACTAGACACAGAAAAACATTCAGCCAGTTTTATCATATATGCACAAGTTAGTCATTAGCATTTTTGAGCACATTTAGCCATTAGCATACATTTTGGATGCTATACGCTAAACACAAACGTCTATTCCATATTTATATCCAAACACACCTATTAGGTTCCATAAATCTCACTGAGACCAAATTTTAACCATTTTTACTGTCAAAAGAAATTTATTAGTCTTTTAAGGTTTTGTTAGCACATTTATTTAGACATTAAGCAATAGCATGTGTAGCAATTAAACAATTGTGTTACCAATTTACATCTGAACGCAGAAATCTAAAAATATCTCCACAATTATCTTCTGTATTTACAGATAATTTAGTTGTCTCATATTTTAAAACAGCATTAGCATATTTAGATTTCACTTATCAGCATATTAGACTAGATATTTCCTGGTAAAATGAACACTCGTACTTGTAGATCAATTCTCTGATCATAATTTTTCTACTTTAGAAAATTATAAAATCAAACAGTCAAGTTTTGTGTTGATCTAGGCAATATAACCGTTTTATGGTAAATAATTGATAGCATGTCAAGAGAATGCTAATTAGCATACTTAGTTAATATCATTTATTATAAAAAGCCATTATTGCTGATTTAGAGACAAAAGAATATATTTAACTACTCTTCACAAAAACTCTTATATCAAACTTGGCTGAGTTTCTCAAGGATAAATAAACTATGTTTTGGTGCATTTTAGAGGTTTTGCCCTAAAACACTAACAAGAGACAGATCGACACATTCCCTTATGGATTGCTTTACTCTGAGTACAAAAATATCCTACGTTAGTGTAAATCATCTAACAATAAAGTCCAGGATCTTGATCAAGTGTGAGGGCTTCAGAAAGGTTACATCTGCTTTAACTGAGAGCTCAACTGGTTCAGAGTCTGATAAACAACCAATGTTTTCCCGGGAAGATTCCTCATGTAGAAAATGACGATTTGGTGAGAAAACAAACCAAAACAACGATCGGATGCCTCTTTGAGGCGTTTCTCATTCCAGGCATTTCAGCTTATAATGAGAATAGAGATACACAAAGAAGAGAAAGGACAGATTACTCTAAACCCAGAGGGAAAGAGGCGAAATACTTTTGCTAATGAGCAAGGCATACCGGTCTAAAATCCTCCAGAAACAGAAATATGCAAGTAGGGGGTTAATGGAGATCAACTTTTGACTCAAAGAAATCGTATTACCGCATTAATAAAAATCTATAATACAAATCTTGTAGTTCAGTCTGCAAACAAGACTGGAGAAGCCTGTGGAAGAGCGGCAGCAACAACAGACACACGTCGTTCCCACCTTTAGACAACACATGACAGCTGAGCGACTCCACCCAGGCTAGAGACTCAAACACGCAACTTTAGCACGAAAATGCTCTTGTCTCAGCACGGCTGTAACTGGCTGTTCATGATTCTACTGTGCTTTTTTTTACTAGATCGTCTTGAGTCAAAAGCATTTTACCCATTAGAACTTCATTAAACACACAAACAACATGATAAATCTGGTGAATCAGCGCTTTAGGAATAAACTGAATTTGCCCCTGAAGTCCTGAGATATCTAAGAAGTTTAAACATGAGCTTAGAACCGGGCTAAAAAGTTGCAACACCAAGTCCGTCAGAAACACGATGAGATCATCTTACTTTTATGACACAGTTTAAAACTGAGAATTAAAAAACACTGAAGGCAGGTACCAGCATGGAGGGAAGCGATCTTGATGAAAACAGTGACATCATCCCATCACAGACTTTCAAACTGTTCAGATTTATCTCATTGGGATCAAAACCAAAAAAACTGAAATTACACAGGACATAAAAACGCTGTAATCCGAGCGGGAAATACCAACCTTTGCATTGACAACTTTATGTTTAACCTTCTATAATAAGGGTCTGCAACCTCAGGATCACAACCTGCAACCTCATAAAGAAAAAACTGACAAAAGAAAAAACCTTTTGGCTGTTTTCAACAATAAAATACTAATAAAAATTTTAGTGTTGCCATTTTTTTCTATTATGAAATTTCCACAAAAAAAACAACACACATCACAACAGTTTATTTTTTCTTAAATTATTGTATAATCAATAATTGAAACATTTTAGAGTGATTATGTCATAAATTACCAGCTAAAAAGTTTATTTTCTGCTTGTAAACCCTTTTTTATACATGAAATGTTCTAAATAAATAAACTTTGTTCAAGTCCATTGCTCCAGTACTGACTAATAAATGCCATCATTTGGGGGTTCAAAATAAAAACAAGTGTGTTACAGTTTAGTAATAAAAAACGAGTGGCTAAAAAGGAAGTGTCAGGTTTTACATTGAAACAAGCCAGCAATCAAAATCATGAAAAATAGTCAACCAGTAGACATTTGTTTGTGCAAGTTTGGTGACAGAAAATGAAAACCTACAACTGTCCAGAACAGCCAAAATATGAACACTTCCATTACATTTTCCAGTAAAAACAAAAACACCAGTTCTGTCTTTAAATTAACACAATAAAACCTAAGAAGGAAGCGTCTGTTTTCTGGTTAATTAGCAACTTGTTCACATTCTGCAGTTCAAAACCGCCGATGTCAGATCAAGCTCAGCCTAAAACCAACAGCAAACTGGAAAACAAATAAACCAGTCCAAACAAAGACAACATTATGAGCCTGTTCAAGTCTGATGGACGTTACACTCGACCGCAAGACCTGCCGCTTCAGTCACAACGCTGTTCAAACAGCCAACGTCGGAGAGAACGGCGCACAAGCGAAGTTTGACGGCAACAACTTATTCCACCAAAGCAGCTGTAACCTGAGCAGACCCACCAAGGACAGGGAGTACCAGGTAACAGCGTTATTTTGGTGAAAACAATTCCTGGAAAAATAAACAGTTTCCGCCTGATCTGTTTTCCATCATCATGATCGAGCAATTTTATTCAATTAGAGGTCAGTGGGACAGGAAACCTGGGAGTTTGTCACCTTCTGTAGTTGACAACATGAAGAGAAGTGGCCTGGGAAAAGGGAGAGAGTGGTTGGGTGTGTGCCGCGAAGAAACACAGAACAGTTCGGTGTTCCCGTTGGTCTGGTTGGTTAACTTCAGAGCTGAAGAGAAGGGCAAGAATGCAGTCGCACTGCAGACACAAACACAGACTCGGGTTTGTGTTGGGTGTTTTAAAGCAGGCGCAGTCGAACCAATACAAGGTTTTTTTTTTATGGTTTTAGGAAGACAACAGAGGATGAGAGGATGCAAAGTGAAAAAGGGATGAGTTTAACTGAAAATGGCTGAAAGTGAGGGATGGGGAGAGGAATAAGAAGGCTGAAGAATATAGGCACCCTTTATTCATCAAGTAAAGCCTAGATAATAACTATAACTGGACCGACTAAAACATCGGACAGACTCATTTTTATCATTCCCCTTTCCTTAAAACAATGATAAACAAAATATTTGTACAGTCACCATAAATCTATCTGCAATTTATGGTTTATTTTAAACATAAGATGAACTAAAGATTCAAAATGTGTCAAATCTAATGTTATTCAATGAAAAACCTTCCTGTTTAGAAGATAATCTGACGACTCGCATTTCACAAGAACACAGCAGCTACAAACACGGCGTGAAACTGCAAACTATAACATTTTACAATACAATTGATGGTAAAAATTACTGTATCAGAATCTAGACCCTCTCAGATTATTCCATCTTTATCTTGTTTATCATCAGTCGTAAGAACCGTCTGTCAGTTAGCCGAGGCTAAGCTAGCAAATGTAGCAACAAATTTGATAAAAATACAAAGATTTGCCTGAAGATTTTAGAACCGAAGAGGAAAACTGTAGATGTGTTTTTAATAAACCACAAAAAGTAGCAAATCAAACCAGGTGAAGAACAATGAGCCTATGACATGCGCTAGTCCAAAATGTTGCTAACTGTTAGCTTTCTAAACCTAAATAAAAACGCTTAAAAACATATCTTTAAATTTAACGTTAAAAAGTTTCATCCTTCAAGCAACAGAAGGAAAGCAAATTACTCAAATATGTATGTCAATTATAATACTAATTATTAATAGCGAAATGCTACTTTAGCTAGCTTTGGGAACTAAACCTTAGCCGTCAATTAACCTGTAACTGCAGTTGAACAAATAGAGTTTTCCCACAAAAAAAAATTACGTTTTGTCGTAAAAATTGCAGAGAAATGTCAATTTAATGTTTTCCGGACCAAATGGATGAAAATGTTTACTTTGGTTCAGGAATTCCCAATTATTGTGACGTAAACCGTGACCTCGAAACAGTTTTTAAATCATCCAATTCATTTTTATTTGAATAAAGGAGGTCACCTTGAAAATCTTTTAGATTTTTTTTTCTGTGATGCCCACAAAGAGAACCAATAACTGGCAATGCATTTTAAATTATGATTAAATGCAAATACTGTTTACATTTATTTAGTTAAAAAGGCGCTACTTAGTTTAATTGGAGATGGTTATAGTAGAAATGATAGAATCGATCAATATAATACCAAATAGATGGGGATAGATTTTTAAATGCTTGTTGTCATCAGTTAAAAAAAACATAAAACATTAAAACAATGGTTTAAGTCGGTTTCACCCTTCATCAGTCATCATTCCATCCGATTACTAATTACTCCATTTACATCATCAGCTTGTTACATCCCGTTATTAACGTTTCCAGGTTAAATTACAGCCAAAAGCATATCAGTTAAGGGTTGGGCATCTTCAAGGATTTTGCAGAAAGTGTAAGTATTGATGTTATCTGCAGCCAGGTTGAGATTCTAAGATCGTAATCTGTGCTGCCAACCTGAACCGCGTCAAAGCATTAAAAGCAAATTAATAAAACGAAACTTATTCCCCAGCTTGTCGGTACATGCTAGCTGTCAACCTGCCAACAAAGAAAACCCCGTCTAGACAACGATCTCCGCATTGTTCCGAGCAACTGAAGGATTGGACCACGTGTCCATGTAGGTGAGTGAAGGTTTCATCTTTACCTGCCAGGTGAGGCAGGTAAAGGTAAAGTCCAAATCCAGACTCGCTCTGAGAAAACTGAGGATGGTGTTTCACGGCCGTTTCACCCAGACGTTTGGTCTTGTGTTAGCATTACGTCTGACTGAGAAAATCCACTCAACGGGATATCATAACCGCTAACTGGGCTATTACACAACCCTCTGTAAAAGCTGCTCTCTACTGCAAACTTTCAAGTCAAATAAGCCTTCAACATGTACCATCAGGCTGCCTATCATCACAATCTGCATAAATAGACATAATTAGACGCATTACAAGTTTAAGTTAAAACAAATAAAAATATTCTCAAAATACAGGAAATACCTTAAAAAGTACAAATTTCTTCTGTTTTTGCTTTTTGTCCAATCGAATATTTTAGTTTATCAAATCTAAAGTCTCACAAAGAAACTAAAAGACAACAACTAACTTCAAATCATTAATTTGAAATGGAATCTCGCTATCAGTCCATCTCTATGTGTCAAACAGCTGGTTGTTTGCCCCAACATGGTAACAAGTCCAACAAGCCAGTGGAGGTACGCTGAATTCATGTAATACAGACAAATTGGATGATTTTCCAGCAGGAGTAACACGTCTCTGTCTGGACTGAAGTTATCCTGGAAGCAAATAAAGGGTTTTACTGTAAAAATAAAATAAAACAAGTATAAAAAAGCCAGAGACTCACATAGACCCAAAAACCTTCTCAAACAGCAACAAAGATAAAACCAGGATGTCTGAAATTCCTCCAAAGAGCAAGTTCTGATGCCAAAGGTCACATCTGCTCTGGCTGACACAATCATAGCAGAAAATCTTTCATTTATAGTTTTATCAGCCGCTGAAGCTCCTGAGGGCCAGTTCTTAACTTCTGATTTAATTTTATAACTGATCATCAAATAATGGAGTCTCCTGTCAATAGCTTAAAGTTTTATATTGGACCATAAAGATGAGCAGATGATGGGAAAACAAAGTTCACCCATGAACGTTCAGCTTGCTGCATTATTCAGACACCTCCACTCCAACGCTGCCATTCAAAGATTAGCTTCACCTGCTGCTAATCAACAGGTGCGTCGTGATGAGCTGCTGTCCCTTTAAGACGCACTCAGACCCCTGGCCCCACCTCTGACCCGGACCTGGTGAGGGCTCAGAGGCGACCAGGTGACCTGCAGGTGAAATACCTGCCGCTTACCTGTTTGCTGTTCGGCGTCTGCGCGGATCTGCTGCAAGCAGGAGGCTGCGGTCCGAGCTGAGAGACAGGGGCGTGACAATGGGCGTGGCTAACTGGACAGTGGGCGTGACTGACTCACCTGAGCGCAGCAGTCACTGTGGGAGGAGTCAGAGCGGAGGGGAGGAGTTTTAGTAGAAAGTCTTTCTGTATCTCTGTCTGAAGAACCTTTTATGGGAATAAGAAAGAAGAATGCTGAATTATTTCTGGAATGTTCTTCACTCTGAATGCATTGTTTTATATCTGAAAAGACAAAACCACCTGCCAGACTACCTTCCACATAAGCCAACTAGAAATAAAAAAGCTTTCAAACATCAAGCAAGTTTTGTTGAATCCGAATCATTTGTTTTTAATTTAATGTGTTAAATATAAATGCTGGTTGTTTTCACAAAATCCACAATTATATGTTTTAAAGGGGAAATTAAAAGCTAAAATAAAATAAAAAAATATTAAAATAAATGCAGATCAAAAGGCAAGATATGAAAATAAGGAAATGAAATGATTTAGAACAAATAAATAAAATAAACTTTGGAAACAAAACGTTTGACAAAGTAAAGAGTAAAATGCATGTTTTCCTAATTAGAGCACCTTTAAATTTATCTAAATAAACTAAAATCATAACACAGTTGAGTCAAACGACATTTTTCTCCTGGTAATTTTTTATATTATTCTAAAAACAAGAATATAAACAAATTTTAAATTAATCTGTAGTTAGCCTGAAAATCTCTTATTTTTTTAGCATTTAAAAGCAAAGTAATTTTTAAAAATACTGGTTTCTGATGATGGCGTCAGTAGATTTTTCATGACCTACACATAAGATAATATGGATCTTATCCCCTTAATTACTGACAAGACACATTTAAACAGAACCAAATCTGATGCATTAATCTACCACAACATACGTGGAGAGCAACACTGGATTTAAAGCCTCTGCAGGAGGCCGACACACCTCCAAACCTCCACGCCTGTTGCACAACCACCTGATGGTTGCCATAGGTGTCACACCGTGTTGCTGGTTGTTGGGAAACACAGGCGGCCATGCCTCGCATTCCTCCGATCTGAGGCTGGAAGCTCCCACCCAGCTGCCGTTCCCACTGTGGGCTCACACACACTCACAGCAATGCAGGCTTCCACCAACACTTTCATTACTCTGACAAGAAACAAAAAAACACAGACAAACACGGTGCAAAAATGCTCCAGAACATGTTTTATTACATCACGATTCTCATATGTGTCATCTGTTAGAATAAAGAGTTTTTCAGAATTAACAGCATTTAGTTATCTGGTTACACTTTCTCTCAGCTAGCTGGCCTTAAAACAACCAGAGGGCAAATCACACATTAAAAGTGTTCCTTCTTCACGCCGTACGCAGCGTCACCTGGATGTTCAGGGTGTGACGGCTAGTAAAAGAGAAACGTGCTTTGGAGGGGCGCGTCCAGGGGGAGCAAACTTTATTCACAGCTGCAGTAATTTACATAACACCGGATATGTTTCATATCTCCTCAGTTATGCAGGAAAAGAATAAATCTGTGTATCTCTCTGCTGTTATTTTTCTCACCATTTACACAGATTGTTGGTCAAGTTTTACATTCCGCTAAGCTTTTTTTTTTTTTAACCAGTGATTTTGTTACCAAAACAAAGTAATTTATTTTGATTTTTAACAACTTGATGGTAATTTGAATGTTAGTGTTTTAATCAAATCAAAAAGTAGTTTTACTTAGATCACCTGAACAGCAACTAATCCTCCAGAATACAAACTCATTGAAAACCACAGACGGATCCAGATTTTATGGCTAGTTGTAAACTTAAATACACAATTTAAAAATTATTGTACCCCTAGTCAAAACTTCAATGATAAGTATTTCCCAAGTGTTAAAGATAAACGCTTTAGGAAAACAGTTTTATTTTAATGGCACACCTGGTCTAAACAGTGACTCAGAATGCTAACATGCTCTGATAGATATTTCTACGGTGGTTAATATAATAATGCTAACCGTTTCAGTAACGTTAGCACTTATATATTGGTAACATGCATTTAAAATGCATTTAATGAGTGTTAATACTAATTTATTTATAATTGTTTACAAGCTAACTGAATGCTACCAAAATATTGCCAGGGAGAAAACATCTTGCTTGCATAGTTTCAGAGCTCATGCTAAATTTAGCAACACAGTTAAAAACGTTCAGTCAAAGGCAAAATGTACGGAAATAATGAAAACATAGCTTTATTATTAATACACCCCCAAAGCTTTTGTGAGGGAGTTTAGAATAATATTGCTGACATACATAAATGATGCTATCAGACCTCTAATTGTTAGCAAGTTATGAGCTAAAATGCTAACATGTCTGAAAAATAAATGCTAGTACTATTGAAAGATAAGCTAAAATTGAGCAACGCTTCTATCTATCTATATTTTTTTATTATAATTTTATTTTACCGATAGCTGTAAAATACCAACAGTGTGAAACATGATTTTATTAAATAAATTGTATTTTAATGTTAACATAAGCAAAAACTTTTAATGCCAAGATGTTTGATGCTGTAAAATAAATATTTTCATTCAAACTTGACGTTTTTAGTGAGCAGATTTTGCTTGAATCATAAACTAAGAAACTTAACTGTATTCATCTTTGAAGATGAACTCAATAAAATGTAGAATATATAAGATATTAAGAGACTTTATAATACAACCTTCTCGGTTTAATCACATTAAAGCCTGATTCAATGAATCACAGTATTCAGTTACACAACTACGGAGCCCTGCAAGTGCCAGAGCTAAAAAATAAGTAGTGGAAATCTGTGCACAGTTTAAAAGATGTGCTCTCGGTTTCATAAACTGAGCGCACAGTTTCATAAACTGGTAAGGTCAGCGCGCAGCAACGGAGAATGTCTTGCCAAAGAAAGAGCCCACCACAGTGTTCGGCATCCTGAAAGGTCTGCCTTCAAAAAGTGCTGGTAAATACAAAGTTGAATCAGGCTGGATAGCTCAATTGCAAAGTCACCCGGCTTTCAAGCAGGGGCTAAGGGTTCAAAACCAGTCCAGAGCAAAAACAAACAGTAACAGCGTCAAGTGTTCTTTGATTAAATAAAAGAGTCTGCTAAATACATTAAAACAAAAAAAAAGTGTGCCTAAGCTCTTTATTAAGTGGGTTACATGACCTGGGAACTATTCAAGAAATATGCAAAATTTTCACAGTACAAATAAAAAAATAAAAATAATACTAATGGGCTAAACTTGGATAGAAACAAGTGTGCCTCATCTGTGTCGTCCTGTAGAATAATTTCAGTATTGTTCGGTCATTGGGTTCCATAACAAGAAAGCTATTCCTTTTTGTTTCTCAAAAGTGTTCGATTCTGAAATATATTGACGGTTCCTAAATCAACAACAGTGTTTCCAAGGAGGGAGCGGCTAAGAGCGGCTGGCTGACATCCGAGTTACTAAATCAGATCAGCCCTGAGCTGGAAGCTGCTAAAAGCCTGGAGCTTGAAAATCTAACTTCACCGCTGTTCCAAAACCTTCATGATGTCCACACACACAATCTGAGAGGTACTGATTGTAAAACTGAGAGCAAAGTTTAATAAACTTTTTTATGTATTCATTTATTTTATTTGTTTTTACCCTGGCACTTGCGGGGCTCCGTACAAACTAGCACATTTAAAAACAGTCAAATAAGACCAGACCTCTGCTTAGAGGGATTCTGTGCCTTTCTAAAGTGTTTACTTAGCAGGTTTAGACACGAAGCAACAATGTAAAATGATCCTAAACAAGAAGAATTGAATCAAAACCAAACCAAACAAGGCAGAACCAGGATCAACCCTAAGGGTTTGGGAGATTAGGTGTTCTGAATCAGTTCTTATCTCAGACCTCTAGGGAAACACAAAAGACACGTTGTGACTATAAACGCTGCAGATATTCAGCTGACACAACAAGTTTTATCAGACTGGTTGGTTTCTTTGTGCTGAAATCCCACTAATGAAAAGGAATATTACAAACATGAGTGCAAGAAAGCTGAAAACACTAGAGCGACTTTGGACCTTTAGACCTTCAGTTGCAGCATTTTGTTTCATTAGTTTAATCTTGTTTATCAGGCCTAACCTGAGAGTAAATTATTTAACGCGACAACCTGGTGAGACGAACAGAATATTCAACTGATTCTCACCTTTTAAGATTTCTCAGCACATTTATTGTTGGACAATATACATAATACACTGCAGACGTTGACAGTTTTAATTGTGAATACTCTACTGCTAAATTCAAACAGCAGGCAGCGTTCATGGTTACTTCTTTAAACATGGCGCTGTGTGACGTCTACGTTCCTCCTCTGTGCATGTGGTTTGCTTTGGGGTCGTAAATGGTTCACACAGTAATCTGAGGGAGGTTCCATCTAATCAATGCAACCACTGAAAACTGAATTGTGCATCAAGAGTTGCAGTGGGAGCGAACCAAAGAGGCCCCCAGGTCCTGATTCTGCAGCAATGTTGCTCCAAAAGCTTGAAGCTCAAAAGAAAGTTGCAGCTTCCTGCATAGAAACGGCTAATGTGCTCTGCAGAAAAAACTTATGGCTGGAGGAGATAAACGTTTTACGGAGCCCCTCTGGTGACAAATTATATACATTATGTCGCCACGTATTAATAACACCTGGTAACGAGATCCTATTCAGTGGCCATGACTTGTTTAACACAGCAGCAAAGTTAGCAGAGCTCTGTAGAGTTAGCGGTTTCCCCCTAATAAAAGACACGGTTGTTGATTTAGGGACCGTCAATAAAGTTCAGAAACAAACACTCTTGAGGAACGAGAATTTATAGCTTTGACAAACAATGACAAAACAATAATGTGGGATTATTCTACAGGATAACACAGATGAGGCACATTTGTTTTTAATCCAGATTTAACCCTTTTTTTATGTATTGTTGCAGTAAATATTTGGCATATTTCTTCAACTGCTCCCATGTCATGGCAGCTATTGAACAAAAATGCCAATTTTTTACATTAACCATTAATAAAAAAATACAAAAATGGGTTAAAAGTGGATAAAAAGTAGCGTGACTCTCCTCTGCCATCTAGAAGAACAATTTAGGACCCACTTATTAATTAAGTGGGTCACAGGACCTGGGAGCTTAAACAACTCATGGCCACGTAAAATATATATATTTTTTCACCCATGTCACCAGAGGGGCTCCATAACATTTAGCCAAATCAACAAAAACATTTTCTTCTATGGGATGTAAAAGTTTCTAGACAAACATTAGTTTTACGTACTTTCAGAGTCACTCTGCTGTGGAAATCATTGTTATATTAGAAAACATTTTCAACATGTTTAACCCAAGTTACATAAAAACCTTGAAGGAAAATCCAGAGAGCTTCTGATTGGTTGACGAATCTTTAAGACAATGATCCTGAAAACAACCAGACTGGTGTCAGAATGGATAAAATTATACATACTATATATATATATATATAGATGTATATATACACATTTTGGGGATTCTATAGAAAAAGAGACCAAGAAAAATGGTCAACCACTTCGATTTGGCTAATTTAATAATGACTTATTAATATTACGGTTAAAATTAAATAATTACACTAATAATGCAGCAGAAGAAGCCAACAGTCACTCAGACTCCTACGGCTGTCAGCTGAACTTTAATGGTTATGAATAGATGAGCATCCACAGATAAAACTCCACTGTAACTGTGATAAATGTTTCATGAAGCAGATAAAACCTGTTCAGTCCAAGCAGGATGACTGAAGGTGAAAAGTTATGATAAAGCTGAACGGAGTGGAGACAACATTCACCGTTTTTCTCCCCCAGGTGCTGTTTGGTTTGTCTGGACACAACGTGTTCATGTGTTCATGCTCCAGTGGGGCCGCCGGGTGAACAAGTGCAGAGATCTCGTCCGTGTCCCACCCTGGAGCGGCCGAGCCGGCGCCCTTTAACCCGCAGGATAACATGCGCTTATGTTTATCGTCAAGTCAAAAGGAGCTCCAAACTACAAAAAAGTTCAAAACAGATCATTTATTAAACCATTTTACTTTCCATGCTGTGATTTATAAAAGACAGACTTGACATCACGTCATCTCTGACTGCTTGTTTTGGAGGAAGAGGAGGAAATGGCGACACATGTTGACGTGGAGAATTGAAGCCTCAGGATTCCCTCTGACCTTTATTTTCATTCAATTTCAAACTTTAAACATAGATCAACTCCAGTATAACGTTTAAAAACAGTGTGATGATGTGTTTCCACTGCAGAGTAACTGCAGTAACTACCCCCTTCTTCATTACCCTTTTTCTTGTGACTAACGCTGCGTTCACACCAAACGCGTCTGGAGCGTCCAAAAGGCGTCTTACGCTTGAAGTTGGACGCGTTTTTACATTTTGTTCACTTTTTAGCGTCCGACACTTCAAAATTGTGTCAAGCGTCTCCACTTCCTGTCTTCTCTGGTCAGACTTCCTGTCTCTTCAACTGTCTTTTTTGTACAATGGAGGATGAAACTGAGAGCGGCTCGTCTTTCTTTAATAAACCAAGAGAGCGTGGTTGTCGGCTGCCTCGGCTCCATATCTGTAACTAGGGGAAAAAAATCCAGCAGCGTTCAGAGTTTGGTGATTTTCTCCTCCAGGAGCTTAACGCTGACGAGGGTCGATTTCAACGCTAGTTTCACTGGAATTAGAGAAAACAGACAATAAATCTATCCTCCATCATCACTTCAGAATCTTCCACCCCGTTGGAAAGTTTCGGAACGTCAAACCAATTTAAATACCCGTCAAAGACAACAACAGTAAACCATAATGCAGATTAAATGTGTAAATGTTTATTGAGGGAGGAAAAGAAATCCAAACCTACATGGGTCTATGTGATAAAGGGATTGCCCCCCCTTTTTAAAAACAAACTAACTGTTGTTTATCCCACCCCGAGTACATTTTCTCTAGCCACACTTAGGCCTGATTATTGCCACACCTGTTGTCAAACAAGACCTGCCTGAAAAAGTGAAGTCTAGTCAAAAGATCTTTAGAAGCTGCACATCGTGCCGAGATCCAAAGAAATTCAGGAACAATCGATAAAGAAGGTAATTGAGATCCATCAGTCTGGAAGTGGTTATAGACCCATTTCCAAAGCTTTGGGAATCTGGTGGACCGCAGTGAGAGCAATTATCCACAAATGGCGAAGACATGGAACAGTGGTGAACCTTCCCAGGATTCCCGCAAGAGCGCAGCGACGACTCATCTAAGAGGTCACAAAAGACCGCACAACAACGTCCAAAGAACTGCGGGCCTCACTTACCTCGGATAAGGTCAGAATTCATGCCTCCACATTTAGAAAAAAACAGGGCAAAAAAAATGGTTCCAAGGAAAACCCCCAAAACTCTTAATTTTACCAAAACAAATCTTGATGATCCCCAAGACTTCTGCGGACCGATGAGACAAAAGTCGACTCTTTGGAAGGCGTGTGTCCCGTTACGTCTGGCGTAAAGGTAACACTGCATTTAATAAAAAGAACATCATACCAACAGTAACATGGGGTGGTGGTAGTGTGATGGTCTGGGCCAGTTTAGGTGCATCAGGAACTGGAAGACGTGGTGTGATGAATGGAACCAAAAACATCCTCAAGGAGGACGTTCGACCATCCGTCCGTGACCTCAAGCTGAAACTAAAAGGAACTATGGGTTACGCAGCAGGACAACGATCCAAAACACACCCAATGAGAGTAATGGCAAACACTTGGTTGCAGTTGTTGCTGCTAAGAGTTTCCCAACCAGGTATTAGGTTTAGGGGGCAATCGTGAAATCCAGGTTTGGTTTATTTTTTTCTCCCTTAATAATAAAAAACACCTTCATTTACAAATTGCATTTCGTGTTTATTCGTGTTGTCTTTGACTTCTGTAAAAATTGGTTTGATGTTGCGAAACACTCAAGTGTGACAAACATACAAAAATAGAAAAATCAGGAAGGGGGCAAAGACTTTTTCACATCCCTGTATATGTAACTGTATATAAAAATAAGAGCTCTAAAAAGGCCTCCTAGATCCCAATAAGCCAAAGACTGCAAAGCTTTAAAAGGTTTGTCTCACCATCGCATTCCTCTCCCCGACGGTGACAGGGTGAGACGTACCTCAGATTAAGACGTAAGAGCGTTTGAGGCATCTCTCAACGATTACTGTAAACTTCTAACTACCGCTTTGACCTCCGCTGCAGACAGACGCATTGGAACGACTGGAAGACGTCGCAAATGAGAGCCTCAATGAAACGCAGCCACGTCTTCACATTTGTGACTAGAAATGATCTGCGTTCAACAAATGACCTTTTGCTAAAAATCAGATATACTTTTTTTATGGTCGTTCATTCCACTGGTTTAGAACTCCAGAACGACCCGCATGAAGAAGAAGAACGTAGACGTCACCCAGCAGCGTCCGTGTTTACGTCAGTAACGACGGACGCCGCCGACTGCGGATGGACGTGAAAGTCGATGAGCGACTGGAGCCGATCGTATCGTCATAAGATCAGAAGAAGACGAAGGAAGCTGAGGATAAAGAAAACTAAACTCGGCACTGCTTGCTTCGGACGTTGTTTACGGCCAGATTTACCACGTCTGGCTTCTTCTGCTGCACAATTAAGACTTACGTCTGACATTGATGACAGAAAAAGTGCGACATGACCCTTTAAACTGCAGTCAAGTTCATCTTCAATCATGATTACTACATGAACATTTAGCTTTTTCTCATTCAATGAACTGTTGAGATCCAGATACCAGATGGTAAATATTGCTTAAATTTAAGTTGGGCTTATATTCTTACATTTCTGCAGACAAAACTTTAACTTTGATTTTTTGGGGGGGAATTTATTCCTCATTTAACATTACAAAAGAAGAATTATTGTGAAAACCATTTTAAAAGCAGATAGAAAATAGAAGCTAAACATGAAATCAGAGGTTTCATAGCATCACGCATTTTAAGGTTTTGATTTTGATCTGAAGTTTGAATCCGGTCTGCTGGCGCTCTGGAGACGGGATTTCTCCAGAGTTCATCGATTACTGGTCCAGACGCTAAAAAAGGTTGTCGGTTCAAACACAGTTCTGAACCAGACGCTTCTCCTGACCGTGAATCTTCAACTTTCAGCTTCCGGAGAGCGAGAAGAGTTTAGTCCAGCGTCCAGATAAGAGAGAAACATTTGTTTTTGACTGATTTAGCCCCCTGTGTCCTATTCTCTGTGTCAAAGTTTAAAATGTCTGAGTCTCCACCAAGTGGTCAGGTGTGTGAACTGCAAACGATCACAGCTACTGATGGACTCCAAACGTTTCTGCCACTGTTTAAAAAATAACTAAATAAAAAATGGTCAGAAACTGAAAATTTTCCACTAGAGCAACCAGAGTTCTGGTCCCTGTCAAGTTAAACTAAAATCAGCAGTTAAACATGTGGTCAAGCCAGATGTTTTCTGGAAAAAGGTTTTTATGTTTTCAGGCGTTTTAGGTTTTTAATTCCGCCGCTATGATTAAAAAAAACTGTCAGGTACGGTGGTGGCAGCACTATGTTGTGGGACAACATCCTCTTTCGCTCAATTCAATAAATGCTTAAATATTTTGGATTTAAATACTGACGAAAATCAATGCCATTATAATTTTTTTTCTATATCCTAACCGTTTTAATTCTGTATGGATCAGACAGTAAATTTCAAACCTGCGTGTCTCGTTTTCATTTGTATAAATCATTCTATTACGAGTGAAATAAACTGTCGAAGCAAAATGTTATTTTCCTGAACATAAGTTTAGGTGGAGTCGTGTCATGAAATCATCCGCTGACGTTTCCCTTTCAACTCGACTTTCTCTTCATAGTATCGAAGGTGATACTTTAGGTATGCAAACTATTTCCCTGCAGCATCCGAAGTTAACAGACGTCAGATTGCCGACGGGAACAAACCGAAGGACACATTAGTCACCCAGAGAACAGGACACCGCTCATTGCTTATTCCTCGCCAGTCTGTCCAGGCATGCTCGGCATGCAGCCTGGAACGCGAAGCTTTGGTTTAACAGAACGACGGCAGACCAGAAACAAGCAAACAGACAGAAAAAGAGGCAACCAATCACATCAGAGAACTTTAATGATTGTTGATGCTTTAGCTGCTTTGGTATTTAGGCCAAATATTAATCTATGTCTCATTTATAGGTGTTATAACCAGGAAATCAGCAATCAGGTATGAGCTTTAGAGCTGCAGTACATAAATTTGTAATTATGAATTATTAATGAAACAGATTTTAAAAAAATCTAGTTTATTTTTGTCCTCTCAGTGGTCCTGTTGCCCTCTGGAGAAACACTTCCCTCCTGCCAGGAAAAAACAATCAGCACCAGGAGGAAGTTGGTAGTTAGTCTAAACTCATGAGTGTTGCTTCATCTATGCAAACGGGGGTGAAGTAATTTACCGTTAGCGTAAAAATTACTGTGCGCCATCATTGGTGGAGATGCTAGCGAGCCGGCAGCTCAGAGGAGGGGAAAATCAGATTTTTCAAGTTTTCATTACTTATCCATTCATGAATTAATTAATTTAATGATCAGGTTTTACAATAATAAAGACATAATAGAACATTTAAACTCATAAAGTTGTTTGTTTTCTTCGTAATGATAAGAAAACATTAACTAAGCCAGCTTTTACAAAGCAGCGTCAACAGCCCAGTTATTTCTATCTAGTAAAAAAAATAAGATTTGTAATTCGGATAAATATCCAATAGTTCGTCAACGTCAGACGTGCGTCATAATTGTGCAGTAGAAGAAGCCAGATGTGGTAAATTTGGACGGAAACAATGCCTGAAGCAAGCAGCCTTCTTTTTTTCTCAGCTTCTACTTCTGGTCGCTTTGAGGTCGTAAACCGTTCAGACTGAGGTCCCGACGGTGGTCGTGTTTAATTTGTGGAATGAACGATCCAACAAAAAAAGATTAAAATCTGATTTTAGCAAATGGTCAGAATTGAGCATTAACCTCCTGTGTAAACAAGTTTCCTCACTTCAAAACTTTCTCCTACTACTCTCCAAGAGTTATATCATACTGATAAACTAAAGAAATGGAGAAACAACGTTTTGGCCTGAACTCTTTTCTGGACAAACAAATCGGAGAAGTCGTTCCTTTTTTCTGATTTCACAACTGGCCTAGAGCTCATGAAACCTCAAACTGTGGCCTTTATTTACCTACTTTTTCTTAACATAATATTTACTCTTTGTCACAGAACTAGCCACGCAGCAACAAACTGATCTAATCAAAAATTTATGTTTAAGATTACATAAGCAACAAATCTACAGAGTTGTTTCATTATAAATACCAACAGATCAAATCACATTTGAAACCAGATTTATCAACTGAGTTTGAGAGATTAAGGTGGTTTTACCTTATCAACCTGAGGATGAGGCAGGAAACAGGTGTGCAGAGCTGGAGCTCACAGTTTGTCCCTAAAAGAACAACAGTTACTGTTCTGTTAGCTTTATGCTAATTATTGGATTAGACCACTCATGGCTGCAGTTCACAGATTACCTCCAGCTGTGGACTCACCTGAAGCTGTGATTGGCTCGAATCACAAACACATTATCCAATCACTGGAGCTTCAGACCTCCCATCAAGTTAAACTCCCCCATAATATGAGGCTGTTCAGGACAAGCTAGGCAGGAAGTAGGAGAATCTTACCTGTTACTTGTTGAAATGAAACATTATTTATATCCCAATACTTGAATAGTTCAGTTTTTTTGGTTAAAAAAGTTAGTGGAAACATTGGTGTTAGAGGTTAAACTCCAGCAGTTGTCCATAAACAGGATTCTTACATTTTGTTATATCAAGAATTTTTATGATAAAAAACAAACATTAAAAACAAAAATGTTTCTACCAGATTGGATTTAGCCTGCTGTGATGCGCTAGAGTCTTGATGTTGGCACTGATGTTGCGTCAAACTTCTTAAGGGTCTCAGGAGCGGATAAAATAAACTATTTGTGAACAAGGCAACAAGTATTAAACACGTATTCCAATGTTTCTGCCATGTTGCATAGAAGCCTTTCATTGGTGCTGAGGGCTTAAAGCCGCCTTCTGTTTGGAGAGACGTTTGTTTTGAACAGTCTTCAGATCTCGAAGGTTACTTTGGCTTCTTTAATGACGGCTGAGCTTCAAAGTTTCAGATCTGAGGCCATTTTAGTTGTATTTTCTGGCCAGACTCGGTTCACCTCCCTCATCTTCGTGGTAGCTGGCGTCAGATTTTCATCAGGAGTTAGCTTTATGCTAATTATTGCCACTAAAGGAATTATTCCACTCTGGTTCGTTTACCATTTACCTCCAGCTGTGGTCTCACCTGCAGGACCCACCCACCTCAACCTGTGATTGGCTCAAATCACAAACCTGGACCTTCAACCCAGACTCTAACCAAACTACTCCATGCTTGACTGCTCGAAAATATAATTATTAATTACCATTTAGAGATATTATGTATATCCTTATGGATGTATATTCATTATTTGACATTTAATCATTTTTTACATAAAAATATTTAACTTTACAATGATTTTTGTAATAAATCTATCAGGTACAACAATATTGGTTCTTAGGACAGAAAATAATATATTTATATTTGAATTTTTGTATCTTATCGACATACAAAATGAATCTAGAAGTTTATCTCTGTCCGGGTTCTAGCAGTTGGACATCAAAACTGTCACCATATTGGCAGGTTTGCCTGTTTTAGTCTGATATGAGGGATAACAGAACTTTAAATAAACCTTTTACTTCATTGACTAATTCCTGTGGTCGGTAAATGGCTAAGATAATAACAAACAATAAACCAACACAGATTCAGGTGCCTCTGCTTTGTCAGACCTTTTCAGACCAGTCAAATTTACCCCATTCTCATCCTTTGACCCCCGAAATTCTGGTTAATGTATCTTAGGTATTTGTTTACACCCAAGTCTTTAATTAGTAGTATAAACGACCACACACGCAAAAGATAAGTAAATCAACTTTCAGCTTAATAAAATCAAGACTTTCTGCATTAATTCAGTCCTAATCTAGATCTCTGTAAAAAAATTTTTTTAAAAAGGTTTAAATTCTTACTCTTTTAGTACGGAAACGAGTCAACAAACATAATTCTTTTTATCTCCTTTATCTATTATTATTGTTATCTTCTGACTAGAACTGTGGGGTTTCTCATATTTAACTCCTCATTACTAAAATGTTTAATTTAATTTGACACAAATATAATTTATGAGAACCCCTAAAGTATTATTTTATGTATCAAACCCCAGATTTCACACAAGAATAAAAAAAAAACCAGACAAAATAAAAGGCCATTTCGAATTCAACTCATTATTGCAGTTAAACTGGTACAGATTAACAGATTACAAAACTCATGGCACAGTCACTGAAAAAGAGAAATGAGGTGTGTATGTACAACAAGAAACAAAAGAGTTAACAGCTCAGTTATTAGAACCAATGGAGGGAGGAGGAATGAGGGGGTTACAAAAAATTAGGATACCAAAATTTGGGAGACGAGTATACAACAAAGAAAATATGAAATCCAAATTTTCAAAAATGAACGTAATTAAAACACATTTAGCATTTACAATGACAGATTCAATCCTAGAGTTTGACCTTGGTCCAAGTCAGAGCAGCTCAACTTTTATGCCAAACACAGAAAAACTGTGACTGAAACTGCCTTCTACACCCTCTGATTACTTTTTGGGGAAATAGCTGACGAGATTGTTTGCAGATGATCTGCTTGTTTATATTAGCAAATGCTCCAATCCGTTCCGTCACATCATCATATATTAATCTCCAATCAGGTACTGAGGGGTTTTCCACTCGTTCAACATTTACACGCCTTCTTAAAGAAAAACAACAAAACGATTCATAGTTGACCCACAGCCACCAGGGAGCGCCAAGCTGAATTACACTCTTTGGCTACCAAAGAAAGTTGAAATTTGTCAAAAAATAAAAATTGTTCAACCATCCAAAAAGCTGTTACCATAGATCATCACGTACTACAAAAAATATGATTTTTTGGCAAGAATCTAGAGAATTCTTTGCGAGACGGCTCTAAACGCAGTGATGCTAGGTGCAGTGATGCAGTGACAGCGTCGACCACGACGAAAAACCGGAGCGACTAACACTCCTGGGCACCACCGAGTTGGCTCCAGGCGAACGCAGCAAAACTACGAACTGAACGACAAAAAACGTCGCATCTCACTAGCAGATCTCCCCGCAGAAACTGGCTGATGACTATTTACACACATGTCCGCAACTTAAAAGGAAACGAAGGCTATGAGTCGCAGAGGGATGAACAAATACCAGTATGTTGACTTCTGATTTCTCCCTCAAACAATCAGAGATGTCTCCCGCAGGTAGAAACATATTAAAAACTAAAAACAAATGAGTTTTGAACGTTTGATCTCACTACATTTTTGATGTGACACTTTTTTTTATCAACACACACTGAAGAGTACTTTTTTATCTTTTAACAAAAAAAGAAGAAAAAAAAAGATACAACATATTTCTAAAACACAAAATAACAACCGTCTACATGTAAAAATATAACTTTTACATACACAATTTCAAAATAATGGTAAAGTTTGCAATTTTTGTTGCATACAATTTACAAATGTCTGTCTGTGTTGCTGCTGTTGCCTTGGACTGGGAGACATGGAGCCGACGAGACTCCGGTTCTGCTTTTCTGTCCAGTGCAGGACGCCGTACTCGTCGTCAACTATTGCCGTTGAAACGACGAAGAATACGATGCCGTCAAGGTGAAAATTTCTAACACGCCAATCTCTGCCAGTTCAGTCTTTGACAAAATAACTCCTCCCCAAAACAAAACACTGATAATAACAATAAAAAAACAGAAACGGCACCCTCGTTATATATCGTATATGCTTTTGTACATTTATATATAGATTGATTTATTCAAATAGATTATTTTCCAGTTTCCTTGCCTTCCTGTTGAATGGTTGGGATTTGAAGTTGCATCAACCGACCGGGAACGCTGCTGGATGGCGAATTGTGTTCTTTTGTTTCCCTTTTTAAAAATTTTTTTTTTTACAGTTTTTCTATTGGACATGTAAACCAGAACAGACAAAAAAAAGTAATAGGAAATTTTTTTTCTTATTTTTATTATTATTATTATTATTTTTTTTAAAGGAAAGAGAAGCAACAAAAGAGGAGGGTAAAAAAAAAAAAAGTTTTACAACATACGACCACACACTTGGTACTGAAGACTACACTGGCTTACAGACAAGCCGATCAAATATTGATAAAAAGCAGAGAAGCTATAATACAAGAAGAGACGCATCGTCCACCTCGGACACGGGGTCGGGGGCCTGGATGGGGTCACGGAGGAGTTTGTGGGGGCGGGGCTGGGACGGGTTAGTCTTGCTAAATCGAAGCGTTTACTCCATCGCCGTCTACTTACATGTATAAGCGTATGGTACATTAAATACAGTCTTGTTTTGTTTTTTTTATCCAAAAAATACTTTTTTTCCTTTTTAGCTTTTTTTAAATTCCCAGGTCTGGTAAAAAACCTGACTGCATAGAACCTAACCACTAAGAACAGGTTTCCCTAAGCTTGCATCCTATTAAAAGACCAGGTAAATGTCCTCCTCTGGCAACTTCAATGATATGAACTCTAAAAAAAGGCACATCGGTAGAATTGTGAATGTTCGAACTGCATCTGTGGGAGGGAGGGACGATGTGGGGCAAGAAGCTGGAGGCCGGGGCTCGGTTCAGGGCTTGTAAGGCTAGTATCAGTAGAGTAACTGGGATGGGTTGGTCAAACTGGAGTCAAAGGGGGCTCCCAAACTGGGAAATGTCCAGCCGGCTCTATGGAATATTAAGGGAATGGTTTTTACTGAGTTTCTGTCTCGATCCGCTTGTTCTATTTGTCAAAACCGCAAATTTCAAATGTCATTGGTGAAGATACTGAGCTTCATCTCTAATCTGGCGGTTGAGCATCAACAACAGAGGAAGTCTCAGACTAAAATAACACAACATCTTCTGTTCGGGTAAATGCAACAAAAATCCCCGGTGTCCCACTAATGCAACCAAAGGCTTCAACGTTCACACCAACATCCATTACGGTAGGCCTACAAGGTCCAGCTACTAGCGTCACAGAGAAGCTACGAATTAAAAAGTTTTGGAAAGACCGTGGTTATTTCTCAGGGTTTCCTGTTATCCGACATTAGGATAACAGGAGGTCAGGAGGGAAAACCGAAGACCTTGCAACACCGTCCGTTAATCACAAGGCGTTACCAGACAGAAAGAAACGCATAGGTCCTTCAGAAACGTCTACATCTACCCTGGGTGAGGCGCCCCCTTTTGTTGTGGAGGAGCAACACCTTTACACCCTGATGACATCTGGTGGAAGAGGACGAGATAGGACCTAAGGATGGTGGTGAGTGGGAGTTGATTGGCATCATTATGGCAAGGTAAGCAAGTGTAATGACGGTCCTACTACAGTGTCTTCAGGAGTTGCACTGCAAAAATACTAATCCCTACCAAGTATTTTCCATTGCAAACATAATTGTAACCTTTAAACGAAGACAAAATATAAGTCAACAGTCTAGATAAGTAGTACTAGGTCCACTGACAGACTGTCACATTTTTAAAACCATCCACCAATGAAACTACTACCATATCTCATTATTTAAGCATTACCAAGATGTTTGCATTAGAAAATTGACAGAAAAACCTGCCAGTGGAAGGTTTTTATCTCCAGTCTCTCCCGTTCGGGTCCTGAGTTGGTGCTTCCTCCTCTTACGGGAAGCTGAGCCTCATAGATATCGTTATCTGCTTTCTGTGGTGATTTATGCTTCGAACGCTGCTGGTAAGAAGCTTCCCTAGTACAACCAATATAGACGGCCTAACTTAGTACTGGAATTTCCTTTGGACCGCCGTTTTCAAGCCCCCCATCACCGGTGATACTTCGGCAGGATACATTTCTGATGATGAAATGAGGGAATTCTGACAATCTGACATAGGAATGCTCTGACCACAGCTCGGATCGACAGTAGACCTGGACAGTATATTGACAGCAGACCTCTTTCCTCAATGATTGTTCCCTTGCGTCCCGCATCGATGGGACCTCTGGGACCACAGCACGATTTCGCGGCCGTGATTTTAGGCCCATCAGACACATCAAGCACTTGATTCAAGTAGAGTGGCTCAAGGAATGTGATTCACTTTGTTGTTTTCTTTTGCCTCTCAATGATTTGTCGTCCCAAGCTCCTGGCCTTCTCCTCGATGCTTCTCTGTTTGGTCTACATTTTCCTCACCGTCTCAATGATTGACTGCTCGTTCTAGTTGGGACGTTTGGTCACTAATTACAGAGCATTTTTGTACTTGTACTACTGCAAAGGACATGGGCTTGTGCAAGTTTTCAGGATGAATGATGTCAATGTGGATTTCAGCACGAAGCAAACCAGAAAAACCTGCAGCTGCCTTCCCGTCCTAAGCTTTCCTCAGCAGGAGTTTAGGGGTCCGAGGGAGTTCTTCCTTCTCCCCTCCGTGCGAGTCTATCCGGGAGGAGGTCAGGCACAGCTTCATCCACAGTGTGGCGTTAAGATTGCGTTTCAGTCAGAGAAGCATTGAGGCTCTGCAAATGTTGCTTTAAAACACAAAAATCTCTCTTAACACTTTGATATGTTTGCTCCGTTCTGGCCCTCCCTCCTTAACCCCAACCTTCCTCGCTGCCCGCGTCAAGTTCAACGCTTTAAACACTTTGTTTTCTTACACACACATATATATATATATATATATATATATTTACTATATATATTTATATAGAGCCTTTTGTCCTGGGAATGCTGATAAAACATGTAGCAAAGTGTTTCTTGAGTGGTTCCAAAGAAATTTGTCCGTTGCCGTTCGAATGACTCCCCAAAGACACACTCAGTTCACTCCGGCTGGAGATGAGGCGAAAGCGACAAGAAGACCGATTTGCTCGACTGATGGAGGAGGAGGAGAAGAAGAAGATGCCGGCGAAGAGAAGGGTCTGAGATCAAAGAGAAGACGAAGGCGGATCCGACCGGTCGGGTCGAAATTCCAGAGGAACTACTTGGTCGGGCTGGAGCAACAGCGAGTGTGATTGGTTGGTAGGCTGCGGTGGAAAACGCCGTCAGAGGAAATGCTCGCTCATCATCCTGATGAACTCTGGCACCTTGGACCTGGACGGGAGACAGAAACCGGGTCAGAACAGAACCTTACGGAAGGGACAAAACTGACTTTCTGTTACGGGAAATGTTTGACACAACGCAACGATTATTTGTAATGGCGCAGTAATTCAGTCCAAAAACTTTCAGTTTGGGTTAAATCGTTACATCTTTAATTAATCGTTGAGCAAGTGAAAGGGAAGAGGTCAGCACCGCTAACATCTCAGAGAGTTCTGCCAAAGCTTAATGCTGTGTTGACCCCAAAAGCGCGTGTAGCATTCAGTTTACATGCAAAGTCTATGTAGACGAGTGTCTTGGAGCATCGGAAAGTCTTGCGGCGTGTTATGTACATCGAGACCAGGGATTTATTGTGGCTGTTTTCTCTAATTCCAGTGAAACTAGCGCTGAAATCGACCCTCGTCAGCTACTGGAGGAGAAAATCACCAAACTGCTGGATTTTCCCCCTAGTTACAGATATGGAGCCGAGGCAGCCGACAACCACGCTCTCTTGGGTTATTAAAGAAAGACGAGCCGCTCTGTCAGTTTCGTCTCCCATTTTACAAAAAGACAGTTGAAGAGACAGGAAGTCCGAGCGGCGAAAACAGGAAGTGGGGAAGCTTGACGCACGTTTGAAGCGTCTGATCCTAAAAAGTGAACAAAATGTAAAAACACGTCCAACTTGAAGCTTTTTTCGGTTACATGTGTTACTACAAACACGTTGTTCACAACAAGAGCAAACTTTTAACATGCATGAAGTCGTTTTTAACAGAACTTTCACTCTTGGTTCAGTTTTGGTTTTGTTAAGGATCCCGAACTCTGATTTAGCCTTACAGACCAAATAAGGGCTTCAGTCAGAAACTACAAAGGTAGATTTGAAAATCTTTACTGTTCTACAGCGACGCATTCGGAGTACATCATAAGATGGAAAAGGAAATGATCCTGCTGCATACAGTCTTCACCCATTTTTTCAAAATAAGAGCATATATTAGAAGTCTAACTACTTCTTGTTCACCAAACATTTATAGATTTACTACAAACTACAACTTTAGAATTTATCCAGAAAAAAAGATTTTAAGCTAAGTGCCCTAAACATTTTAAAAGTTGGCAAAATACACTAAAGAACTAAACAAAAGATTAGCTCTGCTATTAGCTTATTAGCAGGAATTTATTAGCAGGAAAAAACAATTATGGCCCCGATCCACTTGACCTGGATAGCATCAGGTTGGCGTCTGGTGACAATGTAAAAAACCTTGGTGTTATTTTTGATCAGGAAATGTCTTTCAAGTCTCATATAAAACAGGTCTGTAAGATTTCCTTCTTCCATTTTAGGAATATAGCAAAAATTAGAAATATTCTCTCTAGGACAGATGCTGAAAAGCTAGTCCATGCATTTGTTACTTCAAGGCTGGACTATTGTAACTCTTTATTAGCAGGAAGTTCACAAAATGCAATTAAAAGTCTACAGTTGGTCCAAAATGCTGCAGCAAGAGTTCTGATGAAACTTAAAAAGAGAGATCATA
>JAVLVB010000281.1:75598-89111 GCA_032876305.1 Orestias chungarensis
TGCTAACTTAGAGTCTTGGACCATTTAAGGTCATCTATAACGTAGTATGAGCTAAATATGAACATTGCTTAGTTCTGAAATCCAGAATCTGTCTAAGAACAAAGCCAGTTGTTACTAACTTAAAGCTCCTGTAGTAAGACGCTGGATCAACTTCAGTCCATTTGCTTTTATTAGTTTACAGATCTGACACATCCAAGATGGCCGACCCGCTGACGTGCCGCCGCTGCTGGGACCTAAACGTGTTTGTTATGGTGGCGCACGGAGTTATACAGAGACATCAGTTGTCACGGCTAACTTTCTGCTGTGGTAACTGTACAAAACTGGCTAGATAGCTCAATTGCAAAGACACCTGACTTTCACATTGGTGACCTGTGTTCAAATCCAGGCCTTGGCTTCACCAACAGCATTCAGTGCAGGTCCTTAGGCAAGACCCTTTGCGCTAATGCCTACTTTGTAAGTCGCTTTGGATAGAAGCGTCTGCTAAATACATCAACATAAAAGAAACACGGCGCCCCCAGAGCTCAGCAGCTGCACTGCTGGGACTTCTTCCATTTATTTCTGAAATTCAGTCATTTTGAACATTAAATTTTAATAGTTGAAGTGAAAATAAATTCATAGAAGAGTTAATTGAGATACAGATTTTCTCTTGTGTTAGCATATATTTTCAATTTAATGCAATTATTTTAACTGTATGTAACAAAAAATCACAACAGTGCAAGTTTAGATATGAACTTATTTTGGATTGAAGGCTGCGTATGGATCTGCATGTTTTCCTGCAGTTTAACATCCGGACGCAACGAACAGAGCAGGAATTTCTTTTGTCATTTCTCTCACTACCTGATGTTTTTCAACAGGGTTTTTCTTTGCAATAATACTTTTTAACTACAGCGTCGCTATGCTAGCGGCTTAGCTAACACTTCTGCCTTCTCTGATAGTTTTGCTATTAAGATTGTACAATTGTAAAATTTGAGTGGGTTGTTTTATCAATGTTACAGCATTCACCTTGGATTTTTTGGCCGAGTTGACTAGTAATAATTTGATTTTCTGTTGTAACCTGAAAATATTTTTAAAAAATTTAAGAAAGTTTTGGGCCTGTAATTTAGGACGCTAATGAGTTAAAGGTACGAAGGCAGGTTATTGCAGAAGTGAAATCTTCTGACCATTCAGGGGGAGGAGAGTTTGCTGCGGTTTACATTTGTCCCATGGGGTTTGATCCATCGCCCATGGCGGCGGCGGCGGCGTGGTGGGCTGCGGCCAGCGAGAGGGGGGTCCCATCCGATGTGACGGTGGCCTTCTCCTCTTCGCGACGCTTCAGACAGGCCGCCTTCGGGTTCAGGTTTCTCTCTGGGAAGAAAAGAATTAATTATTAGAAGACCAACAGACAGGTTGACTGCTGTCCCCTGCTGGACCTTTGACCTTTCCCTTTGTCAACATTTAAATCCCAAAATCAGGCTATAAGCAGAGTTAATTTAGCTTTTTGATTCTAGAGACATTTGGACTCAGTAAAGATCTGAAGGTTGCAGAAATCCAGCCGCGAGGACAGAAGTTTGGCTATTAGCATTAGCATAGCTATTAGCTTAGCGCGTTACAATTTTGCATCGTGAACTGTAGTTTTTCTAACTTTCTTTGACTGATACATTATTACTTGGTGCAAAAAGAAGACCAACAGGCGGACTGCTGCCCCTGGTGGACCTTTACGAAACTGGAGTAGTGCAACTTTCAGATACTTCTCTGCTTCGACATTTAAACCCCAAAATTATACCATAAGCAGGAATAATTTAGTGTTTTGATTCAGGCGACGCTCTGCAGAAAAACAGCCGAGAGGACAGAAGTTTAAATGTTCTGAGCAGTTGTGGGAATACTTCTGTTAATCCGCTATTAGCTCTTATTAGCGTGTTAGCATTTTGCTAACTCTAAAAAGGTTTAGCACAGTTAGCTTATGCTAAATTATTTATATAGGTAACTGCTAATAATTTACTTGGCAATTTTGTAAACTTTCAGTTTAATGAAGTCCAATATTTATGATAAGTTTTGAGTGTTAGCTGTAGTTAGATCAAGTAGTTAGCCGTTTATATTCATGTTTTTATTTTTGTACTAGATGAAGACTTTTCTACACAGCAGTTTTGTTTTCCTCACATTTTCCCCTTTTCTCCTCAAATAACAACTCCGCTTAGAGGTGTGAATATTTACCATAAATAATAAAACAGTTAACACAAAAAAGACACAAAAAATCAGATTTTCCATTTGAGGTAAATTAAAAGTTAATTTGATCTATTCTCAATGAAAAAGGTTTATTTAATCATTGTAGAATAATCATGCTTATTCTATTTATCATGTTCAACAGTAAATTATGTTTATTTTGTACCCAGAATGCATCTCAATTTACAATCTGACTTGCTTTCTGTCTAAACTTAGCATAATAGTTAGCAACATTCAACAACTGAAAGTTTTGTCCCAAACAATCACTTCCTGAAGCTCTATGAATACGTTTATGTATATATATATATATATATATATATATATATATATATTTTTTTTTTTTTTTTGTTTTGTTTTTGTTTGTTGAAGTTAGCATGTTAGCTAAACAAAAAAAATGTCTATTTGTGCTCTGGTGTTGGAATTTAAATGATTAGCAGTTAGGTTTGGTGAAAATGTTACTAATAATTAGTGCTTTAGAGTTAGCAGAACTATAACTTCTGATTAGCAGTTTAAGCGTTAGCAGAACCAACATTGATAATTAGTGCTTTAGCAAAACCAATAGTAAGGATTAGCGCTTTAGCATAACTGGATTTGGAAGAGGTTTTTCATCAACGTTGCCTACCACTGGTTTTAAGACAAGACTAAATTGTCAAAGGTTTTATGAATAATTCAATAATTTTAACATTCTAAAATGAACAAAAACGCAGCAGGATTCTCAGATGTTTATTGCAGACCCGATAACGAGTCGGAGCATCTCTGTTGGAGGCTGACCTCGGACTTGCTGCTCCAGACTGAGGATGACGGCGACAGCCTGGTGCAGGATGAGCAACTTGGTCTGCGGTTTGTCGCTTTTCAGGTGCAGCTGCACCATGCGGCCCAGCTCCTTGAACGCCTCGTTGATGTCGCGGACGCGCAGCCGCTCCCGAGCGTTGTTGGCCATCCTCCTCTCACGCTCCCTCTCCATCTTCTGCTCTGGGCTCAAGTCCTCGTCGTCGTTGTTGCTGGATTGATGAAAAAAAGGAGCGCCGAAGGGGGGGGGGGGAAGAGGAGGATGATGGGAGGAAGGAGTCAGTTTAACAAAGTCGGCTTTAAACCAAAGATTTCTAAGCATAATTATCAACCTGTCATCACATCTTGGTGCCATTTTTGTTCATTCTTCTTTAGATTATTAATTTTTTTAGATTTTTACATGTGTTTTTGTATAACTAACTGTTTATACTAAAAGTCAAACTTTTTACAGCAGCTGGTTTATATAAGGACGTTCACCCAGCAACAGTTTGCAGGGTCAACATTACCTCCTACTCAACAGTTAAAGGTTGTTACCTGGTACATTATAGAGGTTTTGGTTCCGTTTGCTGAATTTAAACAGTTCTAATGAGGTGGGAAATCTGAACGTGAACAACGTCCGAAACAAGCAGTGCAGAATTTAGCTTTCTTTTTTTCTCAGCTTCCTTCATCTTGTTCTGATCTTGTGACGATACGGTCGGCTCCGGTCACTCAACAACGTCCATCCACAGACGGCGGCGTCCGTCGTTACTGACGTAAACATGGACGCTGCTGGTGGACGACTACGCTCTTCTACTTCTTCATGCGCGTCGATTTAGGATTGCAAACCGTTCTCACTGAAGTTTGATGGCGATTGCATTTAATCAGTTGTATGAGCGACATCAAAACAACCTTTAATACTGTGTCAAGAGCGGCCAGTTTACATGTCTTGAAGCCTCGCGGCGCGTTAGACACATCGAGACCAAAGCATTTGGAGCATCAGACGCCCAAAACGCAATTGAACTTTGGCCACTGGACGCTTGAGCGTGGACCAATCAGAGAGCTCCTTCTATGTGAAGTAGTGACGGAAGATTCTGAGGTGATAATGGAGGATAGATTTATTGTGGCTGTTTTCTCTAATTCCAGTGAAACTAGCGCTGAAATCGACCCTCGTCAGCATTAAGCTCCTGGAGGAGAAAATCACCAAACTCTGAACGCTGCTGGATTTTTCCCCTAGTTACAGATATGGAGGCGAGGCAGCCGACAACCACGCTCTCTTGGTTTATTACAGAAAGACGAGCCGCTCTCTTGGTTTATTACAGAAAGTCGAGCCGCTCTCTCAGTTTCATCCACCAAGGTACAAAAAGAAAGTTGAAGAGACAGGAAGTCCGACCAGAGAAGACAGGAAGTGGAGAAGTTTGACGCGTGTTTGAAGCGTCTGACCCTAAAAAGTGAACAAAAGGTAAAAGGACGCGTTTTGGACGCTCCAGACTTGTTTGGCGTGACAGTTTTAGTTTAAGAACGTAGCAAACGTCACGTCTTGTACAATCCTGCTTCAAATAAACAGCTTTCTGTTCTCTAGAAAGTTGTTCAATCATTTATAAAGCAGCGTTTCATTTGATATCACAGTAATTAGACTTTGTCGTTAATAAATGACGTTCATTTAGGAGAATGGACAGTTTGGTGCCCTAAACAGACATAAATAATAATCATTAAAACATTTTTTTAATGATTTTCACAAACAAAAACAGAAATTTTCACCATAAACAAACAACATCATTATGTTCATCTCAAACATGGCCGCCACCATCAGGTACAAGTTCTGGGTTTGGGATCCGAATGTCTCAGATTTTCTCCAGGTAAACAAGGCAAGCAAAATAAACCTTGTTTATCTCTGGAGGAGTTGACGGCTGCTGCGCTGCATCCAGGCTGGGAAGAAGTTTTAAATGAAGACTCAAAAATATTGAGATCTTCAACTGGAAGTGAAGAAAATAACTCCATGTGTTTATTGCTGTTGATTTCCCGTCCTGGGGGGCTGCAGCGAAACAGCAGTTTGTTTGGAATAGTAAACGGAGGGCTCTACTCTGCTGTGTGATAAGCAGCTGAATCCAGGCTCAACGCCGTGGAGAGACACGCAGGCCAACCGCATCGGGCTCGAACCGCCGTCCCATTCTTAACGCTGCCACGCTGCCGCAGAACGAGCCGCCGGGAGCTGCAGCGCTGACAACGGACGGCGGCGAAACGTCTCAGACGTGCAACAACACAAAAACCTCACCAAGCATTTCTGTCTGATCTCCAGTGAAAAAAGTGACGTTTCAGAAGCTCGTTTTAAGTCAGTAATACTTTGAAATCGTTTTCATATATCAAATAAAGACTCAGTAGGTCGTTTTCTTTCTCCTAGATTAAGTTTTTTTTCGTAAAGATTAACAGTTTTTCCACTGAAACAAAGAAATGATATAGGAACTCTTTTTTAAGTTAATAATACTTGAATATTAAGTGAAACATCTGCCGTCAGAACCATAATTTTGTAGATTTTTCTTGCCTCTTAATTTTGCTTAAGTCCTGAATAGATTCTTCTTTGTTTGTTTGGTTTTGTACGGTCTAAATAAGGAGGTGGTTGCCGTAGGAACTGGACGGAAACACTTGGTGAGGTTCAGTTTTTCTGCCGCGTTGTTCAGCCGCTCCTCATCACCCTTGATCACTTCATCAAAGTCCAGAGGCCGGTTCCCAACACACCCCTACAACACCGCAGCGGCGTGGTAGGCGTGTGTTGGGAGGACGTACGTCCCAGTCCAGCTGAGGGTTTTGATGGAAGCGAACGTCTGGGCGGTGGCCGGGGTTACCTAGATCTTCACCTCTCTATAGCTTTCAGCTCCTTGTCCATGTCCTCCTTTTTGGAGTCCAGCGGCTTCGTGTCCTGCAGCAGGTTCTCGTCGCCCTCGTCTTCAGACTTGACCTCCGAGCTGACGGAGGAGGCGCTCTGGCCCTGGAGACCTCCGGACAGAGCTGCAGGGGAGGGGGACACACAGGGGGGGTTCAGGGGTCAGACATCATCTGGACTCCATTCAAATCTGACCTATTGCTGCTTCTGCCGCCTTCAAGACGGATTAGTTAACGATCTTTGATTGATACAATGCCAGGGCAGAAAGAAATCAGCAATATCCATCCATCATCCATCCATCCATTCAAATAACCTCCGTCTATTCGGCTGAGATTTTGCTGCCAGAATACAAATTTTAACTTTTTACTTAAATTTAGGTTCTGGTTCTGCTGCAGGTTTATTCCTGTTCCAGGGGAGTTGTTCATCTCCACTGTCGCCGAATGCATGCTAAATATGAGGGATGGTCAGAGCAATCTATTTTGCTCTGATCAGAAGAGAAGTGAATGCTGCGGGTCAAGTGACTCGACGCAATCCGCTGGGTTTTACTTAGACGGGAAACTGAAAAGTATGATTGGATTGAAATTATTTTCAGTGTAATTTGCCTTCAGAATGAACTGGACCATGATCTGTCTTTGTACAGCAGTATTTAGGAGTCAAAGAATGAACATGATGCAAAGCCCTAGTCAAAGCCAGACTTCCAAACGACCAGGTAGAAAGAAACACCAGCAAACTTTCCTGACATGAAGCAAAACTATACAAGAGTGGTTCAGGTGTCTGTAGCCTAATAAACTCACTAACTTTGGCTCTATGTAGTTTCCCAGGGCATTATTAGGTTAAGGCATCCCAAGAAACAAGTGCCTGACTACAACAGGAGACGTTTGTGTTTTCAGTTCTCCGCCGGCATGTTGTGAACGCGGCGTCGGGTCTGGCTGAGCCCGGCTGATTCTCCAAGATGGCGGCGTGAAAGAGTCACGGCGGAGGCGCCAGGCCTCTCCGCCTTCCGCTCTTTATTGGACATCTGTATGGATCTGTCGCTGGGACGCTGCCAGCATCCCAGCAAATGCTGCGCTTCCACACACACACACATGCACGCACGCACGCACACACACACACACACACACACACACACACACACACGCACGCACGCACGCACACACACACACACACACACACACACATAGTTCAACCAACTGGCAGCCATTTTGGCTCTGTGTCTGACTGAATGGAAGCAAACAATTAGTGTGTGATGGTTACCCTCTTAAAACTGACGTGCTTGACGGTAAAAAAAAAAAAGTAATTAGGAGCAGAAGGCTAAGGGAAAAACACAAATCTGAAAAGTGTGGCATGCTTTTATCCGTGGTAGAAACACACCTTCCTCCATAAGTCAAAATGGCTGATACCATTTTTAAAACTTGTTACAGATTCTCTATAACAGCCTTTAATAGTTTTTTTTCCAGGACTGTTCTAAGTTTACATTCATCTTCATTTCAACTCTGATCTACTTCCCCACAGCATGATGCTGCCGCCACCATGTTTTACCCTGGAAATAATGTGTTCAGGCACACAGTTTTAAAAATCAGGTACATTTTTAATTTTCCATGTTTCTTTTTGTAGTAAAAAATTATTAAACACCACAAATTATTTTCTTCTACCTCAAAATTTCAGAACAAACAAAGTCGGCCGAGGCGAAACACGTAAACGTAAGGAAATCTAAAACATGCAGCCGTTAAAAAATGCAGCAGAAAAACAAACAAAAAAACAACTAACCCAAAAGAAAATAGAACAAAAATAATTTAAATCACTAAAGGAGTATTTTGGAAACGATTGAAGTTTAGCTTTTAAGAGAGTATTTTAAAAATAAATAAAAAAAATTGGAGTTTAGAATTACAAGCCTCGACATTTATTAGATTATTATTTTTTGCTTCAATACTGGAAATGTAACAAAGAGTTTGTGTTAAGTATAGGAATAATTTCAAAATAAAAGTCTAGCTTTATCTAAAGACTTGGTTTCAATAATTTAAGCATTTATATTAATAAACCAATGTTAGAAGATACATTTTAGGGCTTCAAAATAAAAGCCTGAACAAAAGAGTATATATAAAACAAAAAGCTGTCAGAGAACATAAAAGGGCCTTCGAGCTTTTACAATAGTGTTTTTAAAGCATGCATACATAGAATTAGAATAAGAGGAAATGCTAAAGGGGATGTTGCATCGCCACACGTAATAAAGCTTTGAGGTTATAAAGCTTATTCTACTAAATTCTTGCAACAAAAAAAAACTACAGTGATGATCAAATACGTTAGACCTGTAGAAGTTTGATTGTTTTAAAGTAGAAGCCTTCCTCATGTTTTACGGGTAATTAGCTGGTTAAACAAAAGTGAGGCGTCAGTGATTATGACTTTTCTCCTCATCCTGTTGTCGGTTCTGGTCAGATCTGTTCACGGTGGGACCTGACGGGAAGTCAGAGGAGCTCCTGCACCCTTTCTTTTTCCCCTCACCTCCCTCCGACCAAGCAGCATGAGCGGTCCGTCTTACCGCGGTAGTGGTCGGGCTGGCCGAGGTCCGGCGAGGTGGCCGACTGGACCGGCAGCTGAGGCACCGACACCTGACCCGCCATGGAGTGACCGGCGCGCCCGTCTTCTCTGTGAGAACCGACCTGGGAGACAAAACAGAAGAGACGAATCATTTAAAGAGCTGCTATCGCTCTGTCAGTGGGGGGCGCTGTGATAACAGAGAAAGGGATGCACCACATATCGGCATTAACAACGATATCGGCCAAAATTAGTCATTTTTAACGTATCGCGTCGATCCGGGCCGATATTGACATTTATTTCCAGTTTGTTGCTGTTTGTTTATTCGTTTCTGCATCCCTAAAAAAAATGATATTTTTGTAAATACAACATAATGAAGGGAACTTTTTATTACTCTGGATTAAATTGGAGGACATCCAGATTAGATTTGTGAAAGAAATGTAAATCATTTTAACAATTATGCTAAATTGGACATGAATCACTTGAAATTAAAGGGAACTTGATCGCATTTTACTTGTGAGTGTCCAAAACTGGACTTTAAATATCTTTAACAACTTGTCATCAAACACTGAAGTTATTTAAAAAAATTATTAAAATAATTTCAATTATACTTTCATTTGACCTGATTTTTGGATTAACTAAACTGTATGTTTGTAAATTATTGGATAAACTGAAATGAAACAGGCCACAGTTTTTTGCCATAAACTGGATTAAATGGACCCAAAATTGCTTGAATTTTGATTGAACCTAATGGATTAAAATTAGATTGTGTTAATCTAAAATTCATAGGATTTAACCCCAAACCAACTCAACCATGTTGGATTGAAATTAGATTGTAAACAACAGAAAAGGAATTAATTATATTTGAAATAATATAAACTGTAACCAGATGGAAGTAAAACAAAATGGGATTAAACTGGTTTGTATTGAACAGTCTTGTTAGAGATTTATTCAGGGGCTTGTTTTAACAACTAAAAGTTGTTAAAATTGGACTTAAATCAGATTTCCTATATTGTCAGATGTCTGTTTAGGACTAAATTGAAAATTTTTGATTGATTTAAGTGAACAGAACACTTAAAAAACTGTAAAAAAAGAAAAACAACTAAAAAAACAGGTGTAAAAGGGATTATATTAGGGATCATTTATAGAGAAGAGACTCAAATGTTTGGGTTTATTGTATCAATATTTATTTGGACTGTTAGATTATATAATGAAATAAACTTAAAATTATTTAGAATTTCATTTATGTTTAATCAGTTGCATTAGATTTAATCTAAACGATCCAAAATAAATCAGGTTATTTTGTCTAAATTACTTTTTTTGTATTTTACTTATGTCTACGACAAATTTGATTGTATTTCAATTGAATAACGATGTTGTCTACAGTATAAAATTAAACTATTTTGGTTCAAATGTCTGAATTGTGTTTAATTAAAATGAACTGGATTGAATCGGAGTTAAACTGGACTGGATTAGGTTTGGATTAAATCCAGACCCAACAAGACTTTGTTTATCTGGAGGAAACAAATGATTTCGATTAAGCTGCCTTTGACTGGACTGCATTTTTTGTAATCCACTGGATTTAATTGATCAGTTACGAGTAAATAAATAATTATAATAGTAAATTAAAATGAGGATGTAAAAATATTTGGAAAGAAATGAGAATGCTGGGTTTTTAATTTTTACTCTTAAATAATTGATTAGTGTTTCAATCCTTCCTTGTATTTAGCTTTACTTATAACACAATAAGAGGCTTAATTAATTACTCACCATAAGTGTTTTCTTCTCACCATAAAACTTCTTACTTCTTTATTGGTAGATTATTTTAATAGAGTTTTTATAATGATAAAAAAATTTCAGGTTTTTAACCTCGTTACTCCATATATTGTAGTTCTGCTTCTGGCCAGCAGAGGACATCATTTTACCTCCTAAAAGAGAAACTTTATGGCTGAGAGTTTCCTGTAATCTCCCAGTTTTGATGTCCGGCGGTTTCTGTCGGTCCAGATTCAAATTTAGACGTCAGAAATGTAACTGGGCTTTTGTTCTGGAAGTCCAGAATGTCTTTTTGTTTTTCCCTTTTCTCTCAGGGGGGTGTGTGTGTGTGTGTGTTTTACTGAATCCTGTCCATCTGTTTACTACACACATACACACACACACACACACACACACACACACACACACACACACACACACACACACACACACACACACACACACACACACACACACACACACACACACACACACACACACACACACACCACAGCACAACTGACAATTATCTTAATGCCCATATGTTTAATTGTGGGATTTGTAATTCCCAGAGCTCGGAGCAGGCTCCAGCAGGGACTGCCGGTTTTGGCACGGTTTGGGCTCTTTCTGTGCACGTGTGATTGGGATGCCAACATCTCCGGGTGTCCCGCGGTTCAGAGCTAGTTTCCCTGGGCTGTGTTTTAATCTGGTCGTTTCGGCGGGAAGAGTCCTGAACCGTGATCTGGGAGGTTTTCAGACTCTCATTAGGAAAGTCTGGCAGCGGGAGAAACAATGACATCCGGATGATTTATGGACGAATGTATAGAATTTGGAAATTCATGTTTAGTTTTGGTAGAAAAAGAAACTATTTTATTAAATTATTTACAGACAAATGCATAATATCCCAGTAATATCACCAAATAAAATATTAATAGTGATATCGGTTTGTCGGCACGCTGCAGAAAAATAAATCTGCAGCATTAATATGTCGTTGATACAAAGTAGGGGTGTGAAAAATGACATCGCATCAATACGAAGTTGGAGTTCATCAATAGAGGAGCGATTAAACAGTTTACTTTAAAGTGACACTCAACCTTCATAAAAAGTTTTCATAATTTTTTGTGATCATACGTCGACTTAAAGCTCGTTGAATGACGCCCCTGTCATGACCTGAGGGGTCCGTATCACTTTAACCGGCACTAAGCAACTTTAAGGAGGGTGGCAGGAACCCTACCTTCCACACTAAACAACTACAAATGTGCTGACTGCTTTACGGCATACGTCACTTCCCCCGTTTCTTACCTCCAACATCATCATCTGACATTATTTCACCACAATTAGATTCATCACCTCATCACTATTCATCCTTCACACAGACACTGGAAACTGAAATGTACTTCAATCCAACTGATCAGGATTTTACAACACTATGAGTTGGTGCTCATGGGAAATGTAGTCTTCCTCCAGGCTGCGGCACCAAAATCAACCTAAATTGAAAATTTTCAGTGTTTGTTTAAATCTCTTCAGTTTACAGATTATTTCTCCCAGACGTCTTCGGGAGAATCGAGACGTTTCCTGGTCGATGTGAGACGGTCCTTCCTGGTTCTTCTGGGTCAACAGTTCTGGGGTTACATCTTTCCCACGGAGGCTAGTCTCTCCCTTTCTTATCTCTGACACATTTTAAACTGGACTAAAGGGAACTTGGCTAAACTGGATTTAACTGGAGAACATATTGGAATCAGATCTGAACTGATTATTTTTGTACTCCAGCTGTTAAAGCAACAAAAGATTTAACAGCAGAATCTGAAATGAACCGGATCAAACATGAAAGTCCATCTGAGTTCAGTTTTGTCGTATCATTTTTGTTTTAAGCCGTATTGACTCTGTGAGGATTAAATCGATCCCTGTTTGCTTCGTCAGCTTCATTTCACCTGGTTTAAAGGAAATATTTTACATTTGCACCCAAGAAAATCTTAAAATAAATTTTGTTACATTGAATTCGGTTGAAAACATTCGAACTGAATTTCTTTGACTTGATTTGGGATTAAATCAAAATTTCTCTTAGAATAAATTACTTTTGCTTCTATATGAATCCACTGGAGCCCATTAAGTTAATTCAGGCCCGATCATAGACGTGCCTGAAGCAACAGATTTGCAGCAAAGCCGGCCTCCAGTTTGTTGATGTGCTGCGGAGTAAATAAACTGATTCCGGGAACCTAATCCCAGTCTGCCGGTTAATCCAGCTGGCTGACAGCGAGCTCCTGCCCACCACATGCCAACCTCGCCTCTCCCTTCATGCAAATATCACAAAATGTCGGCGGCGTGCGCGCTGGCTTAACACCAAGCGACCCCTGTCTCCTCGCTCCTTTGTTTACGACTCCGTCTCCGTCTCCTCCGTCTCTCTCGTCGACGCCTGGATTCCCAAACGCAAAATGGCAGCAAGGAAGCAGGCAGACACGGCGGCGTCCATTTTTAATGGGGGGTTTTCATATTTTAACAAGCCTCAAAAACATCCCAGAGAACATCACTATGTGGTAAATGCCGTAAAACATGAAGCAAATCAAGATTTATATGTTAAAAAACGCAGTTAATAAATAAATGTTTTGAACTCCTGCAGCTTTTTAGGAAAGTCCGACGTGCTTTGAATGCATCACAACAGGAGTTAACAGATATGGATGTTCTAGAGGTCAACTGTGATTATTTAGAAGATGTTATTATTCATAAGAAAACACCAGATATGTATCAACTAGAGTTGGGCGAATTTGGGGCAAAATAAAATTCAGATTTTTTCTCTCTCAGAAAATTCAAGTTTTTTTGGGGTAAAACTACAAAAGACAATGGAATAAATTTCAAATATTTTATATTTTATTCATTAAAATTTATTTCTTTTTATGGCAAACAAATGTCTCTGTTCCACTGTGCGCTGTCGTGACATGACAATAATCTGGGGTGGCACCTGAGGGGGGTCCAAACAGATTTCAAGGGGGCGCAGTGCCACCCTGGCCCCCCTTCTAGCTCCGCCTCTGCTAAGAGAGACTTGCTGCGCGACACGCTCATTTGCTAAAGTGGCTAACGCAAAGCTAACGTAGAGTGGTGCGTGCGTCCATTAATGCGCATCAGTCAGCTGCCCGGTATGTGAACCAAAAAACTAATAATTTTTACGCCCGTGAAGACGAAACGAATACTTTAATCCATTATATCTACCTACCCACCTATCTATCCATTGATCCATCTATCCATCCATCCATCCATCCATCCATGTACCTACCCACCCACCCACTTATCCATCCATCCATCCATCTATGTACCTACCCACCCACCCACTTATCCATCCATCCATCCATCTATGTACCTACCCACCCACCCACTTATCCATCCATCCAT
>JAVLVB010000281.1:89211-104530 GCA_032876305.1 Orestias chungarensis
AGAGAGAGAGAGAGAGAGAGGAAGGCTGACGGAGGACGACGAAGAGGAGGGATTTGTGGGTCAGGAGATGACACACACACACATCCGCAGACAGATTCATCACGCCGCTATAAACAGTAACGGACAAGTCTGCTCCCGAAACTGCAGCGACGCCGCAGAGAAGGAGACAACGTTTTGCCAACTGTGTAAATTGTAATATTTCATCTCGTATTAGCCGGATATCTGCAATTTCCGACTGTCGTTTCCAATTATCTCGGATGAAGGACAAAAAAAGGAAAAGCAGAACGGGAGAGGAGAAGGTGATGAAAGTGGAAGTACAATCTGAGAACAACAAAGACTGTTAACGTTTAACACGCTGGTGCTCAGGATACTCGGCAGCGCTAACCCGTCTGTGACGTTAGCCGCTCTAATCCACAGGAATACTGTAGATTAGCCCCAACGGAAATAAAATAGAAAAGACGTCAAAGTTGCTTTGTGTTTTGGTCGTTAACTGGAAAACACAACTAGAGCCCAGTTCCTCCAGATTTACTCTAATAGTTTAGTCTAGTTCAGACATTTTCAAGGGCCTCCACCTGACTGGGGCCCCCTGGAATAAAACAATCATAGTAAAAACTAAAGTAATAAAACATTCGGGGCTCCTGTCAATAATAACATCAATGTCATCTTAGTTTTTACTTATTAAAATTATTTTTTATCACTGCCAGACCAAAACCAAACTCCCTACTGACGTCTACAGGAGATCCTTTCAGCCCGCAGCCTCAGCACCCACGACATGGGACCAGGTGAGTTATGCCAAAGTTTTATTTCCTTTTGGAATCAATAAAGTATTTTTAAATGTATTTTAAATTTACAAGAATTTTGGTTCAACTAATTAAACATCCTCTCAAATGTCTTCTAGTTTCCAAATAATAAAAAAAAGCTCAATAAGAATAAGAGTTTATTAGAGCCCAACTGACAACATGACGTCTCATCCAGGAGGTCCAGAATACTGTAACATCTAGAGCTCTGTAGGCCTCACCACCTCAGCTAAGGTCAGAGGTCAGGGTTCAACAATCAGAAAGAGATAATATGACCTCTGCGGGAGATCCAAGACCAGAACAGCTGCTGAGCCCAGAAGAACACACCCAACATTCAGAACCAAACCCTCAGCCCCACAGTCAGACACGGTGGTGGCAGAGTGATGCTCTGGGGCTGCTCTGCTGCTTCTGGAACAGGAAGGTTTTGTTTAACTGATGAAACCATGAAGGAGAAGCTCAGACTGTCGGTCCCTGAACCTTTTACTGAAGGTGACTTTGGTGCAAAGCTCAGCAGCAAACTCACATCTGAATGGCTGAAGAAGGTGGTCTAGTCAAAGCTATCTATCCATGTATACGTCTATCTATCTGTAGATCTATACATCCATCTATCTATACATCTATACATCTATCTATCCGTACATCTATCTATCTGTACATCTATACATCCATCTATCTGTACATCTATCTTTCTATACAGCTATCTATCTGTAGATCTATACATCTATCTATCTATACATCTATACATCTATCTATCCGTACATCTATCTATCTGTACATCTATACATCCATCTATCTGTACATCTATCTTTCTATACAGCTATCTATCTGTAGATCTATACATCTACCTATCTATACATCTATACATCTATCTATCCGTACATCTATCTATCTATACATCTATACATCCATCTATCTGTACATCTATACATCTATCTATCTATCTATCTATCTGTACATCTATACATCTATTTATCTGTAGATCTATCTATCTGTACATCTATACATCTATCTATCTGTACATCTATACATCCATCTATCTATCTGTACATCTATACATCCATCTATCTATCTGTACATCTATACATCTATCTATCTGTACATCTATCTATCTGTACATCTATCTATCTATACATCCATCTATCTGTACATCTATACATCCATCTATCTGTACATCTATACATCTATTTATCTGTACATCTGTACATCTATACATCCATCTATCTGTACATCTATACATCTATTTATCTGTACATCTGTACATCTATACATCCATCTATCTGTACATCTATATATCTATTTATCTATACATCTGTACATCTATACATCCATCTATCTATACGTCTATCTATCTATACATCTATACATCCATCTATCTGTACATCTATACATCTATCTATCTATCTATCTATCTGTACATCTATACATCTATCTATCTGTACATCTATACATCTATCTATCTGTACATCTATCTATCTGTACATCTATACATCTATACATCCATCTATCTGTACATCTATACATCCATGTATCTGTACATCTATACATCTATTTATCTGTACATCTGTACATCCATCTATCTGTACATCCATACATCCATCTATCTATACATCTATCTATCTGTACATCTATACATCCATCTATCTATACGTCTATCTATCTATATATCTATACATCCATCTATCTGGTCCTCTATACATCTGTTTATCTGTAGATCTATACATCTATCTATCTGTACATCTATTTATCTGTAGATCTATCTATCTGTACATCTATACATCCATCTATCTGTACATCTATCTATCTGTACATCTATACATCCATCTATCTATACATCTATCTATCTGTACATCTATACATCTATACATCCATCTATCTGTACATCTATACATCCATCTATCTATACATCTATCTATCTGTACATCTATACATCTATATATCCATCTATCTGTACATCTATACATCTATTTATCTGTACATCTATACATCCATCTATCTGTACATCTATAGATCTATTTATCTGTACATCTATACGTCCATCTATCTGTACATCTATACATCCATCTATCTATACATCTGTACATCCATCTATCTATACATCTATCTATCTGTACATCTATACATCCATCTATCTGTACATCTATAGATCTATTTATCTGTAGATCTATACATCCATCTATCTATAATTTCAGCTCTGCAGCAAGCTAACATCTGAATGGCTGAAGAAGGTGGCCTAGTCAAAGTCTGGACTTAAATCTGACCCAGATGTTGTTAGAACGGCTTTAAATGTGGTACTAAAAGTAAGCATGACCAGTTATTTATAACTTAATCTACTTACATAAGGTTTTATAATTATTTTATTTGATTTAAAACATTTTAGTGTGACAAAAAATGTAAAAACACCAAAAAGGCGAGAAGTTTGTCAGGTTTTAATGCCTTCTTTGAGAAGAAACATTTGACATTTCAAAAGTAAATAAACCGGCCTGCAGCTTTCTGCTCAGCGCTGCCACAGAAAAGCACCTCGGAGGCCGGACGTCCACGGGCTGAAAAGCTTCAGCTTTATCCAGAGGCGTGACGGCGAAAATGAACAGAGAGAAAAGTGTGGCGGCCTCGGGTATGTGTCTCCAAAACATGAGAGCGGCGTCACACGGAAAAACAAGAGTGGGATGAGGCTTAAAAAAGGTTGATCGTACGCAGCAAAAACAGAACAAACGAGCTTCAGTCGACTAAAAAAGGATGAAATATTTACACATTTTTCATTTTAGATCTGAGCGACGACACATCAGGTCTTCTGTTTGTAAGAGACAATTTAGAACCGACATTTGAAGAGGAGCTATTTTCCAGATGTGTATTATAAATAGCTTACAGTGAAATAGATATCAAATATGAAACGATAAATTCGTTTAGAAATACACATAAATATACATAAAAGTGTGTTATTCTGATCATTTTAAATAAAAAATGGACCCTGTGGAATGCTAACGTAGCTTTATGCTGCTTTGTTTTCTGATTGCAAAAAGGAGGAAGATATTCAAAGGTTACCTTTATTTACTTATCTTTACAGAACCCTACCTGGACTACATAAATGCACCATTAATAATAATAATAATAAAAAACTGTTCTGGGATCTTTTGGTGCCTTCTTTTAAACAAAGCTTGAGTTTTAAAGCATTTTAAATATGCAATAAAATATGTAAAATCCCTGAAGTCATCAGCAAAAACTGAATAGACTCAAGTTAGATTATATAGCTTGTTTTCTAATTGGCAAAAGGAAAGAGAAATTCTAGGAATGTTTCCGCTGCTTTTGGAAAAGCCATTTTTAAAACATTGCAGAGCCTAAAGTGTTATAATTAAAGACACACCTGCAGTTCTGTGATTACGGTTTGCTGTTGTTGAAAAGTCCTTTGATTATATGCAGAAATACGTGTCATTAATGGAAAATAAGAAGCTGCTGCTTTTTGTTTTTACCTCGATTTTATTAGTTGCTAACAGAAACATCAGTTACCATCAGAGCAAATCAAGAACACCAACAATATTTATTGATGTTTGCAGGTTTAAATTTGAACTAAACTACTGCACAAAAAAGCTCAAGGTGTGAATTTGACTAAATCAGCAGAAATCTGTAAGAATGACAGGAACTCTTCGTCATACATAGAAAAAAACAAAAACGACTGGTGGTTATTTTCACAGGCCAGGAAGTTGAGGTTCTCCCTGCTGCTGCTACAAAGTCATGCAGTTTGTTTTACTGCGTAGTTGACGAGTTTGAAGGTTGACTCAGGAAAAGATGGGAAAGGTTAAGCGGCCGAACCCCCCGCAGCTCTCTGCTTCCATTAAGCAGAGTTACAGTAAGTGAGTTGACTCATAATCTGCATCACTTTGCTGTAAAACCCCCTAATGCTTTGTAATGCTGTGCTTTTAGTAAATGCATCCCTATAAGCTGATGAAAGTTGCGTTTACTTCAGCGCTAGTAGCCGTTCCAGATATCACAGGCAATTGTTTAAACTAATCCGTGCTGTGTAAAATCTTACGGAAAGCTTTCAGAGGAGTGGTGGCTTTGATTTCAGGAGATTAATGCTGACTGTGTTGAACGACTGGACAGAGCCAGCATCTTCTGAGCATCGAATAATAAACGGATATATTTGTTAAACAGCAGTCTGTGGTGCTGCTTTGTCCTTTTATGTTTTTTCATATTTTAATTAGATTTCAACCAAAATTTGTTTGGGTCTCATTAATTTAAAAGCATGTTTGCTTCCTATTCAAAGTACAATGTATGCTAATACAGGGTCCTAAAATATGGTAATACTGTAATTTTAATTAAGTTCACCTTTAGTCTCTGGTAGAAGGGTGTAGAGCATTATGAATATTCATGAAGGAAAACAAGGTTATGATCATCACAGATCAGTGTGCATCCTCCTGTTTATAAAGATAATTAGATAAATAAACCTAAACAACCTTCATAATTGCTTAATGCAACATTACGTATTGTAATAAATCTCATTCGTGCATACAAATGTAGAAAAATTATATTAGGAATATCACAAATGTTCAATAAACTCAGTTTGAAAATTACTTTAAAAAGTCATAAATAAATTCATAATGAAGATAAAATTTAATAAAAGTAGCTAAAACCTGTAGCATATAGCTGGGATTTTAGTTTTATCTCATTGTCTCATTGAACTTTATAATCATAAAAAGTTTATTTAGCATAGTTACCACACTGTAAAGTTAGGTTAGAATGATGAAAGTAATAAATACTCATGGAACTACCTTTTCCCTTTCATATAAAGTGTTTTAATATCCTTAGCTAGCATGCTCTAAATTAATAAATACTCCACAAACAGATTTTTCATAATATTAAAAAGTAAATTTAGCATAATTCATACACTGTAAAGTTAGGTTAGAATGATGAAAGTAATAAATACTACTGTTTACAAGTATAGAATGTCTATTAATATTGTTAGCATACTGTAGAGCTAAGTTAGCATGCTCAAAAGTATTAATCCAGCAACAAGTTTTACATAATCATAACAAGTTGATTTAGCACAATTATCATATTGTTACATTAGGTTAGCATGCTAAAAGTAATGAATACTGCTGGAACTACACTGGAACTACAAATATATAAAAAAATGTAATATTGTTAGCATACTGTAGAGCTAAGTTAGCATGCTCAAAGCGAATAGGTACTCCATGAACAAGTTTTTGATAAACACAAATAGTTAGCATAATTATGGATTTTTTAAGCTAAATTAAAAATGATAAAATTAATAAATACTCCAGTAAGTAAGTTTTCTAAAATATCTAAAGTTTTTAATACCGTTAGCATACTGTAAAGCTAAGTAAGCATGCTTGAAGTTGATCTATCAAAACATACTATTGAAATAGATAGCTAATGTAAAAACATCTATTTAGGTAAATTAGTATATAAAAGTGAATGAAAATGTATAATTGTTGCTTAATGTGCTGTAAAAACTGCAATTACTATTAACAAATAATTAAGTGCGACACAGTTTTATCAGTTTGGTGAACCTTTTTTTTCTGAATGTTTTAAAAGGACATTAATAAGGATGTTCTGAAGAAAAAAAAGTATTTTATTACAAAACAGGAAGCTGTGGCTATTCATCATTCTTTATAAAACGACTTTGTTGGGAATTAAATAAACGGCTTGTTATCAGAGTTATGAACCCAAAGCAGAAAGAAAATTGTGACTCATATTAGAGACATTAGAAACGAAAGCACTTGTGTGAAACATCACTGAGGGAATAAGGAGAGGCTGATAAGAAACCAAACTTCCTCTTAATCTGTTGGCTGATATTTGGGGAATCAAGGAAATTTTACCAGAAATGTGGGAAATCTGTACGCTGGATTATACAATTTCAACAATACCCCAAAAAATGCCTGAGTAAGTAGGAGCCGAAACAATTGAACATACTATTAAATACAGTTTCAGGGTTGTTTCTTTTGAGCAAATGTTTTTATCTTTATCCAACATACTAATTCCACTTTTCATCTCCCTGAAAAATTAGATAATTAGCTTGTCTACGTGTAAAACCAGGGTTAGTACGAAGGGAGAATGTTTTCATTGATTAAATACGAGTGTTTGGGTTTCTATTAGAAAAAATAACTAGCTTTTCTCTTCTTCCTACATGTTAGCTCACTTTATCATCTTAGCCGTAACTGTGGAGGTTTTGTGTCCAGACAAACCCAGAAACCTTGACCCTCGGCGGCCATCTTGATTGTTCGGACATATGCGTCTGGTTCTATGTTCACGATGCACTCATAGCTGTGAACTGTATACGTCTCAGTCTCACATCAGCTCGCCACCTGTTTTCCCAGAGTTATGATCTCAGCCTGCAAGAGTCTCGGCAGCGGCGCTGCCAAACTGCAGGCAGCTGTGCCAGTGCGTGCGCACGAAAACACAAGAGCGCGAAAGCCAAGCCGGTACATCAGGACGGGAAGATCAAAACAGGAATCACAGGAAAGATGTCACATAGTAAATATGTGGTGAAACGAGAGCAGTGTGTGTGAGCTGCAAGACGACGGCGAAGACAGAGGAGCAGAAATGAGGCCCGAAAGGGCTGCAGGCCAGAGGGAGAGAGTTAAAAACAGATCAAATTTGGAAGCCGGAGGAAGCTGCGAACACAATGGCGTCATTTTTGTTTTTTAAACATCCGTCTCGGGGTTCCTGTTTACGGCGCGGACGCACGGAGAGCGAATGGACAACAAAGGCCAGAACACGCAACACATTCGTGACCTCATGCTCCGGTGCGAAGCACAACAAACATGTTGGACGTGTTTGTGTCCGACTTCAAACAAATTAGAGCTGCCCAAATGTTTAATAATGCAATAAAAATATATGTGAAACTGACAGAAAGCAGGAAGTCTGTTTGATCAAATCCTGTTTGGTGAACAGTTTTTGTTGTTTTCCTGCATCAACAGACCGTTTATAGTCTTTAAAAGCATCTAAGGCCTTCTCCAAACTAACCAGGTATTAATAAGAACAAATATCTCTGACGCATCGTTTTACAAACGTTTCATCCGCACAAATAAGCTCAAATACGCCCTTTTTTGTTGTTGTTTAAAACATAAAAAAAAACACAAATGGATCAGAGGACCCCAAAAATCCAACCTGTCAGCCAATCAGAATCCTTAAAAACATTCGTGAGTTCCTGTTAAGAGAGAAACACGGCGGCTCCTGTTCACCTCAACGTATCGGAGCAGATAGACTTTAAAAGAAGAAACACCCCAACATAAATACAAAAACCATAAAATCTCCACTTTGGTCAGAGTTTTCATCTATAAGATTTATCTGTGATGTAAAATAGAGTCAAATCTTTGACTAGGCCACTCCACGAAAACTCTTCAGTTTTGTTTTTTTAACCCTTTCTGATGTGCGCTAGTCGGATAATTCTGATGACCCAGACCATCACACCGCCGCCACCATGTTTGTTTATGAATGTTATTCTTGTCATCTGTAGGAGAACACGGATGTAGAGTTAAGGTTTTACCACAATATCCTCTGGCATTATGGTGATAATGAAAACATTATTCATAAAAAAATGAGATTGAACAACATAATGCGCTTTTTAGGACACAGGGAACCTAAAAAATGTGATTTATTTGCCTAAACAGAACAGTGTGACTGGATTTAATTAACCTATTAAAGCTCTAATGACGTAAAAGACAGTAGTATTAACAAACCAGGCATTCAATGATAAGAATCAAAATTCTTATCATTGAAGCGAAATGTCTGTAACATTATAATGATGCCCACTCCCACAGTGAGGTTGCTGTGGTACTGGTTGAACTGGTCTTAGGTAAAGAACCAGTCCAGACTGCCACCATGGTTTCCTGTGGGAGAAACTGTTGATGCATCTGGATTTGTTTACACTGTGAGCCGTATTTCATGCTCCCTCGCTCCAACCTCCCTCCACGTCTCCTTATGTCACGCAGCTGTTTGGTTCTTTATGTTTATTGTTTTAAGGCCTAAATGTGGAAAATACCACGGCTGAACTTCGTAACCTCGAGAAAACCCTTTTTCGTCTTCTCCGTGAATGAATTCATGAGTTCCTACATTGGATAGACATTTATTTGACAGAGAAAATCTAAAATTTGAGTTTCTTCAGTTTTTCTGTGAGCGGAGAAGTTTAACAGCCCAGCTGATAAAAAATGTTTGTGTTTAACGACTGTAGAGGAAAAACACAACAAGAAGTTCATAGAAGTGAAAATAAAAGAATGTTTTAGATTAAAGGTCCGAATACGGATTTACTGGAACCTTCAGTTTTCAGGAATTTATCACAGAACAGATAGAAAGTTCAAGAAATTAGAAAAAGATGGATGGATGGATAAATGGATGGATGGATGGATGGATGGATAAATGAATGGATAGATGGATGGATAAATGGATGGATGGATGGATAAATGGATGGATAGATGGATGGATAAATGGATGGATGGATGGATAAATGGATGGATGGATGGATAAATGGATGGATAAATGAATGGATAGATGGATGGATAAATGGATGGATGGATGGATAAATGGATGGATAAATGAATGGATAGATGGATGGATAGATGGATGGATAAATGGATGGATGGATGGATAAATGGATGGATAAATGAATGGATAGATGGATGGATAGATGGATGGATAAATGGATGGATGGATGGATAAATGGATGGATAAATGAATGGATGGATGGATGGATAAATGGATGGATAAATGAATGGATGGATGGATGGATGGATGGATGAATGGATGGATAGATGGATGTCTGAATGGATGGATGGATGATGGATGGATGGATGTACTTAAAGAAAAATTGCTGGATAAAGTAATGGATGAATGTACAGAATAAAAAAGCAGATGGATGAATGGATGAATGAATGGAGGGATGATGGATGGATAAATAAAATTAAAGAAACAAGGATGGATGAAAATTAGTGGATATAGATGGATGCAATTAAAAAAAATGGATGAATGAATGAATGAATGTGTGCAATTAAAGAAACAAAGATGGATGAACTTAATGAATGAAAAACAGATGAATGGATGAACAGACAGTTGGATTATTAGATGGACAAAACTACAGCTGTATGGAAGGAGGCGGTCCGTCCTGACCATGACATCATCAAGCAGCGCCTACCATTAACGAGTGCCTATTAGCCGACAGCAGCCCCGTCCCGTAGCCGCCGCCCAGGCCCCCCATGGCGCCGTTGTGCGCAGCTCCGATGAGGCCGTGCATGTCACCCGCCATCCCCGTGGACGGCCCCACGGCGTGGCTCCGCAGCACGTGGATGGCGTCGTCCAGACGCTCCAGGCGGTCCTCGATGCGACTTTGCTGAAACGACACGGAAAACAAGATGAGGCGGGAAGAGATGCACAGATGGACGGAGCGAGAACCGGCAACAGGAAGTCAGCTTTCAAGGAAGATTAAAAAAAATGGCCGCCACTGCTAAAAAAAAACAAAAGCATTGACTGTAATAAACATGAAGTAGTAAAGGAAGTTAACTGTTTTTCCTCCTCAAGCAAGCATGACGGTTTTTGTGGACATTTTTTCTGACTTCTTTAAAATGATGCAGTTCCCATCAACCTGACAATCAGATTGATGCTAATTTATCGTTGTGACAAGATTTCCTAACGATAAACAGAAACGAGGCGATTCAACATCTAGTGCCGGGAAACAGGGCTGTCAGCATGTCATGACAGTGATAGAACAGGAGTCTTTGGTCAGAGGTCTCTCATAATTTGTTGCAGCAATGACTGCTAACATTTTATTTGTCTTTGAAAAATAAACGGAACATTTGTAAATCTAATCTTTTTTAATCCACTGCGTGCAACGGTTCCATTCACAAGGCCTCTGATGTAGCTGTTCGGCCATGGAAACACATTTTTAATTAACTGAAGCCCATCTCACATCTGGAGCTCTGGGTGAGCGGAGGAGTTGGAGAAGGTAGAGAGTACGGCCCCCATCTGGCCGAGGGAGGGAGACTTCAGATGGAAGGTTCTCCTGGCTTGATTTCCCACGTCTCATTGGAAGTGCTTGCTATCTCTGCCGATTTAGGCTGAGGCTTCGCGGAGTAATCGATCCACGATCACATCAAACACAGCCCGCTCCAAATTTCAAGATGGCGGAAGACAGTGGACCAGTTGAAGCATCACAGGTAAGATCAATATGTCTCTATATAAACAAGTGGTTGCTCCACCTGGTCCACTGTCTGCCGCCATCTCTAAATTTGGAGCGGCCTGTGTTTGATGTGATCGTGGATCGATTACTCCGCCTTGTGACGTCATAGTGACAATTTTTTAGCTGAATTTGGGTCCACAGAGAAAGAAAGAGTTCGTAGTCGTAGAAATTATTGTTGTATTCATAAGACTTTGCACTCACAGCTTTTAGATTCATGCTCACATAAAAACAACAGTTTTAGGTACAAGAACTTTATTGACGTATGAATACGAAAAAGAACGTTAGAGTTGTGCACACACCTTTGTGACAGCGATCTTACTCCATATTAACTAGGATGAACTGAAATTTACGCATGATTGGATATAGATTCATTCTGATCTGTTGCTTTATGAATAAAATTAAGTCAACTGTAGACGGTGACCACGCCCACATCCCAGGCCTTGTTAATCTACTATGATTTCATGCTTGAGCGCCTCTAGATGGGTCAGCATTTCACATTTGGGTGGAACGAGAGTTTGTTTCTGCTTACCAGCGAGTGCAGCGGCGCCTCGTAGTTTGGCGATGACGCTCCCTGTCCTCCATTCCTCGACCAGACGGCTGAACCGGCAGCTGCGACAAAGCAGACGAGACGTCATCAGAAGAGGTCGGGATGGACCCGACGGAGTGACATCCCTTCATCAGATGGACGCAGAGCATGCTGGGTAAGCGACCTCCACCCCTCCCACCAACTACTATTGTGTGGAGCTGAGCCAAAACCCTCGTTCCTTTTAAACGCCGGAAGGACAACAAACTCTTAATGCAACGAGAGGCGGACAAAAGGCCTTACACACGAGGCCGCCTCCATTGTTTCCCCTCATTTAGAACCCAAAAGACAAAACCAAACCCGCTCTGTGTCGTTACAGAAATGCTAATATCGGGCTTTGAAGGCTCGGTTCTGAACCTAACGGGTTTCATTAGCAGGTAGACACGCTGGTGTGGGGATTTACAACAACACGAGGCGGATATAGAGAAATGCACTGCAGCGCCACCTGCTGCTCCGTTTAGACGCCCCAGTTTGGATTTTTCACCTTACGAAAAAACTCAATTCCATATTTGGTACTAAATCAAATTCAAATCCGTTTCGTCGACGTGAGACGTTATAATTTGCCGACTAAGTCGGCTCCCGTTCTCAACCACGTCGACGTTCTTCTTCTATTTTGGGTCGTAAACCGTCGACACAGAAATCTGATGGCAGTCGCGGTTTATTAGGACGTAAAGAAAAAAAAACACAGCCTTAATTTTAGGGTTCTGCAACATCCATCAAAACCAACTTCCAGACTCTATTCACGATTAAATACGAACGTTTATTACGAATTGACGGCAGACACTTTTAAAACTGGACAAAGAAATACCATTCATAAACAAACATGGTGGCGGCGGTGTGATGGTCTGGGTCATCAGAATTATCAGACTAGCGCACATCAGAACGGGTTAAAAAAAACCTGATGAGTTTTCGTGGATTGGCCTAGTCAAAGATTTGACTCTGTTTGACTCTTTCATGCCATTTCGTTTCGCCTAATGTTGATGCTACTTGAGCTTAGTTCCCAGAAAGAATATAAAAACGAAGACGCCGGTTCAATTTGAAGATTCCTCTTGGTGGAGACAGATTGTGGTTCACATCTGGCCCGTACGGCGACTCGCTCAAAGTTCCTGATGAAATCTTTGCTCCTGGAGTGCATTCGTAAACTGTAGTCCGTCATTTCCTTTTGGTTTTGGACTGATGGATTCTTCGTCTCTGAGCCAAAGTCTTCGAGAGCTATTATTTACCTCTGATGCATTTTTAACAGAAAACTATTGAGGAGCCCCTGAGCTACATGTGAGTGTGTTTTTAACTTGTGGTAGGTTTTGTCCCAGCTGTTTTTTGGTTATGTTTGAATGTGTCTGTGCTGACTGGGCTGACTTACACCCAGAGGTGAAGCTAATGCTTATAAGAATGGTACTTTTGTCGCTCCGATTTTTCCGGTGCTTCTACTTTACTGCCGTCTCCACCTGATACCTCTGACTCCTCCTCATTAGCACGTGCTTCTCTTCCTCCTCGTCTTTTCTCTCCCCTCTATTCATGTTACGTTCTCATTTACATATGCTAATTAACGCATAATCACCTGGGTACATTCATGTGCAAATACAAATATATGTATTAAACGGCGGCTAAGTTATTCCGAGTCCGACCGTGTAAAACACCCTCACGGCGTTCGCCTTTGATATCAATTTACATGTAGTTTGCTCTAATAGGCTTCATTTCTAATTTGTTAAAAGTGGAGTAACTCTGACACAATGATAAACACCAATTATGGTTTCGCGGGCAATATTCTAGTCAGCCATAATGATGATGACGAGGAGGAGGAGGAAGAGGGGGCGAGTGCTCACGTCTGCAGAGCCGGCAGGTTTTTGCGAGCTGTTCGTGGAAGCGGCGCTCGTAATTAAAGCTATCAGTCACAAGGCGAGGCGGAGGAATACCAAACGGTGTGCGCAGCGCCGACAATTAGAGACAAATTTGACACAATTATTATTAGGAAAAAGTCATTTTTCCACGTTTAAGGAGCGTACGCGGTTTATGGAGTCTGCGGAGACGAGGAAGTGGACAGTGGACAGAGACGAAAGATCGCAGAAATGATCAGCTTACGTCATTTAAGGGCATTTAGAAACAAAAGTTTAATCAAAATGTATATTTATAACAGAAACAAGAACATTCAAGAGCCACATATTTCCTCAAATGTTTCATTAATGAAGTATTTTTCGGTCAAATGTGTCATCCAGCTGTTGAAGCAACACTAAAATTACATTATTTGATCCAGATTTTCTTTATCAGGCCGGACTGAAAAGCATTTTCTGGCTGAGCCAATGGCAGAAGAACTCGGTTGTTTGAACCCAACATGGCGCTTACCTGTGAGCGAGGGCGGAGAGCCGACTGGCGTGGAGGGATTGGACGAGAAGCTGTTGTTCGTGTGGTCTGGAGAGTAGATCTGCACAGACGGGCTCTCGTTAAAAGCCTGAGAGTCCTGAGAACGGGTCCATGCGTGCGAGCGGCGTACTTACTGATGCGAGTGCTTTCCCTAAGGCGTCTCCTGTTTGGGAGCTGCTGGTGGCGGCGCTCTGCGCTCGGCTAGCTGTGACACAAACACACAGGGGAGCAGAGGGACGCGTTCTGGTAAATAAGGATGTTGTTGACTACATGTTTAAATATTCAGCCCAGCCGTTCAGCGGCCAGGCTGGCAAAAGGGGTTCATTAGCAGAGGAAGGAACGGCCTTTAGTCTGGACGCTCACATCCAAACAGGAAATCGAGCTCAGATGTTTTCGTCACAGTGTTGCTTAAATTTTTAATACTTAATGAAAACATCTTCATCTTAAGTTGTTTCTGTTCTGACACAAGTGGCTGATTAGCTATCGGTTCATGAGGATTAATCTGAGACTAAAGACTAAAACAACTACTGACTGTATTTTATGTTGGATGAATTGGATGGATGAACAGATCGGCAGACAATTGGATGGATGGACGTAAATTCAGATGGTTAATCAGATGGAAGGGCAATTGGACTGATGGATGAAAATCATAATGGATGGATGAACAAACAGATGGTTAAACACATCGATGTATGTATGGATTGACAATCGGACGGATGAACAGATAAATAAGTGAATGTATGGATGGATGAGCATCCAAATGGATGGATGGAACATGGTATGGATGAACTAATTAGATTAATGTAAAATCAGATAGATGGATGGATAATTGGAAGGATGGATGAACAATTTAATGCATCGATGGAAAATCTAATGGATGAATGGACAATCAGATGAACAAATGTATGGATGGACAATCGGATGGACGGATGTACGGATGGATGATCAATCGGATGTAGGGATGGATGGATGTACGGATGGAGGGATGGATGGATGGACGTAAAATCAGATGGTTAATCAGATGGATGGACAATCGGATGGACGGATGTACGGATAGATGGATGTACGGATAGATGGATGTACGGATGGATGTACGGATGGATGGATGTACGGATGGATGTACGGATGGATGGATGTACGGATGGATGGATGTACAGATGGATGGATGTATGGATTGATGGATGTACGGATAGATGGATGGATGTACGGATTGATGTACGGATGGATGGATGTACGGATGGATGGATATACGGATTGATTTACGGATGGATGGATGTACGGATGGATGGATGTACGGATTGATGTACGGATGGATGGATATAGAGATGGATGGATGTACGGATGGATGGATGTACGGATGGATGTACGGATGGATGGATATACGGATTGATTTAC
>JAVLVB010000281.1:104630-122514 GCA_032876305.1 Orestias chungarensis
ATGGATGGATGGATGTATGGATGGATGGATGTACGGATGGATGGATGTACGGATGGATGTACGGATGGATGGATGTACGGATGGATGGATGTACGGATAGATGGATGTACGGATGGATGTACGGATGGATGGATGTACGGATGGATGGATGTACAGATGGATGGATGTATGGATGGATGGATGTATGGATGGATGGATGGATGGATGGATGGATTGATGGATGTACGGATAGATGGATGGATGTACGGATTGATGTACGGATGGATGGATGTAGGGATGGATGGATGTACGGATGGATGGATGTACGGATGGATGTAGGGATGGATGGATGTACGGATGGATGGATGTATGGATTGATGGGGTTAAAACTGTAACATCCAAACTAGAGCAGGTAAATGTTTTCGACTGAAACTCCAGACTCAGACGATCTCGCTGAGCTGCTGTTAACAAACACACTAGCAGTTCCGGCCCTTTAAGAAACACATCCGCGTTTCAACCTCAGTCTGAATGGGCTTAACGGACGCAGGCAGGTCAGAGGTCAGCAAGGAAGGAAGTGACCTCACAGGATCAGCTGACACGCCCTCACAAAACGCTCCCCACAGCTCAGGCTGGCGTTTACAAGTTAGCGCAGAAAAACACGTGAGCGAGTCGCTAACCGAGAACACCAGGACCGACGGCTCTAAGCTGCTGGAGAGAGAGAGACAGGTAACAAGACAGGAAGCACATCAACAACGTCTCACACCGCTCGCCTGAAGATTTCTGCTGCGCACACTCGCGTCCTCGCCGCCCGCACAATTCAGAACACATGCAGGAAGAATCTTCCTCCTAATCGAGAGCTTACAGGCTCCGAGCAGCGCAGGGTTCGCTACTCTTCTGGCTTATTAGATCGACTCTTTAGAGACGGACGTAGCGGCAAAAATGAATTAAAAAGTCTATCATCATATCACGAGGCACTAATGCGATGACGGTGACAGTAATGATAATAAACACAAATACTAAAAACAAGGACTTTTCAAAAATCACAGATCTCAAGTCATTAATCCTAAATTATTTAATCTGAAATCGGTTGTTCACATTTTATCTGCTTTAACACTTCAATGCCATTTATTACTATTGAATCAAATTTTAAATAATAAAATACAGCGTTTTTATTAAAATCATTATTTTTAAGGGGAATGTTAGTAACATATTTATTTATAAAATGTTTTATATTTACGGGGGCTATACTGGTTAAACATACTTTAAACTGGGAAGTTTAAGAAACAACATGCTTAGTTTTCAGAATAAAAGTCTAAAAAACGCGTTTCCGCATTTCAGAATCTGATCTGCTGGAAATCATATTTTTTTTTTGACTGAATAAACTTCAACATGTATGTTGAAGTTTTGGTTATCAAGCAGTTAGCCATTTATACTAATGCTCTTATTTTGAAGGCGACAAAAATGGACATTTACGCAACATTTTCGCTCTCCAACGGTGACGTTTATTATGTGCCCACAATGCACTGCTGTATTTTCAAAGTAGTCTAAAATCTACTGATGTCCTGTGAGCTTTCGGTCAATTAAGAAAAAGAACCAACAGAAACCGGAACCGTGAGTAAAAGATCTGATAACGAGAATCTTTTCCTAAACCACATCAGTCTACAAAAGTGCACAATGAAAAAATGTATCCTGTTGGGAATGAAATGCACATGTGTCATCCACACAGTGTGTAAAGCTAAATTACATTTTTTTAGCCCTGTAACAGCAGCTTTTGCTAAAAATAATGTTAATTCAGCGCTAAAGCATGAGCGCATCTAACTTTAAAGTTAGCGTTGCGCACCGCTGGTTTCGATAAATGCATATTCATGTGTTACAGTGGCCCAGTCAAAGTCCAGATCTCAATCCAACTAATAAAAAAGCAATATGCTAAAATTCATCCTGAAGCGGCAGATTTATCTCTGACATGGGTCAGGTTTCTTACCCATGACATTGTCTGTGCCGTTGGTGGGAGCGGTGCAAGAGGCGGAGCTGTAGTGATTGGCCCCGCCCCCGCCATCTCCGCCTCTATGGAAGCTGGACATGGGAGGAAGGCTGGAACTGATGTCTGTGGATGAATGTGAAGGGTAGCTCTGCAGAGAGATTAGAAATGTTAGACCTGCTGCAAACGACGCTGACTCAGATTTAGACCTTAGTGTCTTTAACTCGTCTCCAGCATTTGAAAAGGTTATCTTTAGCACCGCGGCTCACCAGTCTGTCGTGAGGGTGGATGCCGCAGTAGGAGGAGTTCTGGGCGGGGCCGTGTCCTGAGTTCCCGCCCCCCAGCATGCTGCTATGGTAACCCTGCTGGTTCATACTGCTGCTACTGCTGCTCCAGGGGTCGCCGCTGTGGTGACCATCTGATTGGTAAACAGAGCAGTAGAAGAAGAGATGGGAGGTTAAATACACTAATCACATACCTACCTTTAATCAACTAATACCAGGAGGAGTACACAAATGAATATTTCTTTAACTAAATGATAAGACCTACTGTTAATTATACACATGTTTAATCTCCACTTTATTCACAAAACTGAAGGAATTTAAGATACAACATTCAGAAGTGAAAATATTTGGTTTATCACTAAAATTTTAATTAGTTTCAGATAGATGGCAGCCATGTTCGGATGTAGTGGTTGATGGGAAACTTCTAACTTTCTAACTAAAGTCAAAATTCATAATAAAACAAATTCTGATCAATGTTCATTTTTCAACTTCTAAAATAAAATGAACAAAAAATTTGGGATTTCTAAACAGAAGCATTAAAAGCTGATTTGTGGTATTGTAAAGTAACGGTTGCTAACCAAGTTAGCTTAATCCCACACATGTTGCTCTTTTGCATACTTAACATAAAGTGATCCGTGGTTTTACTTTTGGACAACATTAATTATTACAAGAAATTAACTTATACTTGGTCAGTAACTGGGTACTAACCAGTTAAGGACAGTTTTTAGGTTACTAACTTTCCAACTCACAGCGTGTAACTAAATGCCGCTGGGAGTGTTAATTGCTCCATTAGTATTATTAAGATTTCTTTGGCAATGATAAACACTTTTCTTATGTATGTAATTTTCAACAGGTTGCCAGTCAGGTTCTGCTTAACTTAGCTTTGCTGTTTAGCTAAGTAGCGAACCGTTAGCAGCTTAACTAACCAGTTTTACTCTTTCTACCCTTGTTTTAGTAACATATCCTGGGTCTATATGTGTTGTAAATAGGCCCCTATGAATAAACTGAATTTAATTAATGTTACTTTAGCTAAAATAAAAATTATTATCAGCTTTCCGTATCTCTACCTAATTTTAGCCATGTTCAAGGTTATAAGCTAACTAGGGGTCATTTTTGTTGGATAGCTAACACTTAGGTCGTCCCTTGAATGTTTAATTCAATTAACCACTTTCCTTACAAACATTATTATTAGTAAAAGTTGATATTCACTTCAGTTTTCTAGTTATTATAAATAAGTCCTTTAGCAGTTAGGTAAGCCAACTTGCCTTTTTAGCTAGCCGGCCGATTGCTACTAGCTTGACTCCATTTAATTTTATTCATTGTACATTTACATTAGCTTAAGCCAAGGTAAACATTCTTATTAACTTTTAGGGATGCCAGTAATTTCCAGATTACCAGATGTTAGGAACAAAAAGCTAGCTCAAGAGGCTTTGTTAAGTTTTATCTCAACCTCTGTGGTCGCTAACAAGCTAGCTGTGAGCAGCACAGTTTTAGCTAGGTGGCTAACAGCTGCTGGCTTAACTCTGTAGTGTTGTTGTGTTCGCTTGCAACAAACCAAACAAGTCTGTAAGCTAACATTTACGAAGCTAACCATAAAATCCTATTCTACGGTTAGCAGTAAGTCAAACTGCAATTAGATTTTTGTGTAAGATGCAGGTTTCTGCTATTTAAATTTATTGGTATTATGCTTAAATTCGGAACAAGGTCCATCAATATAGTTTTTCAAAAACAGTCCAACAATTTCCCTTTGTAAGATAATTAATTCAACAAAGCCAACAAATCCTTTTTTAAACTTTTTAATAAACTAGTCATTTATCTGTTGAAGTAGAAAATAAGAAATAATAAATTATTAGAAGCAAGAAAGAATTACCCAAACGTTACCGGATACTTCGAAAGTAGAGAAAAGTAAGTAGGTTTTTTCACTTTTCTCTCTTAAGTTCTTATTCTACGAACATGTAAGCTTTAAATCAGTGCTCACATCAATCAGACCACATGTTGGAATCATGGTCAATATTTGTGCATTCTGCATCATATTTGTTCAAAGTTAGCACAGTTCCAAACATCTGTTTTTTTTTTCTTGCTTTTTTAATTTAATTTCCACCCAATCGTCCATTCAAAGATGGATTTATCTTTAAAAGCACTAAATATAATTGTAATAATGAAAGAATCTGACCAAATGATCCAGTTGTGCATCAATGAAGAGATGCATGCAGGTAGAAATGACTGAGACTTCTCTGTTTTCAAGCCTTCTTGTTATTCGTAAAGTTTAGTAACGTGACCCAGTTTATGCATTTACCTGATTTTAGACACGTCTAAATATGTCAGACCTGCTTCCCTTTTCCATCTTAGGAGTGTAAGAATAGCCTGGTTAACACGCACAGGCTGACAAATCCAATGATATTACAAACCGGGGTTATTTTGTGTTGGCATGAAAGGTGTTTTTAAGATGAAACACAATTAATTATCTTAAAGGGGGGGACATTTTTTATTTTTATTTTAAGAGTCAGACAGAAGGAAAATGTCAGCATTACTACGCAACCACAACCTGACAAGATGCTTTACTCTGGTCAAAGCTGAAACTATTTCTCTTTAGTAGCTGCTGCAATAGAATAAAATTAGTCAAACGTGTATTTTCTGATTTAGCAGCAACTTTAATCCGGTTTTATAGGACGTTTAGGTGAACATCTCCGTCCGGGGCTCACCTGGCATGAAGAAAGAACTGGGGAAGCCGGCGCTGGGAGGTTTGGAGGAGGGATAACCAGGCGAGTCCCTGTTGTAGTCGGCTGTGCTGGCGGACGGAGCGTAAACCTGCGACACAAAAAACCCGGAATGTCAGGAGAAATAAGCAAAATCAGCAGGTTGTGTCGGACAAATGTGATTTCCAACAGCTTATACAATAAAAGATCCCTCCGAAGTACAGAAACGGAGCATGTGAACAAAAATATTTAACATTTAAAAAAACGAAAAGATGTCTAATATACCCCAAAAACCTTGTTCATAACTTAACAAAGAAAAGAAAATGTAAAAAATATGAACAACTATTTCATATCCTCCTGTCCTAAGACATGCAACATTCTTTAAAACAGCCGTGCCGTTTCTCATGTTTTTGGTGCAAATGTGAAAAGACGCATTTATATGAAGAAAACCTGAACACATCTGTGTACTTCGGAAAAATAAACAGGATTCCATCTGGTAGGAAAACAAGGGTCTGGAGGAAGTTTGTTCTTTGTTGGCTGACGAAGGACAGAGTAAGTTTTACTGTGAAACATGTTGGTTCCAGTTGAATCTGTATCTTCCAGAAAAATCACTATTAACAGGATATAATATGGTGTCCAGTGTGAGACTCGGTCCACTTGGGCTAAAACCTACGTCAACGTGTAAAATTAACGTTTGTAACACTCGCAATGAATCAGCCAACAACCATTGCTCTCCAAAGTCACTTATACAACATGAACGTTGCACAAACTGATGTTGCACGGATGACATTTTCGTGACATATCGTGCAGCCCGAGCAGATTTCACACACGACTGACTCGCAAGACTCCAGTTTCATAAGAACAATAAGAAACGAGTCAGATAAAACTGGCTTCGGCTGCTCGGATCTAGTTATTCTGTAGGTTGAAAACAAACTGATTACTGATGTGTTTGTCCATCTGAGCGGAACCAGAGGAGCCAGACTAAGCAGTTGAAATCACTTCCTGCTAATGATCGGCTCCTCTCAGAAACGTCCGAGTCCGCTCATGCTTTCCCCCCCCCCCACACACACACCCTCACTCGTTGGTCTGGATGTGCATAGCGTGCGAACGCTTGAGCCGTGACGCCGGCTCGACTCCATGACGTAAACCCTCGAAACAGCTGCTGTAAGAGCTCTCCTCACTCCTCCTTCCTCTCCACAGATCCACCTTCACTCACCACTGGAACATCAGCTGCTTTATTTTGTAGTTTTTTACACATTTGCATCTGAACGGAAGACAGATGCGTTCATGCAAGTGGAAGACGGGAGATGAAACGAGGAAAACTCCCCCCCGCCCGGCGCTGAGAGGAGCTGTTAGAAGCAGAAATCATCACGTCTAAAAACACAAACCTCATGGCTCCTTCTCTTCGATTTACTCAGACCAACGTCTTCCCTCCTGCTATCTGTCCTGAACTGTGCAGCTTTAAAAAAACTAACGCATCCGAGCGATGAAAGGAAGAGAGAAGCTTCTGGGTTAACCAGACTAGCCGGCAAAATCCAGAGAAAGAGTAAAAAGCAGTAAGGAGATGGAAACACGTCAGATGGAGTCGACTTCTTCTATTGTTCCTGACGCTAACGTCTGATGAAAGTCCCGCTTTGTTTCGTCAGGAGCTGGAAATACAACACTTCTCTTATCTTTTACGTTTCTTTGTTGCGACACGTTAAACTCTTGCTCATAAACAGTTGTATGGAAATGTAAGCCGCGTTTCCATGTGTGGTTTTTAAAACGCATTTCGAAATATCCCTTTAGAAAAGGTCGACTGATACGATAAAATGTAAAATAAAAAGTTTTTTTAAACTTAAGGCCTACTCGCATGGGATTAGTATCACCTAGAGACCTCTCACCATTTGTAATAATTGTGTCTGTGATCTTACTTCCGTGCGAATGCAACATGTTTGTGATTTGTAATGTAATAATTACTGAACATATTTCTGCAGACACAGTTTTGAAAGCATTTTAAGTCCAAAATCAAGTTTCTCTTGGCAAAACATCTGGAGACCCATCCGCAGAAAGAGATCCACCAAAGGGGCTGAGGACAGGACAACGATGTGGCTGATAATATAGTATCACCTAGGGACGTCTGATAATTGGTAGATGTAATCTACCAATTATCAGATGTCCCTAGGTGATACTAATCCCGTGTGAATAGGACTTTACTTGAGGTAGTTTTCAGCTTTTCCAAAAACCGTTTAAGCCCCAAAGAGGAGACGGATGTGTCTCAACCAGACGATGAAAACACCAAATATTTAAAATGAATTCTAAATTCGGGCATGGCAGCCCGCAGCATGATGCTGCCACCGCCCTGCTAGTTTGAGGTTTCTGTCCCATATTCATAGTTTTGACCAACAATAACGACATAAAGTCAAACGTCTCCACCCTGTTGCTGTTTTTACAACCATTGCTGATGTGTAATGTATGAACTCTAATTAGAAGAATGAACCACATAATCGCACCGTCAGCACCTCCGACTCCCACCCTGCATAAACCTGCAGATAGACTCCCCCCACAGATGCTCGTACGATGTTCTGAGCAGCTGAGGAAGCGGCTTCCTTTCCTGAAATGCACCTTGCTTAAGCGCACACAGATCCAGATCCCTCCGTTTCCCCACAGATGCACGAGGTCTGCAGATTTCATTAGGGATGAACTTTAACCCCTCCCTCCTCCTGCTCTCTGAGAATCCAACTCTGATCATAAAACCAGATTTACTGACCCAAAGCCTCGGCAGGAACACAAACACACTTGGACACAAGCCGAGCGCCGCGGCTCGTTCTGCGTAAAGTACTCAGAGTCGAGTCTCACGCATTGCAGACATGCTTTCCCACTGAATGTGTCAAGACTGCTGGGGAAAGGCTGGGATTTGTGCACGTACGTGTGTGTGTGTGTGTGTGTGTGCTGCAGAAAGACATGAACAGGTGCAGAGTGTGTTGGAGTCGAAGGAATGCAGGGAGACACAATAACAACCTGACTTCCTGAACTCCCAGACATGGAAGCTGCAGCGTTCCCACAGTCGGCCTTCAGAGCTTCAGACCTCGAGCAAATCAGGGAAACTCGACCAGGTTTGTTTTATTCATGCTGATAAAGGACAAAGTAAACCAATCCAAACCTTAAGACGCAACTTTTAAGTCAAATCCTCCTTCCTCATTCCACCTGAAATCTGCAAAAACATAATATGTTTCCAAGATTTTCCATTTAGCTTTTACTTAAAGCATCTTAGTGAGATAAAGGAGCTTGTTTCCAGGAAATAGTTCTTGAATAAAGATAAAAAGAAGGTTCAGTATTAGTAGTTTTAACCTAAAAAATAAAGAAAACACAAACAATCATGTTTGTTTATATGACAGTGATGCAGCAGAGGATTGTGGAGCCAGATCAGCGTGGTAGCGTAGAAAAGTGATAAATATTGGCCAATCCAGCAAAATTAACATCAAATATTGATATTGGACATTACTTGAAGTTAAAATTACTTTATTGTAAACAGAGAACAGCTGTAAAACACAGCAGGAGCTCCTTAGTTCAAGTAGTAGTACAGCACTGACTCCTGAGGTCTACGGAGGGCCAAAAGGGACAAAATTGAATAAATAAAAATAGTTCCTTACGGATTAGGATCTACGTTTTATATGATCTACAATAATATAAAATACATTAATTAGACCGTCCAGAATTGTGCATAATTCTTAAAAAGCCACATATTCACCACATTAATGGAATCTAAACTTAGTGTTCTTCTCTCCATAGTAACCACACCTGGCCTGGCGTTCTGTTAGCTGAGACAGCTTCTTGGATGAGAACATGGGCTGAGATGCTTCCAGTGACGTTTTACAACTGCTGCTATAAACTCTTTTATTTCAGTATCCTGTGCTTCTAATTTAGTTTTCTGTCTTTTCAAACCCCCAGTCGGTCGTGGCAGATGGCTGCTTGTACTGATCCAGGTTCTGCTGGAGGTTTCTTCCTGTTAAAGGGGAGTTTTTCCTCTCCACTGTCGCTACATGCATGGTCAGTATGAGGGATTGCTGTAAAGTCAACGACAACACAAGCCATTGTTTCTGTCTGCTGATTCAGGAGGAGTGAATACTACAAGTAAATGACTCAATGAATCTGCTGGGGTTCCTTAGATTGGAAACTTTTTTAAATTGATTTGTTTATGATGTATCTTTGATTTTAATTGATTTTCTGTGAAGTGCCTTGAGACGACATCTGTTGTAAATTGGCGCTTTATAAATAAATAATGATTCTTAAACGCAGAAATAGCAGAATTATGTAAATTCTCTTGATTTTACTGCAGAAATGTGAAATAATTGATTATTTTCTTACTTCTGACTGACACTAACCCCCCCCCCCAGCCTAAAGTGAACAGTCCGGCGCGTCGCGTAGTGACGTCATCACCTCTGTGCGCCACCGTAACAAACACGTTTTAGTAACGGGACTAAATAACTGGCTCAGCTATGCTGCTATGTTATGTCATGTTTACTAGATGTGGGAGAAGCAGTTTTATTCTCCTACATTTGGAAACAACTATTCACAAGTTTTTTACACTTTTACGCAAATTTTCATTTCAGAAAACAGGAAGAAATTCCCCACAAAATGAAATCTGGGTCGACTGAAGAGGGTTACGCATAATCATTTCACTTTATATTTATACTTTAATTTAAAAACATGTGTATTTCTAGGGGGGTTCCCACTCTCTAGATGTGTTTTGGAGGTCAAAGGCTGAAAGGTTTGGGAACCCCTGCTGAGGTTCTCAACCAGAACATTAGGTTCTGCAAACAGATCCGTTAAAAACTGATTTGCGGCCCGACAGAACCTGGGAGTCTTCATCAGAGTTTCATCAAAGCTTGGCTCTGGATCACCGCGGGCCGAAACACAAACCCATTCCAGTTCAAACTGGTTCCTCGTGGAGCTGGAAACACAGAGGAACGCCCAAATATTCACGTCAGAAAAACAAAACAAAAAAACAGTCCAACATTAGACAAGTTAGAGCGTTAGATTAGCTGAGGAGGTTCTGACCCGAATCGAGTGTTTCAGCTTTAACCAGGAGGCGGATGGAAGGCGAAGCTAGGATGTCGACGGTCTCTCCTCAAAGGGAGGAAAACTAACAGCAAAATGAAATGTCTCAACTTGGATGAAGATAAAATGACAGCAGACGGAAACAAAAGGGAAAAATAAAGGGAGAAAAAAGAGAGAGAAGGCGGCTTTGAGTCTTTATGCAGCGTTTGATGCTCCATCTCCCAGTTATTGTCTCCAAATGTGAGGAGCATCTGTTCAGCCTCTCCATCTCCACCTCTGCTCTCGGTGGGAAAAAAGGGGGTGAAGGGTGAAAACGAGGGAGAAGACGACGACGTCCCGGCTCACATTTCTCCTTTTTTAAGTGTTTCTTCAGTAAACACTAATAATAATTCACATTTAATGTTTGCAGCTGAAACGTCTCAAACCGGTGCACCGATTTCCAGTTTTAAAGCGCAAATTTTGACTCACCAGATACCGATTTTTTTTTTTTTTTTTGAAAGGAGCATAAAACTAAAGACAATTAATAAAAATCCTTTACATTATTTTAAACAGTCAATAGTTTTAAATATAACAAATAAGGGATAACATGATAACTTTGCATCAAATCATTTGATCCTGAACTGATTTTACCTCTGATGGAACGTCGCTGCTAAACTCCATAAATATCAAACATGTATTATATTATTTTAGATTCACAAGGTTGTCAAACGCCGCGGTAAAGTTAGCGCTGCTTTAAACCGGATGTATCAGACGATTTGTGCTTTAACTGGCTGGTAAAATCGGACAAAAACATGACCGTGAACACCCTAACTATCAAATATGAAAAACAAAATTAGGCTATGAACAAAGTTTTTATTTAAAAAAACATATCTGACTAGAATTTCATGCATCAGGGTTGAGACACTTTTAATATTCGTACTTTTTTGACTTCATTGATAATGAAAAATAGGCCGATTCCCGTTGGTGTTCAGACTCAAGATGGCAGAGGTCTCAAAACTTTTTCCTAATAAGGCCAGAAATTGAAGGTAGTGATGAGCCACTAAGGTTTATTTCTATTTTATTATTAATAATAAATAAAAAACTATGCTCTTATACAATTTTTACTTTTATGCGCTCAAAAATACCCAAAATATCGTATCGTTTATCGTGATTAATTTCTTGACATGATAAGAATTGTGATTTACCATCAAAGACAAATTAACCTGTTTGAAATCTAAACTTGTGTATTTTTCTCAGTTTTTTCCAGATAAATTAAACAAATATGCTATTAAATGTGAAGTAGTTTGTAGTTCAGTGACAAATCACGCTTCTTTATGTACCTTTTTATTTTAAAGAGCCTTTAATAAGTTTTTAGTTTGATAGAACCACAAGATAAATAATTTTACATCCACACCAATTTTGCCTACTTTGATCATTTTATTAAGGAAGACTGAAACCATCTTTAGTCTCATTAGGCTCTGACGACCGTCATGAACCCAAAGGTTGAACAAAATAAAAACTCCCATAGGGATCTCCATAGGGACCGGTTTATCCATAATAACCATTGAAAGTACAGGTGTCCAGATAAATATTAATATCAGATATCTGTTCGATATGATCCAGAAAACAAATATCTGATTATATAGTCTTACATCTAAGAATTTGCATCATCACTGCAAAACAATTTAATTTATTCAATTGTAGAATCGACTTTCTCTGAAGGAATTTCATTTTTATGTAACTCTCCTTTATTAGTAATGAATTAATCAGTTTTCTATTCTTTTTAACTATTGATCTCTGAGTAATATTACTTAATCAAGCTTTTTCTAACATTCCACATTAAAAATATAATAGAAATCAGTATTATTAATTATCGGTATCACTGAAGCTGGAATATCAGGATCATATCGGAAGTGACAAGTTGTATCGGGACACCCCAACTTTAAAGTTTATAGATTTAGCTTGGTTAATATTTCTTTAAATAGTGGAATCATTTTCTATGGCCTTTGAAGTCTTTGAAGATCGTAAACTTTTTAAAAAGAACAGGAGACTTTCTAGGCCAGTTTGTCCCAAAGTCGGGATCACAGATGAATCCTCAAACTATTCAGCTTTAAACTGTTTTACAACACAAAATAACAAAGGATTTTTACTGTATGAATACTTAGCTAAAATACCCAGTTTAAAAAGCTAAACCGTAGGTAAAATACATTTAATAACTTCAACATTTTTAGACCTTTAAGATGTACAAAGATAGAAACATGTTTTGCCAAAGGTTTCCATCTATAATATTTAAACTGAAGAATCCTGATTTTGAGGTTATTTTTTGATAAATTACTTTCATGATCTTATTATTTAATGTCCGAAAACATCACAGTTTGTACACTAGTTTTAAACATCTTGGATTAAACATTTTTCCTTCTTCTGAATCAAATGATCAAATATCAAATCAAATCAATGTTTCACGTATTTTAGCAGCAGGAAATGAAGTAAAACTGCTTCAGGCGTTCAAAAACAGATGCGGTTGTGTTCTCAGAACCGGGTATCGCATCGGCGAGGCCGACTCTGGAGTCCGGCGTGGGAAAATTCAGACTACCGAATCTCCTCCGGTGTGGTGGCGTTTGAGGCGCGGGACGGCGGACGGGAAGCACGCGGTTCTGCTTTTTAGATGTATTTTTATAGCCGAGGACTGAAGCACAACCTCCGAATCCTCTGAAGGTTAATTATGTTCCTGATTTAAAACACATGGAGGTGTGTGTGTGTGTGTGTGTGTGTGTGTGTGTGTGTGTGTGTGTGAGAAAACGGAAGGAAATCCCACCCACCACCTCCAAGCAGAGCCTTTATTCTACCAACCTGCAATTGCACTAATGTGAAGCAGATGTGCACATGCACAGTTATGAGCATGCAGGTCTAATTGAGTCCATACGACCAAACCTGGAGAACGAGCAACGGATCCGGAAAAAACGTAAAACACACAGAAAACAAGGAAATTATGGATAATGTGAACACATTTACTAAAAATTAAAGCTCCGACGTCCGTTTATAAAAGAAGGAACTTTGCTTTTCTCTGTATAAACAGCTACTGCTGACAGTTGGTCCATATGAATCACTTCTGAAACACGAGAGACAACCTTAGTAAAAAGGTTCATATTTTCCCAAAGCCGTTAAAATAAGAGGTTTTGCTCTTATTTCTCCTATAACTTTCTCAGAATATTTTGTTAATTGTCTTGTTTTATTTCCACGATGGTTAAGCAAGTATAACTAATAGTATTTTTATCATTAGAGAACTTTTTTTAGTTTAAAGAAGTGAATCTTTTTAACTCTCTGCTAAAATCTAAAGGCTCCAGGATAACTGGACTATTTCAATCTATTTTAGTACAGAAGTCATTTCAGTTTTGTGGATTTTATTACACCTTTTCCAGAGAATACCTGAATAATAAAGTTGGTATTTTTTTTGTTTGAAGCACCGAATAGACAAATAAAATGTCAAGAATTTTTTTTCTTTTTTTGTGTTTGATAAAAGTTATTTTTAGTTTAAAGAGGCGCATCTTTTTAACTCTCGGACTCGGTGAAGCTAAAAGGACCAAAACTGACTCCAGATGACAGATAATGACTCCAAGATGATTCCAATAAACCGACGCTCGAAGAGGAAAAAGACGGTAAGAGGCCACAAATAAAGACATCTCTGCAGACTGATGGGGATTTTAGGAAAAGTCTTCATTTCTTCCAGTCATCAAAGTTTTAAAAACTTAGATTAAAAAAAGAACAAAACAAAACAGACGTTATGGAAACAGTTCCCTATCTTTAAACACTAGGCTAAGACTCCAGAGAACGCTGGACCTATCTCCACCTGTCGCTACACACTGCTGGTCAGCTGGAAAAAAAAGAAGATAGTCAGGATGTGGAAATGACAGAAAGACCAGATTCACTTTTATTAAAGTGAATCAGCTTTAAAACTAGCAAACAAGCAAAAGCAGCGGCTAATTAGTAAGGTAAATAATTTCTATTATAAAACTTAAAACTATATTTATTGTTTTTTTATTTACATTTATGTTTGAAGCCGAAAAACCTGAATAAGTTAGAAAAAGATATTTAAAAAATACAAATAAATAATTTTTGCACCAGTAATCTTAAAAGCTGTAAGTAGTTAAACTGCATAATTACACAATTTTCTCAACATGTGAAAACATGAGTCTGAGGAAGTTATGGACAAAATATTGGACACAGAATAAAGTCAGCGAGGAGAGATAATCTTACATTTTTACTTCAGTTTAAAGTCCTAAGACTCAAAATAAAACTTCATCCACTGGTTTTTACAATATAGTTCCAGACTTTGAGGAAACCCTACTTAAATCTGCAAAAACAAAAAGTAATTTAGAGGAGAAAGTGTGCAAAAATGAAACTTAAAGAATTTCCAAAGAAATGAGCAGAGAGAAGGAGAGAGTGGAAAAATATGAAACAACCGACAGGCGGGAAGAAACGAGCACAAGGAGAGCAAACACTCACATCTGCAAAAATACTCGGGTGTGATTGAAAACATGCTGCGCCTTCACACACTCTCAGTGAGTTTCATGGATGGACGCATGCCACAAACACTCGACTTTGACTTCACGACGACATTGCAATGACTTCCATTCATTTCCAACGCCCGTCTCTGACCTAAACTCAACTCTTCCACCCTAATCTAACTTCTAAATTGAAAACAGCTCTACTTCTTATAAGGTTTCATTTCCAAGGACCAGTGGGTCCTCACATCGTTGTATTAGTAGGAAAAAAAGGGGCCTCACAAGATGAGAAAAGCAAACGCACACACACACACACACGGCCCCCTGTGGAGCTTCGGCTTCCTGAGGCTTGATTGGAGCTCCCAACGTGAAGACAAGTGGACTCAGCATGCGCGAGTTCGAGGGCGCTGCACCTGCAACGGACGGGGGGGGGGGGGTCGAGTCGCTTAGACGGAAAACACCGGGGGGGTCGGACAAAGAAACACAGAAACCGGCGGGTGTGGGTGAGAGGCGGCTTCCTCCACCCTGAAACTGGACTGGTGGATCGTGAGCGCCGCTGCAGCTCCGATCCTGTCTCTTTAAACACTCTCTCTAGTGAACAGAGTCTGACGGCGCGTTTTCACATGTGAAGCAGAATGTGGTGAATGTAGAGTCGCGGTTCTGTTTACATTTAAAACTGGACCGAAAGTTGACTGAAGAAAAGTTTGTCTGTCCAGATAAAAAACGAATATGAACTTTAGAACCAACATCAACAGCCAATAAGTGGTTGAAACGCTGTTCAAAAATGTTAAACGAGACATTATTCACAAGACATGGAAAAACTGTAAACAGCAGGGATCTCATGTGAAACCCGTCTACCTCATGTGAAGTGAAGCGTGTCACATGAAAATCCAAATGAAGGCAAGTCGATATGGAACATGGTAGAAAGAAGAAAAAAAACTTTGATTCCCATGTTATCACTTCGGTTGCACATACTAACCATAGCGCATGTTCCCACATGTGAATGAAACACCATTCAAATAACTGATCACATGTGGAGTATGAGACTCGCATGTGAGAAATACAGTATAAACCACTTTATGGATTTCATAGCAGTTCGTAAAATCACAATTTTTTTTAAAAAGCTTCCAAATCCACATGTAATTGACATGTATATGTGTTTTAATGTGATTCAAATCACTTCACATCAGGTATAGTTTTCACATGTGAATTTCCAGGTATGTTTCTGTAATAAGGGAAAGCAGGGACTTAACTTATTATGATTATTGAACCTTGAACCTTGGAATTCTCCTTTGTTTTAAAGATTTACACATGTGAAAACACCTAATTACATGTTCCTACATGTGAACAGAGCATGGAACATATAAACAAAGTATTTGTGTGGGAATGTGACCCACATGTAAATGTCAATAGGCATATGTGAAATCCTTTTAAAAAATCAGGCATCACATGTTTTTTAAACAGCTGTCACCCTTACATTAGGTATATGTATGTCACATGTGAATTTCCAGGATTTTTTCATGTAATATTATGAAAGCAGGGACGTAAACAACTTGTTATGACTGTTTTGCCTTAAACCACGTGATTCTCATGGGTATCACAAATGTGTTTCACAAATTTACACATATGAAAAATACAAAACCACATGTTCCTACATGTGAAGAGAACATGGAACATAAAAACAAAGTATTTGTGTGGGAATATGACCCACATTGGAAAATGTAGAAAGCACATGTTCTTTTTTGTTGTTGTTTGGAACATTTTAAAACCATTTTTCATGCGACTAATTTTCACATGAAAATTCCTAAAATTGTCCTGTAATATTAGGATACCAGGAATGTGAACAACCTATTAGATCTATTGAACCTTAGAAAATAATTCCATGAATTTAACATGTGAAAAATCATGTGCTACATGTGTGGTGATGAGAAAACACATGTGAATGTCGAATATGGTAAAAACAAAAAGTGAATCCCGTGATAATCCCGTGTTTACATGTGTGAAAAACACATGATTCGCATTTAACTGGAACATTGAACACTTGATAAATGTATTTGGTCACATGTTGGAAATGGGAACCATGTGTACATTTCCAGAGAATATGCGTTTTAAAACAAATCTGCATGTTTATATGTGGATTTTCAATACTTTGCATGGTTTTCAAATGTGATTTTTCAGTAAGGGCCAGTAAGTTTTTCACATTTTCTGGTATTTTACAATCTGCAACCAAAAAATAATGCATCCAAGCAGTTCTCTGCTTTTCAAATAATGCTTCACATTGAAAATATAATGGTGATTAAGATTAAACACAATAATCGTCTATGATGTACCTTAAACATTACTTTTCTATCTATTAACTTATTAATCTTATAATTATTAATTTCATGTTTTTATCCCAGTTTGGACCAGTTAATTTACTAGGACATTTGATTCAATCCAAATACCTGAGTGACCTTCCACTGATCCAGGTTGTTCATCAAGAATCATTTAACCAGATTTCCTTATAATTGAATGCTGTAAGTAGATAAAAAAAATGTAGGTAAGTGAAAACAAAAGGTTTTAATAATGAATATGAATTAAAAATAAAGAAAATATTCCCTCAAATATCTGAGAAAGGCAAAAACAAAACAGCATTAAAGAAACATAGAGAACATATTTAAAGGAGCAAAGAAATAAAGATAGTAAAGATATATACATATAATAAGACGGAGCTTCAGCCCGTGTGTTATTTTTACACCGCCGACTCTAAATCAATTAAAAATGGCCGCTGGATCTGGCAGGAGAAACCAGATGAAAGAGCCAGACAGCCGGTGATGTCAAAGCGCTCTAACTGACCACTAATTACTCGGAATGACCGACGAGTCTGAGAAGAACTACATTCACCATAAAACCAAACTATTAAAGGCAAACTGTGCGGATGGAAAGTACATCAACGCCTGGAGCAGAAGTGCTGGCGGATACGTGCTTTTCAATCTGTTAGAGATGTCAGTCAGCCCCGTTTACTATGATGCCCTTTGATAAAACCTCAGTCAATGACTCGCTCTGCTGGGTTTCCTTAGACCGCAAACGTTTTGAACAGATTTTCATCGTGTTGTAAATCGGCGGCGTTTAAATCAACTGAGTTGAACTGGAGAAAATGTTTGTATTTAATCACGTGTAGAATCTGACGGACGTTGGAGAACCATAAAAACCAAAGTATTCTTGGACTTCTTGGACTGGTTAAACGCGACCATCAGACTTTTGTATGAATGTTAAGCATGAAGACGAAGAACGGCGTGTTTACGTCGGAGGACGGAGGTTAAAGCTGTTGAGCAATGGGAGCCGACCGCAACTTTCAGATCAATAAGAGAAAGAGACGCTTTGACAACCATCCGATACGAATCCGATTCATGACCAAATATGGAAGTGTGTTTTTCTTCTGGTGTT
>JAVLVB010000281.1:145032-169838 GCA_032876305.1 Orestias chungarensis
GGGGGGGGGGGGGGGGGGGGCAGTTGATCCCTTAGGACTAGTCATTCTTTAGGTAGCTCGCAAGCTCGAAAAGTGTGAGCCCCCCTGATCTAGGGGAAGTTAAGTGAACTGAACAGTTACAAATTTTGCAAAATAGTAAAGCGCTGAAAGAAAAACAAGCCGGGCTATTAACTCGTTATTGGTCATTTTCTAATTACATATATTTTTACTTTTTTTTAAAATTATTTTTATTTAATAGTCGAATCGAGCCTAGCCCACTCCCATGTTTTATGTCTGAACTGTTCCCAGCTCACCTGTACCTTACGGTTCCCTTCAGTTTTCCAGCAGGTCAAGCTGGTTCTGACACTTCTTACAGTTTTCACACAGAGTCGGTTCGTTAGTGACATAATTTATGAAAAAACACGACGCTTCCCACATCCCTGCTGACCAGAAACGGTTACCGCAGCAACCAGGGACTCTCCGTTCGTCTCGTGTCCCTCCTAAACTGATCCATCGCGTAAGTTCGTTTGGTTATAACATTATGATGAGTGTTTAGCTTTTTTTTATCAGCAGAATTGTATATGATTTTAAATATTTAGTTTTATCCACCATTGAAGCCTTTTGGATTAGTTTAAAACTTTACACAACGAGGGTCTCCTTAGAGATGGCAAACAGATTATTATTATTTAATCTGTAAACACTTTATAAATCATATCTATTATGCGCATTGAGTCTTTCTTATGCATTAACTAAGGAGATGAAACTGACAGGTAGTGAGATAAATCTGTTCACCTTTATATTTCATCTAGAGTTATTCAGACTAGGTTACAAGCTTTTATGAACAATAAACATTTTTTTACCTTTTCTTTTAGCATATATTGTACTTTATCTTCACCTTTTTAAGTATCTAAGTCTGCTAAAAACAAGTTATAAAATGTCTCTCTTAATTAATGCATAATAAATGTGAATTATGTATAAAGCATTTACAGATTAATCACAATTTCATAGCCACCTATAAAGGCGGCGTTTCTGTGAAATCTTGTCCTTCTGTACATTTGTATCGTGGGTTTGTTTCTTGTTCTTCAGAGTTTTCTTTCTTTAAAGTTATTGAGGGATATCTCACTTTTTAAAAAGAAACTATAGAATGCAATATTATATTTGTAAGGAGCACACGCTGATGGTCCCGAGAGATTTCTGCACCGACTTTTAACGAAATAACAGTTTTTTCTTGCTGAGTTTTAATGATATCTTGGTTTCTTCCACTAATATTTGTTTATTTCATGTAAAGAAAAAAACCCGTACACAGAGGTTCTGCCACGGATGAGTAATGGTCGGACAGTACAGTTCTTGTTGTTTCCAGCAGTTCAGCACGTTGGTGTCTGTTCATCACTGTCGGGCTCGCAGCAGCATCAACACCTGGAGCCGAGTGCTGATGCTGGCAGGATGAAATTATGGGACACCAGTCAGACTTCACCCTCGCTCCTTACCCCATCCGCCTCTTCTTTGCGCTCCTTATCCTTCGCTTTTCCCAGTAAACCTCCATTCTCCTTCGTCTTTCTCATAACTTATTCGCTCACCTGATCCACTCGTAGCCGTTCGTTCTACTTCTCATTCTCAGCTCCTCTTCATCCCGAACTGTCATCCATGTTTCTCCTTTTAAACTCCCATTTCTCTCCAGTTTTCCTTCCTCCCTCACTCTAATCATTATCTCCCCTCTCACTCTTCCCCCACTGGCCCCCCCGTCTCTGCGGCTGAGATGACAGTTAATCCCTGTCTGAATTATAATCTCACATTTCATCCTGATTTCACGCCGACAGGATTTTCCTTCAAATCACTACGCCCAGTTGTCAATCTCCCCTTCTCCCCCTTCCTGCTCCTTTTGTGTCCCTCCGAGTCATTCTACCCCCAAGAACATCTCTGTTAAGTCTTTCGTGTTGTCTGATTTACGATGTTCTTTATTCCTCTCGACTTCTGTCACGTCGACCAGCTTCACAAAACATAATTAAACGGACAGAAGACAGAGTTTATAATAGAAACTTAATCCATGTAGAGAAACAGACGAGTCAATGAAGGCGGAGAATTTTTGTTACAGGCTAAAGATATAGGAGCTTGTTGTAAGTCAGTAATTATTGAATATTAATAAAACTACTAGATCCATTGGCAAATTTTTGTATTTAAAACTATTTGTGTAAAACAAGTGAAGGAATCTGCCAATGGAACTAGTAGTTTTTATTAATATTCAAGAATTATTAAATTAAGCTTCCGTGTCTTTCTGATAGTTACTTTTAGATCATTATTTTACTCCAAGTGTGCCAATTTTTGCACAAAAATGAGACGAAAATAACTAAAAATGTGAGACTTTTGCAGTCAATCTGTTTATTTAAAGGAACCTCCGCAAACCAAATGTTTTTTCTATCATTTAAACATTTCTACTTCATGTTTTCCAGTTAAAACATAAAAAATTATGCAGCGAATTCTTAAAACATTGATTAATGAACTGACCGACATTCATTAAGTTGTAATTATTCAAACCAGTCATCACTTTGCAATGGTCCAGATAATAACACTCGTACAAAGGAAGGCAGTGCGGATGTTAAAGAATGACGATGACTCGATCCGGCCGTGTTTAGCGCGTTGACCGAATTGCGCTGACCAAGATAGAAAACCCTGGAATCTCCAACCAGCAACACGCACAAACCAAATAACTTCACAAACGGATGAGACAAAGGTTGAGATGTTTCAGCTTAATGCCTTAATTTTACCTCAAACCCACAACTGAATGGCTTAAAACGTGGGAAACAACTGGGTGACCCAGTAAATCTATAATCCTAAGCAGACTTCAAGCTGTTTTTGAGTGGTTACAGAGGGTAAACCTGGGAAATGCCCTCCTAAACCTGGACTACGTTTACAAGCCAGCTTACAAACCAATCAATGTATGTATGGTGTTTATGCCAGTTTGGTTATGGTCAGAGAGAGACTGCGGTCAAGACCAGACATGCCATGGAATAATCAATCAGCGTCTGATTGACATTATGGTGTTGCATGCATATACGTAATGTTATATTCGTCTAACCTGTAAGTATGAGAAAACCATAACAATCACATTATGAAGATTTGGTTAGTTGGTTTATGTTTTTGGCAGTTTGGGTTAATGTCTGGTTGGTTGGTAGGACTGATGGTTGGATGGTTAGATTAGTTATTGGATGGTTTGTGGGAACAATGAACGAAAGATCAGTAAAAAGCTCAGTGAAATATCGGCTAGCTGATGGTGAACGACACAAAATACAAAACTCACAAATGGGACGAAAATAAAGGAAACGAAAATGTAGATCCTGCCAGAACTTAGCAAAACGTTTCCATGGATAAGAAAACTTCCAAGCATAAAAAGGATGAAAAGCAGGAGTGGAGATCTATTCAGCATCCACCTCCAGCCCACTTTGGGGTTAACCCTTCATGGTTGAGGTGAGGGCCCACTATGTCCACATACAGTAATGACCCAAACCGTAAGCAGATAATCCCCTGTGGCTTTTCATGCTGCAACATAAGTGATAATAAACCGGGATCAGGTGTAGCCAGCACCTGGTTCTGGGATACGGTTCCCATTACATAAAAGGTGACAGCAAAAGCTCCAAATGAATCACTGCTGAGTGCAACGCAGCAGAAAAACAAGAAAGGAACCAGATCTGCAGGCTTTATCTTCTCTGACTGCACACTGTAGGGAGATTTTTGATAAAGATGAAGGGACAGGAACAGGGACTTGTGGACCAGGCGCTGCAACGACTCTGTTGGTGTGGATGACGATTCAAAGCACATAACATTGATCTATTCATTGAATAAAATTTATAAAAGTATGACAAGAACAAAATATTTTTCCATTAAAACAGGTCTGGGTGTCTTCAATCAATTTATTCCCTTTGTAAAAACTCAATAAAAACGTTAACCTTAAGCAGGTTCTTCCTATAGAAGCTGATATCAGGTTTAATTTGGAATGTCTGCCTTTTAAACTGAACCCGAATGAATAAGGTACAATATAACACTATTAAAACATTTAAGTTTTTGTTTTTATTATATATTTTACTCGTTCCTGAGTTGGATAGAGAGATCAGGATTTTATTATTGTTTATATATATGCTTAACAATTTGATTTCTTCTCGTTTTTATATCTTGAATCATTGCTAACGATTCCAACACTTGTTTTTGATTTACTGCTAATCATTATGAACTAAATTAAGGATCATTTAAGATTTTTTAAGCATTCCGAATTCTATTCGACTTTCTTTAATACAACATCACATAATTGGTTTAGTTTACGCCTAAATCAACACTTTTGAGATTATTTAAAAGACAATTTAAGATTTATTAATCCTAAGTGTTTTCAAAACTTTCTTTGCAGTAAGATCACTTCAGAAGGAGACAAGCATGGATAAAAAAATATATATTGGCTCACGAAACCTGAACAAAACGACCTTGTTTTCAGTACCTGACATTTCTAAATGTTCTACATTTAGTCTAGATGTGTTTGCACGTTTTTGTAGGATCCTGGAGTCTAACGCAAAGATACAGTAAGTAGCTCTACGATCTGGAAGGACTCAGTTGAGGCGTTTTGGGTCCCCTCTGACCTGATGGAATATTTTACCCCTTCATCACTGAGGCAACAGTGCATCTATAGGTCCTGTGAAAGCGAGATATCCCTGTCTAAAGAAATGATGCAGGTGGACAAATTCAGTCAGCGTCCTGTAAAACGATGATTTCCGGGAGGAAAAGCGTTTGGTCTTTGCTGCGTTCAGTCTGTGATCAGAGTCTAAACTAAATAAAGACGGCTGACAGATTTAGTCTCTCCGGGCCTCTGAAAGCCGTCTTCTCTTTTCAATATACTGTTTGGCTCGCTGAAAAAACACACGGGTATTTTATAGTATAGAAAATGGTGAATGAAGAGGAAAAAAAGCTATTTACATTAAAATAAAATCTAACATTTCAAGTTGGCTGTCAGTTCCTGATTGTTCAGGAGTTTTAAGCGACACTAAAGAAGTTTTTGATCAACTTTTGATCGATTTTGGCGGCCCAGTGTGGACAAAAGTGGTAGTGTTCAGCCTGAAGGAAGACTACATTTCCCATGAGTACCGGCGCATATCGTGGTAAATCCTGATCTAGTTGTATTTAAGTACATTACTGTCTCCAGTGTCTGTGTGAAGGATGAATAGCGATGAGGTGATGAGTCTAATTGTGGTGAAACAATGTCAGATGATGATGTTGGAGATAAGAAACAGTAGAAGTGACGTATGCAGTAAAGTAGTCAGAACATTTGTAGTTGTTTTGTGTTGAAGGCAGGGTTCCTGCCACCTTTGTCAGAGTTTCTTAGTGCTGGTTAAAGAGATACGAACCCCCTTGTGCCATGACAGAGGCGTCATTCAACGAGCTGTAAGTCGACTTATGATCACAAAAGTTATGAAAATATTTGATGAAGGTTGAAAAGTGACTTGCTGATGTCACATATTAAGATTATCTGTGAAAAATATCACTAATTAAAGAGATAAAATAGTTTTATTAAAAACAAGTTTTACACAAAATGTTTTTAATACCAGTCCTGCGTTATTCTTATTATTTTTTAAATCAATAAAACAGTTTAAAGACAATGAGTTAATTGTTTACTTCATAATTTTCTCTTGAGTAATCAGGATCAAAAACCTGACGAGGCCTCGATTCTGACGGAGGAAGTCAGACGCTAATTTCCTGAACTGACAGCAACAGAGACGAGTGACAGAGATCCCTGCGAGTGTTTGGAGAGGTTTCGTTAGTGTTTCTCATGTGAGTGTCAGAGGAAGGTGTGTCGGTGTGTTTTCGTGTGTCTGGCATACATCAGAACCGCAGCTTGCCAAAAAATACACACAAAAAAAAAAGGCAGTAAGCACAGTACAGGCAAAGAGGAGAGGAGCGCTGCTGCACGCTAATTATGTATGCGTGATTTAATCTGCAACTCAATAATATGCAAATATATTCATATGTTAGTTTCTTAATTAAAAATGCAAAGCAGCCCTTATGGTGATTTTTCTGTGATTTTCTGTTCAACCTAACAAACAGAACATTTTGATAAAGGAAACAAATGGGAGGAAAACTCTTGGCGGGGGGTTAGCAAAAAGTTTAAAAGTGCAAAATAAAAACTTCCTGTGTGGGAAGAAGAAGAAGCAGAAGAAGAAGAGGAGGAAGAGGAGGAGGAAGAGGAGGAGGAGGTGATTGGTACGAAAGCAAACTGTATTCATCCAAAACCAACTCAGCTACTGATTGGTGAATAATCCAGCTTTAAATTTTACTATTAGTCTCTGCTAATCTCCAAAGCCTCTTTCATTGTTACCAATTTGATTGATCACCGTTGAATGGGGCGGGGCTTAACTTTGGGCGGAGTCACAGATTTCCTATTAAAATAACAAAATAAATAATGAAATGTAATAAATTCTGTGAAGATATTTTGAGCTAGCCTTTCGTGACGAGCTTTCGCTGGTGAACTGTATCCGGTGTTGGCTGGCCTGTAGTCGTTGAGATGAATTGGGAACAAACTGTATTCCCGTTAAGGAGGAACACGTTTGTTTTGTTAAAAAAAACAATTTAAACATTTCTTATAAATTGCAAAGTCACTCAAAGCAATTTCTCATGCTTCCTTACATAGAAACCTTTACTAATGAGCCTTCAAAACTGTAATTTTACTGCACTGCAATATATCTATTATTCGGTTTCCCAGATTTTATTTTGCAGCAATGGTTCAAAAATACGTTCTATGATAAATTAAAATCTGTAAAAACATGTAAGAAAATTACATCTCTCTTTTATAAAACGAAGTACATACAATTAAATAAAGTTCTAGCTAGGTGGCTAACACTAGTTAGCCACCTAACTAAATTAAATGTTATTAATGCTTGAATATAAGAAGAATTATTTAATAACAGAGTGAATTTAAAACAAAGGGTGGTTCAAATATCAGCCTTGGATGTCAGCGAGAACATTTGTTACATCGTTTTTAGTTTTTTACAGTGCAACAAACAAAGGATAGAAGGATATTCAGTTTTTGTCATACATATTAAATAGCCTCTAAATAAAACGACATACACAATATAGTTTATTAAAAGTTCACTTCTAGTTTGAAGGTTTAATTAAAACCATTTTTTAGAACTATTGTGCAGTTTTAGTCGAAAAATGTATACTTTTTTTTAATAAAGTATTACTTTAGGTAAGATACTGACTCATAAAAACTTTTAAACTAGTTAGAAAAAGTTCAATTGCTATTCTTGCAAAATGTTGGTTTCAGTTCCAGTTTGTTACCTCAACTGTTCAATCGTACATTATTATATCATAAGTTGAGCCCTTTGTCCACGAAATAAAGGACTCTACAGTATTGTAGAGAAAAAAACAACATTTCCCTCTTAGGAAGTGGAACTTGGCAGCGGTGGATATCATAAAAGGTTTAATAGGAGGAAACCTCAGTCTGCCAAGCCCAGAGTTTTCCTCTGCTTTCATCCTCAAGTTGAACACATTCACTCCAAAGTTGGAACAACTTTATAACAATGTTCTTGTTAAACTAAATAGATTTTATTTAGGTTAGGTCAACCTCTTAAGTAAGTTTAACGAAGTGGATGCTAACAGCCTACAACACACGGGTACAAATCAGCTCATTTAGGCACAATCCTCATTTTCTCCGGCCAAAGTCATCACAATGGGTCCTGAAGTATTTGTGGAAAGAGTCGTGGTTATTTGGTCAGACTCAATTATTGTCTGAAAAAAGGAAACTCGTCCCCAACTGACATATAAAGCCATGAAGAAGAATTAAAATAAACCATGATTTGATTACAAACAACCTAATAGCCAATCTATCCATCCATCCATCCATCCATCCATCCATCCATCCATCCATCCATCCATCCATCCATCTCCTCAAGGACTTTATCGATCCCAAGTCCATAAAACAAAAAAAGGGACAAGAAGTTCCTCTAGTGGATTTTAGTTCTGTCCTCAAGCATCCAACTAGAGAGACGCTATGCTGAGTATCAGTGGCTCTACTCTGGAGCTAATTCCAGTCTTTTGTATCCAGGACTTTGGACAGAACATATTTTTTAGTGTCATGTCTGACAAATACTAAACAGAACAAGATGAAGGAAGTTGAGAAAAAAGAAAGCTAAACTCGGCACTGCTTGCTTCGGACGTTGTTTACGTTTAGATTTACCAAGTCTGACTTCGTCTGCTGCACAATTATGACAAGACGTCTCACATCCATGATTGTTCAGACTGCAGACGATTTCAAAACTATTCATCTCTCAGTTACAGTTGCTGGGTGCTAAAGTGATGCTAGCAGCAGGATTGCTAACACAGTTAATGTTTAAACCAGTCACAAACTGTTAGAAAGTGTTAATCTCAAATGAAGAATATGTTCGAACTCCGACTGCTAAGACTACATACCAAACTTTCTAGTATCTCTAAATAGGTAAAACAGCTGCAGTAGCTTCATTTTATCCACAGAGGGCAGCGCAAGACAGTTTTAGTCCTCATTCTGCTAAATCAAACAAGTTAGCAAAAATATGTCACAATTTGCAGATTATCATGAATTTATTTCGTTTCTCTGTTGGTTTGGGGTGTTGTTACTCTTTAAAGTGTCCGGATTCAAGCACAGACAGTTTTATTTTTCAATAGACTTTGTCCTAATTCAAACCTAACATTGTGACTTTTTTGTCTAGAAGGGATGAATGGATAGATCTTAATTTCTTAATTTTACATTTAAATGTTGTTTTCCTCTTTCTTATTTTAGGATTTTATGTGATCTTTGTTTGTATTTTAACTAGCTAGTAAAGAAATTCCTATTTAAAGCCACCCAAAACGGCTTTGAGGAATAAGAATGAAACCTTAATAGTAGTGGTGAAAATTGTGCTTTTAAACGCTTATATTTGTTAATATTACTATTTTATTTTTATGTATTTCATTCTTTTAAAATTGTAACTTTTTTATGAGTAAAACACTTTGTGATTTGTCTTTATACAAATGAGTGGCCTTTTGATTTTGATTTCTGCAGGACAGTTTAAATTAGATTATTTTACAGAAAACATTAGACACAGTTATATTTCACCTTCCGTCTTTCTGAAGTGATAATTTTGCTGTCGGGAACAAACGATGAAACACACCAAAGCTTTTCTAACAAATTAAAAACACTCAAACATGACTCATTCTGGCTTTTTCGGTGCAGCTGAGAAGAACAACTGAGAAACTTTCAGACAAAACATCAACAGCCTAAAGCAGCTTATGTCTCATCCAGGCTCGCATGCAGCGAGAGCGCCTCAGTAAATGTGTTTGACAACATGTGATTTCCATCACTGCCTCGGAGCGAATCAGATCGCCGCCCAGAGCCGCCTGTTCACTGCAGCCAAATACTTGGGCTCAGGAATGCATCCGGGAGCGTTCACATCTGCAGCGGGAACCGACGATGTGTGAGCAACAGAGGCGCTTGTAGAACCAAAATGTCCTCACAAGGACAAGACGGCGGCGAGAACACAGAGGCTGAGCTCGCTTCGTTGAAAAGGAGCGTTCACAGCACTGAGGCAGATTTAGAGAGAAAAATGCAATTTATGTTTTATTTTTTATGTAACAGTGAAGGTCAGGTGCTGGGATCAACAGGTCCTTGTTTTTATTGACGTTTTGTTTATAATCTGAATTATTTTTTGTATTTTGGGTTTACCTACCTGTAAATGTTCAGCGCTTCATTAAAAACTCTTTAAAATAGAATTTTTTTTAATTATTTTTTATTATTATAATTGTTAATAACACCGTGAACACAAGATGTGTTACTAAACCAGCTCAGGCCAAGGACAGGAGACCATCAGAGATAGTTTGGAGGAACTACTTTATACTTTTTCACAATAATATTGCCTAAAAAAACAGACGTATGAGAAACAAGTACGTCCTTATTAGCAAGAAGAAACATTACAGCAATAATGAGCTAAACACATTTTTACGAGGACTCCAAAGAGCTTTAAATTACCTACTGGACAGACAGGGATTTGAACCAGACACCCCACCGGTTACAGGAACATTGTTATTAACAAAACCAAACCAAAAAAAGGAACTGGTGAAGTTACACTATACCTTTTACTTTTACTTGAGTATTATCATGAAGTATTGCTGATCTTACTATGGTGAAATTACTAGATACTCAACTCGCTGTGAGTCACTTCGAATAATGAACATCTCATAATATTCCACGAAACACAGACGCATACCTACAGTTCATCTAATAATTACCATGCAGTTACATTCAAGTTAAGGTTTGTGAGAAACATATACTTTACCCCACTATCATATAGATAAACAACAGTAAATATCATGTAAATAATTTCAGGAAGCCTCTTTTAGTCTTGTTTTGGTAATTTCCTGGATGGCTTTTTTACACACTTCTATTTCAATAAAAATACACTGAAGTAGTGCTACTCTTGCTTCAGTCATATTCATGTCTACTTTACCCACATCTAAAAAATATTCCATTACATAAGTAAATAATTCAGTTAGTTCTGCTGATCCATTAAAGGCAGCGTTGCTGCTAATTTACAGCCAAAGAAATAATTAAAGCTAATCCAAGCATTAGAGCCAAGGCTGCTTGGTGGTTTTGCTCATGATTTAACATCTTGGTAAATTTATTATTACATATTGTGAGCATTATTTTATCAGGAAGAGTATGGATGGATATTCTTAGTTTGTTCCTAATGTTGATTTGTAAAACAGAAACTGAACAGAAAAATAAAACAAACCCATCTGTTGCACATAATCGTCATGAAATGAGTGTAAAACTAAAAATGTATTTAAAAATTAAGGGGGATTGAAGTTTGAGTGTTTGAGCAGAAAATGAAGGTATGAACAAAAAAGCTAAATCTACTCAAAGAATTGGTTGTTCAAGCTAGTTTATGCTAGCTTCAGTTTCAAAGTTACTTATTTGCTAAGCTAAAGCAGTTGACACAGTTTTAGCCAACATGCCCCAACTGTTAGCCTAGCATTAGCACATCTAACATAATATATCTAACACACTTAGTTAGCATGACCACAGTAGCAACTATATAGACATAATCTGACATACTTTTGCACAACATAACTGTCATGTAAAATACTTTAGGCTAACATAGCACATTATTGTATCATTATCATTTTACAATTGATCAAAAGCAACCAGATGTAGCCAGAATAAAATGTTAACAGAGCTAAAAACAAAACTGGATTATACTTGAACTTTAGGGTAAAAATCTAGCAGTGAGTGAAAGTTGCATCGTATTAGAAAAGGTAACAAGAACCAAAGCAAAGTATGAACACTAGATTAGTGCAACATGTTAGAGTTTAAATAGTTTATAATTATTTTAAGGATAATGGAGTTATCTCAGTTTTAGTTTCAGTTAGCCTAGGATTAGCAAAGCTAACAGGATATAGCCAAATATGTTTGCAGAGGTATACAAGAAATAATTATGCCCCAAAAAAAACACATTACATTTTATACAAACACTATGACATTTAAAATTTGCAATAATATGAAAACTTGTCATGTTTGTGAAATTACAAATTATTCAAATTCATTTTTAGAACTAAAAAAGGATGAAACTGTGTGTAGCTTTGTGTTAAAGATCACTAAGAAAAAGAGGCTCTGCACAGAAAGCACACAAGCATTCGAACACAAATGATACACAAGGACGCACACTAACGGATGCCTTGTAATTCAATTAGCCAGCTTCCCATCTGACACAAAATGGCGGCTGTGGCGTAGCTTTGTGGGACATTTTGGGGAAGAAGCCAAGAAAATTGCGGAGAGACAAACACGAGCAAACAACGCATCGATCCATTTCAACATTTCTTCATAGTTTTTGCTCTTTAACGTGTCGAACAAGTTAGAAGAAACATGAGAGAAAAATGAAAAACATGATTTAAAAAAATTGAAATGCATTTTGAGGAGCTTCTTCATGAGAAATGACTCACTGATGCGTCCAGAAGACATGGCTGAAAACACAGCTGTCCGCTCGGGGAGCATGAGGTCATTCCTGGCTGAACTCTCTCTGGGTTATTCTGAATAAACATTAACACAGCCGCAGATTTCACATCAAATCTGAGCTTGTTAACGTCTGAAATCAGAAATCCACTCCATGCAAACTATTCAACAACATTGATTATAGAGGCTGAACATACCGACAACAGAGATGGTCATCAGAAACAACCAGGTAACTTAATCTATAGACACATTAAAATAGTCAATAATTGAGCAACAAATTTGCAGTAACATTGAAATAATGGGTCTTGGGAATAGTTTTGTCCCGAGACATTTCTGCAAGCGGATGCACTCTGTTCGCTTCCCTCTTTCCTCATGTCATCTCTTGCCAAAGCCGGCGCTGCTAATTTGAGCTGCATGCTAACATGCAAACATGCCTAATTTTCAGCAGCAGCGCTTCATACTCCAGGAGATGAGGTCATTCTGCGCTGCTCTGCTTTACAGCAAACAAAACCCTAAATTTGTTTTGTTTTTTTATTCCAATCTACGGACTGAAACCAACATTTAGATTTTGATTCATGAATAAAAAGAACAATTTTAAACAATTAAAATTTTATATGCATTTTTCTTATTTGAGATTAATATTAAAGCTTTTAATTATATTAAATTTAAGTCAGAATGAATAATTTTTTTATTTTTACGATTTTCTAACTTTTTGATTTTTCTTAGTGTAACACTTTTGATATATGTTTATAAACTAATTATTATTAATATGTTTATTCATTTTCACTTGCCAAACAATTACCAATATACTGTTTAGAAAAATATATTTGCATAAATAAATGTAGTTTGTTTTTTGTCTAAAAAAATTGGTCATAAACATTGTAAATTTTTATATTTTAGTATTTAGAATTAACCTAATTGTCTTTTTCAATATAAGATGTATACATTTGTTAAATTTAAATTGTACTGAAAATAATAATTTTTTTATGTATTTTGCACCATACATAGGAATATTAATTGTTATATATTATTTAATCTTTAATCTAAAGTAATGCTCCCATTATTATACTGCGGTTTATTTTAAAGTGTTTAATTTGAACTGTTCATGAAATAATGTAGAATTCGATATGGCTTGTTAATTCGGTGAGATGTGAAAAACAACAGGATGTCAAGATAATTTAGGCACCAATGAGCTGCGCTAAATACCTCTTCCTGTTTCACCACAACAATACCGTCTGCAGGGGAAGAACTGACCCCAGATCCATTCAGCTCCTCTGGGATCAGCAGCAACACAACGTGTGAATCGGGGTCTGATCCCGCAGCATCAAACCGGACGTCACTGCCGGTCAGGAGGCTGAACGGGAGGAAAATCCCTGCATCCCGACTCCAACCCATAAAATCTGGACAGCAGCTCTTACTGATGCCATTTGAGGAATAAATTGTTTTAGATTCAGAAGTAAAATGAAGTGAGTCTCTGTCATTCCAGGGGTTGACTGTAGGGGGCAGTATGGTTCATTAAACCATGTTTCTTTACCCTCCTCTAGCCACAGCCATGCCCCCCCAGTCCTGATCCCTCATACACCCACGGCCCACCGGGGACCGCCGGCTCTCCTACTGTGCCTTCTGCAAGACCTGGCTTAATTTAATTAACGCTGTCAACTTTAAACAAAACCACATCTGAGGCGAGGAGGGAGGGAGAGCCGAAGGGAAGGAAACAGCCAGACTCTGAACATTTCAACCACAGAGATGTTTGGATTTCAAAACGTTAAAACAAAACTGCGAGGATGTTCATTAAAAAAGCTCCAAAACTAGAGACAAGTCGAGGTTTCAGAGTCCTGAGCTGCAGATAAAGCTCCTCAACCTCCAGCTGCTTAATGTAAACCACACAGTGATTTATTAAGCTACAATCAAACAAATAAAGTCTTTCAAAATTCAGACTTTATTTGGTTTTGCTCACAAAAACTAACTTTTTTTCCTTCTAACTAATATTTCAACAAATGGTAAATATATACTTTTGTTTGGTTAAGTTTACAAATCTGATTAGATTTAAAACACATTTAATTTTATGACTTACAATTTTGTGCGTAAAGTCTAAAAAAACAAAACCAAAACCTCATCTTTACATAAAAACCTCCAAACCCAAGGTGATTCTATATTATCACTGTGTAATTAGGTGTGTGTGAGTTTATGAAAAAGCAACTAACAAATAAAAATTATCATCACACAATTAGAAGCCACCTGATGCAATTAATCAGTTTATCTCTACCCTCTTTAATTGGTCCATCTTTATAGTTTCATTATCGTTATTTGCGCCGATAACGGTGATATATATATTTATTTATCCGTCCTTCCTCCATCGTTCAGTCGACATTAGCAAAGCTCTGAGGATGAACTGTAGACTTTATCGGTGCGGACAACAAATTAACCAAAATAATGATATCTAAAGAATAAATCACAAAGAAACAACAACAGTGAGGCGCCACTCGGCAACCTGCTAATGTTAGCAACTGATGCCTAATTTTCTTTTGATTACAAAGACGTCCCACGCTCTCCTCTCAAGTGACGTTTAATTGTTTCTCAAAGTAAATCATCAGCTCAGCAAACTAAATTTGAGAAACAACAATAACCAACTTGCAGCATCGGGAGGCAGGAGAAAAAACACAGAGACAGGAATGAATTAATTAAACAAAGAAAGAGCCATTTTGTCTGCGGTTGATGTGAAACAGAGATGAGAGAAAAGCGACAAGAGTTTTCCCCTTAAATGGAGCATATGGGAGGGCAACACAACAATGAGGAAAACAACTTAAATAACACTTGTGTGTAATCATGCAAATGGGAAAGATGTGCAGAAAAAGAGGTCTGTTCCTATTCTCTTAATGCGACTAAACAACCAAGGGGGGAGGGTTTCAGCACAAAGAAGATCCAACAGAACCAGCAACGCTACACAAACCCGAGGCAATAAAGTTCTGCAGAGAATATAAAAAAACAAACTCACAGAGAAGCCAAAAGATCATAAAAACCTGAGCAATTCAGGCAAAACAATGACTTTAATGGTGTAAAGGCAACTTAGAGACAAATACCATTCCGAGTATTTCAGTCCAAACCGCTCCTACTAAATCAATGACAGTATTTTTTTAAGGTAGCATAAAAGAAGCCAACAACATTTAGCAGCTTTGCTCCAATTAACTAGAAAATAGACCAACAAGTCACACGGGAATGAGGTGAAAGGGAAAACCCGGCTGGAGTATAGTTCATGGTAACAGTATGTATACTCAGCTGCTAGCGGTAACTTAGCTAGATCACTGGCAGCGCGTACGCTACACACTTCATAATACACACTTTATAAAGTAAGCATGCTTGTTAGCTCATGTTAACTATGCTTGATTGCTAACAGCGAGTATACTACACTTTAAACAAGTGGTATAGTTGGGAGCTAACAGTCAGTACAGCCACATGCTAAAGGCAAATACACAAGCTACAGTTTAGTGTAGCTGCTAGCTAACTGTAGCAAGGATTAAAGCGCCAAGTGTTGGTCTGTGATAATGGAGACTGGAAGAGAAGAGGCTGACAGAAATATGAGATCTACAACCGACTGACAGTCAAAGGGGTTGATGTGATTGTATCAGAAGCTCAGAAGTGTTGATCCTGGTCACACAAGAACCAGAGCAATAAAAACCCAGATCGGATAGAAGAGACTGGCGGAAAAGAAATTCGTGGAACACCATAAACAGGCGACTGATATAGAAAATAGAAACATCCAAACTGGAGAACTCCAGATTAAAGTGGGAATCCCAGCCTGAGGTGGTGGAGGATGAACGGACCAAGGTCCAGGAGGACGTCCAGATTAGAAAACTGACAAAATGGCGATGACCAACCAACCGGAGTTTAGGATCATTGATCAGCAGCAGCAGAGGATGGACCGTTGTGATGGACGTGGCATCGCAACGATGGAAACATCCAACAGATACATGGAGAAACATCCGACATCTCAGTCCAGAACAGAACAGTCCTAGAACTAGAGCCTAAACTGGAAACTTTAGGAGCACCAGGGAAGTCTCTACTGGTAGATGAGATAAGGATTGGTTATTTGGGTGAGGTCTTTAGAAACTGTGCAAACTGTGATGCACGGTGGGGGCAGCATTATACTGTGGGGATGCAACACAGGTACCATTACCATCAGATTTTGGCAGAAAAATTGCAACTGAGCATCAAGACCTGCAGAGTAAACGCAGCCTCAGTCTGGTTTTGATGAATTTCCTCGACAAAGACACACATTCAGGATGTTTTGAGATTTTATATATGATTACAGCCAGAAAACAAAAGAAAAAGAATTTTTATGAACGTTGCTCTCAAAACCTGGTGACCGTACAGAACCGAGCGATTAACTTAAACCCAGCAGAGCGTCTGCCAAAACAACCCAAAACAAAGAAACACATTATAAAACTCATCAGCAAAGATAAATAGAGGAAGGAGCTCCAGCCTCGACCAACAGAACCAGAAAAGTCAGGAGCAGAGATTTCCTGCACATGCTCAGTAAAACATTCCCTGGGCCTGCAGTGGAGTCGTTCTTCAGAAAAACCTGCATCTGTGGCATGTGTGCAAACTCAAGTCACCATTTTGAATAAATCAACTACTTCCTCGGTCAAACTGGGGTTTGCAGCTGGATAACAGCTGGAGGAGAAAATCCAGAGAAGAACCTCATCCTTAACAGAAGTTACATCAGGATATCCTGATGGTTTATGTGTTAAAGGGAACGACTGGACACACATCACACTCTTCCTTCCTCCCCCCCTCTCACCCAGCTTCAGTCGGCACAGAGAGGAGGAAGGAAGGCCGAGGACAAAACGGACTCCCGCCGACACGCTGCATATTCAGCCATCGTTAACGACTCTAATGAGGAAAACTCCCAAAATCAGAGCCGTGACTAATACAGAGAAAAAGAAGACAAAACATCCTTCAGCTCAATTTTAACAAAAAGCTAATTTTAGTTTAGGATTAAAAGAGTTAAGAGAATGTTTCAGATGTAAAACCATAGCAGCGGAGGAGGAAAACCTGGAAGGTTTAAACCCGAAAGTGAAACAGCTGCTGGGGTGTCGATGTTCAAACGCCGGGCCGAGATTCAGGCCTCCGAGCCGCACCAGGGGTCGATTCAGCTGAGGAGCAACCGCAAACAAGCATCGCATAGAAATGTTCGCAGATCCTTCACTGCTGACAACACCCCCAGAACCAAAACACGGCGAGCCGCTGCAGGAAATATCCAGCTCCCAAAAACTCTACTGGAAAAACTGTAATTCACTAAAATCATGAAAAACTAAAGTAAAAGTTCAACTGAATGTGAAACAATAATTAACAGTATAAAAAAAAAAAAAGGAAACTATAAAATCTATCAAAAGATAAATACTTTTAAATATTTAAACATTTTTACTGTAAAAAATGTTGCAAGTTGCAAAATGTAAAACAATTTCTGTAAATATATCTGTAAATGCTAAAAAACAGTTTAAAAACTTACAACTGAACAAAGGAAAAAAATCATGAAAACTAAGGAAAACCGGTTTATTATGCAACTGTAAAAGTGTGAAACTAAAATAAAAAAATTAGAGACTTCCATAAAATAAAAAATGTTCAAAAACTGAGATCACTGCAACAATAATTAATTTAGTCTGTCTCTAACAGTCAAACGCTGTAAATTTGTCTTTAGATCTAAACCTGGACACAAAAATAAAAGAAAATTTGTTGTTTAAAATCAACCAGACGTTCAACAGTAAAGTCCGCTGAGCGCTTTCATAATTTACTAAAAACAGCTCAAATCTGCACGTTACAGAAGCTTCATCCTCACTTTGTCCATATGGAGGCCCAGCAGGGACATCCTTCAATCCCACAAATAAAAAATAACATCAGCACCTTTTTTTTTTAAAACACAGCAGCCAAAATCAGAAAAAACCACAGCATCACTTACCGAGGACGGCAAGCCAGGAGGGACCTTCCGCACTTTTTTCGGGTGGACGTCTGTAAGAGAATAAAACAGAATAGATGAGGTTTAACAGGCCGGCCGGCTTTTCCTCGCTCTGCTAACAGCAGCTCCGCTTTTTCGCAATATTCTGGGAGCTTTTTGTGAAAAAAGGGCGCCGAACACAAAAAGAAACCAAAAATAAAAAGACCAATCACAAAAACAGGCCGCCGTCTCGCATATGTATGTTGGTTTTCAGGGTTTCGCTCACGGAGGCATTCCTATAAATTCATAAGTTGATGGGAAAATTAGCCGGCTTTTCTATTGAATGGGGGGGTCAGTGTGTGTTTGTTTAATCTGAAGGCTGAAGCTCTCAAGGCTGCGCGCCGGACAATATATAGCAGTTTGGACCGAACACGCTTCTTCTCCAACACCTCGGCCTACTTTCAGAGATCAACACATGTTTAGGATGAATTCAGCTCTGGTAGGTTAATGGAAAACAGTTTTAGTGTCTGCATTTATAAATATCTGCTAAAACATCCTGATTGTCACATTTTCATCAAAAATGTGCAACTTTAACCGTCACAGAACCATCGTAAAGGCGGTTCTGGGAAATCTTAATATGAACACCGTCGGTTCTACAGGAGACGGAGCTTCTCATTTTAATATTTAGTGTGTAACGCTTATCATATTTAAGTTAAAAGTAGAACAATAAATACACAAAAAGTAACGGAATCAGATTCAAAGCAAATGTCAACATTTCAAAAGAAAATGTATATATATATATATATTTATATATATATATATATATATGCATACATATATAGTAGGGCTACAACTAACGATTATTTTCATAATCAATTATTTTTACGATTCATCAATTAATCGCTTTTTACTATTAATTTATTATTATTTACTTTCCCATATAAGCAATTAAAAACAAATCTTCATTAAGAAAAAGGAAAGCAAGAGAATTGTGCCGTCCACTGTAATTCTTTGTTTAAAGATTTTTTTTTTTACCATAACAGTGTAAAATATTTTTTCATTTTTAGGCAAAAAATACGAACATGAGGTAAAATTATATAAAACTTGAGTTAAGCATATTAACAATAATCTCAGTCCTTATTATTCTCTACATTTAAATTAATATTTAATTTGATCTTTATTGTGAATGTTCTGACTTAGTTGGACATTATTGTTCCTAATAATCTGAACTTGTGTCTCTACCAGCATGTTTAGAACAGAGTTAGTAAGTGGTAGACATTGCTGGGGGTGAGCGTCTTGTTCCACATGTGTTCCTTTATTGTTGCTCCTGCAACTCTAAATTAATTCGAACTGAATTCAGTCACGTTGCGATAAATGACTCGAGCAGAGGTGGAATTGCGGAAATAAATAATTTATTGAGGGGAAGGATAATGAACAGAACACGAACCGGAACAAAGGCAAAGCGGAAACGGAACAACGCGGAACGTAAACAAACAGAGAACAGAAGCGGGACTACAAACGTAAAACAAAACAGAGAACTGAGGCGAGACGCGGGGACTAAAATTGTGAATAAATGAAACAATCGAAATAAACAAACCAGCATAAGAACACGGGAAGGGGAAATAAACTAACAGACGACAAAACAACAAGATAATAATAATAATAATCACAAGGGAGGAAATAAACTGAGACAGGGAACTGGGGAGAAAAGGATGGGGAAGTAAGCACGGGAAACCGGTGACTACAAGAAAACAAAAACCAAAGTAAATACCAGGACGGGACCAGGGGAAAATAATGATGGAGAAGAGCCACGACAGAGAATTCAGTGAGCAAGAGATGAAGGCTTACTGGGAGATGTAGAGGAACAAGCCAGAGATGACGCAGAGAGACGAGGAGGGAAATCAGCAGACGATCCAGCGGTGAGTGAATTAATGAATTAAGTATCGAGGAACCGGGGTTGGATTGGTGGAGAAGATGATTAGATAATTTAGAACAGATGTGAATGATGAGAACAGATGAGGGAACACACACACACACATAAACACACACACACAGGGAGAAAACAAAGACTCGACCAAACTACAAAATAACCTAAACAACACAATAACTAAATATAAATAAAGATAACAATAACAAAATTATAATGAACTGAACCTAACCAAAAACACGGATCATGACAAATTCATTAACAGTATTTAACGCCTTTATTTTCTTATTAGCTTATTTTACCGCGCTGGTTCTTCCTCTCCTGCTTCAACTCAGACATGTTTTGGTCTCAGATGTTCACTTAAAGAAGACTGTCCTACATTTTCCTGCTCCGCCATCTTGCTCAGGGCAAATGTGTTTATGAGCCATGCGCTAGCAAAACAAGGCTAACAATTGGCTGATTTCTTCTTCTACTGCACTTCTTCTACACTGGTAGATCACAGCGTTAGGTAGCTCATTACTGCCACCTATTGACCACAGATATAACAGATTGTGTTAAAAATAGACGCAACTAATCCATGACTAAATAAAAATAATACATTTTAATTTATTATTTTGATTAGCTGTTTCAGCTCTAATATATATATATATATATATATATACATATATATATATATATATAATAAAATACAATATTTTAAGTGAAGTTCTCAGCAGACGGGAACTCAAAGGTCCAAACGAGCCAGAACCGTCCAACGGGAAGCATCAGGTAACCAGTTCCTATCTAAACTATAAAAACATCTCGTCGTTAGCCAGGTTGTGACCAAACGGCTCCTCACCCATGGAGTCCATGTGCAGCGCTCTCCTCCGCGGGTTGGCGCTGTAGTGCTGGTAGTACTGACCCGCCGGCTTGGTGGGCGATGCGGCGCTGGGGCTCCCCATACCCAGCTCGCCTCCCAGTACGGACTGCTGGGAAAAACAAGAAGCAGAACGTGGAGAAACGGGCGGAGCATTAATCCAACTGATGCATCGAGATGTGATGGCACAACAGAACAGAAGCGAACCCGCAACTCTGACTCAGCAAATAGGCTGTGGAGTCAAATCGACTTGCATCACATCGTTTACTGAAGCCAGCCTGAAAAACAGCTACTTCCACCGAACATTTTTTAGTTTAACACAAATATTTTTATTGGGAAAAACCAGAAACTGTTTTAAACAGTGAGAAAAAAAAACCCATACACATCTTCTCATTTTATTCACATGTAAAAAGTATTTACCAGATGTTAAGGGAGTCGGATGAAAAACACAGATTGGTAAAAAAAACAAAAAACCAAGAAGGATCCAATGAAATTCACATGTGAATCCTGTGATGAAATATATGGGGTTCATGCGTTTCATTTAAAGGTGGAACATGTGAACAAGGAAAGAAACATATGAATTAAATACTTGATCACTTCTGGAGAATATGAATATATTTTTGGGAAAGTGGAATATTTGTTACTCTTATATATATCGTTTTTTTTAAAGTGATTCACATCTCTTCACATTGGTAGATGTTATTCACATGGTAAAACCAGCAGGCTTGAGCTAGGGGCTTCGGGGGATTACTTTCTGGTTCCTCTACAGTTTGATTCAGAAGCTAGGAGGGCAAAAATGACCCACAGCATGATGATTTTCTCCAGAAGACATTTGTCTTGTTTTTAATTTCTGCCCAGATTGAAATGAAAGGTTTTTGGATTTTCTTGGTCAGCATCGTTTCTATCCATGGTGATGGTCAACTTGCGCCAGCGTGGACCATAACAATGTTTCCTGGGTTAGTACTAAACATCCTAACCCATTGTTCTGCAACATTAGAGCTGAAAATATTATATGTCCGTTTAGAAAAGGACAACTTATGAATTGATAAAAATCTACTTCAGGAAATGTGATTTAATATAAAAAAACAAACAAAAACAGAATTTTTCTTTTTTACCTAATTACTATTGTATGTGAATATTTTAGCACATAGTTTACGATCTAATAAGAAAAATAGATGTAAATTTTTTTTTATTTAATGCAAAGTTAATGCAAATATTCAATGTAAAAAAATATAACACTATTATTTAGATCTAACATAACATTTCTTTTAGTTACAATTAAAGATCTCCAAACAGATGTTAAAAAAGCCCAGTCAAGCACTAATCGGCACAGGTGTTTGCCATTTATGCCTATTGTTGCACATTTTACACACAGTAAAAGACTTTACAATCATCTCTTTGCTGCTATGTAGGGGCCAGAATTATGATTTAACTTATAAATAATTATAATTACGCAAATATTAGTTTTTGTGGAAGCTATAATTTAATCTCTACATGTTTTTAAAAGCAAAAACACAAATGTTGTATTTTTTTAAATTGATACAAAATAGTGAAAGGTAAAAAAAAGTATGCCAGAACAATCCCACAGCATGATGCTACCACCACTGTTTTTTCTGTTTGCAGCCTCTCCATTCATACCTCCTATGAAAAAGTTGCCCAACTGTTCAGCCGTTGCCGTGTGTAACCATCAAACTTTTCTCTAGGATTTTACTACTAAGCTAAATGACAAATCGGTTTGCTTTACTTCCAGGACAGGTGTCTTTTACAGTACAGGTGTTTTTCTCTGCAGGAAAAGTTAAAAAAGTTTACATCACTTAACAGCACGAACAATGCTATCAAATTTGAGGCTATAACAATATTAAAAAATTACTACTAGTTAAGTCTCCATATTAGCTCAATTTTCAGGTGTTTTTGTGCTTTTACCTTGATTTCCACTGAGTTAATTACAATATTCCTGGTTTGGATGTTAATATCCGGTCCAGAACAGAAATTTAACTTGCGGCAAGCTCGTATTTAAGGCTGATCCTACCTAAACGCTCTGACACCCGGCAGAAACCCTGGTTTCGGTGGTTTTACCTCCATGAGAGCGACTCCATGTCGCTTCAGCTCCCAGCTCAGCCTAACTCCTTCCTCTGCTCCATCTGTGAGCTCTGTTTACGGCTCGGAGCGATTTCTCTCTCTCTCTCTCTCTCTTTCTCTGTCTCACACACAAACATTGGCCCTAATTGAGTTCAGTGATTTCTGCAACAACAAGTGGCATCTGGGCTGATTCAGGCAGAGAGAGAGGTTTCTTTTTCATTTAAAGTGGCTCAGAAAGTTTGTTGGAGGTGAAAAAGAGGCTTCCTCTCCCTCTTGCCGTAAATAGACTCCGCAGACATGTTTTTTTTCCCCAGCTCCTCGTTAAGTAATTAGTGTGTGATGTGTTTTATGCGAGGAGTGTGTTAAGACTCTGGCTGAGGGGACGGGAGGGACGGCGGGTTTCTTTCTCTCTCCTCCTGATCTGAATTCTCATCAGCGAACCTGTTCTGTCTGTGGCCGAAAACAAAAAGTTAGCCGGCCGAGAAGACTTTTCTCATGCTAAACAGCTCCTAAGTAGGCCAATTACAGGGCCGGGCTCGGCCCAGGGGCCCTAAAACAAAAGGGCCCTTGTCTTAAATAAAGTCAGTTGAACACACCGAGAGGGGGGATCAGACACAAAGGCCCACAGTCACGCACTGTTTCAGCCATCATGGTGGGGTCCAGTGGGGTCCCACTAAAACAAAAAGGGTCTCATTGATTGTGGGCGCCCTTTCTTTCCTCCCCTCTGCAAAAACTCGAGCATCCAGCCAGGTCTCCATGGCAACCGGACGGGCTGCAGAAGTAGGAGGACGCCCCGTCTGCATCTCTTCTACCGGGAGGTCGTCGCGTTTCCAAACCAGAACCAAGAGTTGCTTTCAGAACGTTTGGGAACTTTCTCACATTTTTGTCAAAATTGAAGGATGATTTTTTTTTTTTTATATATATTTTGACCACAGGAATAAATAAAATGTTGCATCTATTCTGATACACATAAATAAAATCCACAGATTGGACATAATCAGTAAATCAGCTAAAGTTGTTTTTTAGTTTTAACATCAATAAAACTTGAAATTTAAAGACTTTACTGATCAAATCCTGACCAGACGACCGGGTTGGTATGGATTCTGAGAGAGCAACACATTTCTGCGACCTGCTCGTCTCCTTGGATGGTTTCTTCCACGTGGAAGCAGTCAGAGTCCGACTCCCTCAGGCTGTGTGTGTGTGTGTGTGTGTGTGTGTGTGTGTGTGTGTGTGTGTGTGTGTGTGTGTGTGTGTGTGTGTGTGTGTGTGTGTGTCAGCTGGCGTACAGGTGCGCCGCTGCATCGCCAGCACTTCCTGGTAATTAATGACACCTTCCTGCCTCCCTCCTTCCCCGTGCCTCTCACGGCTGCGACGTTGGAAATTGATGAGCGTTTGCTTTCTCAGTCACACGAGGACGAAGCGGGATGGAGGAGTCGGAGGAGGTAGCCGTGGAAACGCTCCGTCAGCCATCCATCATGGAGGAGATTTTCTTTTCTACGTTTAGTTTCACGATTCTTCCGAGTGTCCTTCCTCCTTCGCGCTTCAACGTTCTGTATCTATGTCATATTTGTCTCCTGCATCTCTGCGTCTCTCCCCGGTTAATCTGTCTTGGTTATTATGGTCTGTGTGCGCAGCTGGGTACCCGTTCGGCACAGTGAGGAACATCTCCAGGTTGTGTTTCACAGGGAAACAGAAACACGTGGTGGAGGAGGACGGCGGCTGGAACCTCTAACTAGCAGAAGGAGGTTTTATGAAACCGGCCATTTCTTCGCAGTTAAGGATGAAGTTCTTAAGTTCTGGCTTGTCGACCAATCAGAGTTTAGACTCAAGAAGGTCTAAAAGAAGAACATTGGTTTATCCGACTGGATATATCCGTCCATCCATCCGGGTCTCGGTCTACCTCTCAGATCCCGTTCTAAGGTTTAGGTTATCCTGGTCTTCCTCTGTGGTTCTGCTGCGGCTCAACCACCCAGAAAATCGTGATTCTGCGATCGCAGAAAATCCTGCAAAATCAAGTGGCGGCACGTCAGCGCGTCGGCCT
>JAVLVB010000281.1:177079-198740 GCA_032876305.1 Orestias chungarensis
AGCTGAGCCAGTTATTTAGTCCCGTTATGCTAACTTAGAGTCTTGGACCATTTAAGGTCATCTATAACGTAGTATGAGCTAAATATGAACATTGCTTAGTTCTGAAATCCAGAATCTAAGAACAAAGCCAGTTGTTACTAACTTAAAGCTCCTGTAGTAAGACGCTGGATCAACTTCAGTCCATTTGCTTTACTTGCTACTAGTTAGACTACGCTTTAAGCTAGTGTTAGCATGCTAACTTTGAAGCTTTAGGCTACTGTTAGCATGCTAACTCTAACGCTTTAAGCTAGTGTTAGCATGCTAACTTTGAAGCTTTAGGCTACTGTTAGCATGCTAACTCTGCTGGGACCAAAGCGTGTGTTTGTTATGGTGGCGTACGGAGTTCTTTAATGTTACTTAAATGAAGGATTAGAGTGAAACGAGAAATATATAAATATCACCCAGATTGGATTTAGTGGATATTATTTTTCTATTTAGCAGCAGTTTGTCATTAAAACAAAAAAATGGTATACCCAGTGGTTTCTGCTTTTGTAAGTATTTAAGAGCAAAATTTAAAGGGTCCAAGTATCGACCCGTGGGGAACTGTTTGACATTTTCATTCCTCGAAATCTTTTATGATTTTTTGTGTGGTTACAGCCCGAAATTTAACTACATTTACAACCAACTACAAACGCAGGAGTGGAAGTGGAACAAAAAAAACATCAAACACGGGGACAGAAACATGAAGACACTCTAAAAACATGGACCGTGTGGTTTCACTAATCAGGAACGTTTGTGGGAAAAGGTCAAAGTTCAAACCCACCAATAAAAAAAATAACTGCATTCGGTCAGAAATCAGAAAGGAAACCGATGGATGAGTGAAAACCTCTCCCCTGTTATCTGAGCTCTCTCTCTCTCCCTCTCAATCTTTCACCGACAGCCAAGGATGCTGGACCACAGCCCAGCGTTTAAATTAATCCAACAATTTCCATCACGAGCCATTCAGACTGCAGGAGGATAATTTGACGGCAGCCCACTCGGAAAACATCCAGAGACGCCGCAATGTTTGATTCATTTGTTATTTAAACTCTGGGTGGTTTGATGCCTTCTCAGACAACAAGACCAGCTGGATGTAAGAGGAGGAGAGAAACGGAGATCATGATGGATGGAAATCATCTCAGGGCCGGGCGATATGAGGAAAATTCTATATCGCGATTATTATTTTTCTATATCGTGATACATGATATTTATCGTTTTTAAATAACCTCTAATGTTAGTTTATATGATATATTTTTGTAAAATGGCACGAGGCCATTAATGTTTGTTTGTTTTCTTTGTCTGAAGATGTAAATAAATTATGTAAATATTTTATTGTAACCTTCAGTTACACACAAATGTTTTTCATTATAAATTTAATTTTTGGGTTCAACTCTGGACCTTTAATGGCTGAAACTAAAAAGTTATTTGTTACTAAAAAAGTAAAAAAACAAAAAAAAAGGAAACCTGTTGATTTCAGATTTGGAAAATTATAGATTAAATATTGAATATAAAATCAAGTTACCCAGCATAGTCAGAGGTATCAGAGCGTTTCTAAACCATTTTTTATTCATTGAATTTTTAACAATAAACCAGATTCAGATTCATGACACAAACAAAAAGGATGAAAAACGCACTACAGGAGAACATTTTTGGAGGTATTAAAACTCAAACCAATGCTTTTAAATGATTCAAAATAAATAAATAAATAGATAATTTTATTTCGAGGTTCATTTAACGGGAAAATCAAATGCAATCCTAATGAAATCTGGTAATTAGAATATATTCCATATAATAATATATAGGATAAACTGCTGCTTGGAAAACACTTGGAATTATGTATGTGAATTTATGGGATAATTCTTCATTAAAACATTTTCAGACTGTAGAGCTTTAATCCTACATTTTTACATGTTACTTTTGACATCTGGCCAGTTTTATGAGACATCCTGTAACCTGAAACTTTTCTGACAACAACAAGGTGACTTCCGACAACACGTTACTTTAAATCAACCTTAGCTGGTGTTTAGAGGTTCATTTCCCAAACATGTCATTTACTTTCCATCTGCATCAGTAAGTTGCTGGAAACATTCCTGTTGAGTTTAGTTTAGATTCAGAGGTCTTACAGCTTGATTCTTCACATTTATGTTGTACTTTTCAGGCTCCTAAGAAAATCGCGATCAACAATTATTTCACTATTTTCTGCATTAAAATCAGGAGGATTTACGTAACTCTGTGATTTTTATTTACGCGGTGAATATGCAGCTTTTTAAGAATTATATAAAGTTATATATATTATATTTTGCGCCCTTTCCTTGATTTTTCTGGATATTTCTGGAGCGACTCGCTAATTGTAATTATGAGGAAAAGGGTGATTTCAAAAGTCTCCAAGTCGTTTCTCCAAACATTCAGGTTAGTGGGGCGAAACGTAAAAGTCACTTACTCGATATTAACAAAAGTACAATTAACAGCTGACGTTTATTACTGATTACTTTCTTAAACTTTACCACTGACATTTACAGTTTATTTGTTGAAACTTTTTTTTTCAGATTTGCTTCCCAGAAGTAAAAAAATTAAAAAGGAACATTTCTGAATTTACAGCTGATTTAAATGAGATTAAATCAGAAATAAAACCTTTTGTAACACCAGGAGGTTTTACTGAGCAGATCACCCAGCAGCTTTTATCTCCTCTAATAACTCAAACGTTTTTGATCTACATGAGATCTGATGAATTCATTTCATTTATTCATTATTAATCCTCGTAACACCTTGTAACATTTTCACTTTGTGTGAATGGAGCTACTTTGATGAATCTTAATTATTAGACGCCGGGGACAGAAATCACCAACATCAGAATACACACTTCTAACAGCTCACGTTGGCGTAAATCTTTAGCATTTTTCTAAATTGGCGGTCATCAAAGCCGAGAAAACACTTTTTCTTCTGTTTAGTATTCCAGCGGCAGAATCTGAGCGCAGCATCTGTATGTCTTAATTATCAGCAGCACTTTAGCATGAATGCATATGTTCCACCAGAAATTAGCAGGAGAACAAAAAAAGATTTGAAACAGAGTCCTAATAACACCTGCTGCTACGAAAATCTGATCCTTACATTTGAAATTAATTAGTTTGTGGAGTTGGAACGGACGGCCGAGTGACGCGTTTCTCTGAGAAGTCGAACAATGTTCCTAACAGATGCTGATAATGAGGAAGATCGACATCAATCAAAGCTTTCTGCCGTTTTCATTTCAACAAATGTGCATAAATACACAAACCAGAGAGATTCTACAGGAAGAACGTAAACATATACTTTTTATTTCCCTTTTTCCATCCCAAACAACAAGAAGCTAAGTTTGAGCATCTGGATTAATAAAGGGTTCATACAAACATTTCTAACAGACTAAAGGAATACAATCTAATTTGATTCATTTGGTTTATCATCTGTGTTTATATTGAAATAAACTGGATTATGATCCTGACATTCTGAAAAAAATTATAATTTGCTTAAAATAATCTTCTAAGTAATGAAATTGCTAATAATTAATAATACAATCAGATTTTTAAGGCTATTTTAAACATTTCTGAAAATCAAGCAGATTGTGATTTATCAGGAGTTTAGAGTAAAGGAGAATGAAATGGATTTACTTCTTTAAAATGGATTAAATTACAAAACTGTGATTTATTATTATTCTTTCATTTGTTCATGCAGAATAAACTAAAATAAACTGAACTATCCTTTAGATTTTAAAGCTATATGTCACATGTTTAAGTTAAATAAATTTGCTATATCAGAATTTATTTTGGGAAAGGCCAAAAAATCCACTATTAAAATATAAAAAGGTTATGATATGAAGTTATTTTGAGCCTTTCTTAATGCCGTAGTTTAAATCTAACATAAACTGATATTAATACAAACATGGCTACTGTTTTAAAACTGGACTAAACTTTTAGATTAGAGACGGATAAAAACCAAAATGCGTTTATTTCACCTCAAACATGAACTTAATCACATGAAAGCAATAAATTTAGTCGTATTTTCTATTTTTTAGTGGTAAATAAACTAACTGGACTCATACATAAATAAATAAATGCATTATTTAGACACGTTAATATAAACTATGACTGAACTGAGTCATATGAGAGTTTAAGGTGCAGAACTTCATTATAAAGTGATTGTAGATTATTTAATCAATGTCCAATCTAATCAATATTAATTTAATCTGCCGGCTTTTTGACCGTCTAACAAGTTTTGAGTCAAGCAAAGCCGAACGGTCGCTGGATCATCCCCCCATCATCATCATCATCATCACTGCGACACTTTCACAGCGGAGGAGCAGCAATAAAGCCGGCGTCTCTGCCGCTGAGCGCCGATAAAAAGTCAAACTGACCTGATGGCAGTGTGGGTTGGACTCCCTGCCGTACGGATAAGAGCTCCTCTCCGATTTACCTAGATGGGAGAAAGACAACACAGTTTTTTAGTTACTCGTTTTCTCACACTTTAGTTTCAATGATTTACCCGAGGATTAGCGCCACAATACACAGAAACCACAAAATATAACCAAAATCTAGACTCCACACAGCCAATCAGCTCCAAGGACGTGAAACGGAGCTCCTTGATTGGCTGATATTTAAAATGTACAAATTTCTGCTTCCTAAACTGAATTTAGAAGTTAGAAACGTTTTAGAGAATAATTTTAGAGTCACGTTCAACAGAAACATCCACAATTACTGAGGAACGTTTCAAACTCTACATCATATTTTTCTATAACAGGAACTTTATTTGTTAGTATTTACAGAAAAGTTTAACAGATAAAGACGTTCCCAGAACTTGATTATGTTCCAGATTAGTTTGCACAACTAACCGAGTTCATAAATACCTAAAGAGGAAATTTATAAGATTAATTTAAGAAACTTTGAGATTATTTCCCCCCAAAATATCATTATTATTTCTTTCTATTCATTTAAAAACACATTTAGAAATAATAAATGGTTTTGAAATGAATTTGGTAAGAATAGAAATGTTTTGGTTTTTTTATTTAAAAGTTGCATTACATTTGTAAGACATTTATTAACCGTGTCCCTTTTGGGTTTCCATACTTCTAATGGATTCACATCTCAATGATTCTAAAATCGTTTCACAGCCGTTTTAGGATCCCCAGCTTTGGGGAACCAGTTGATGTTGGGAGGTAACGTCTAAATGTACGACAAACTATCTCCTGTGATGAACATTCAGGATGCCTTCCTGGATTAAAAGTTACACTTCCAACACCAACAGCTTGATTTCTTGGGAATTATCAGGTCCTTTCAAGGACAGAACTTTTTTATTTAATTTGAATATGCAGAATTTACTCGGTACTTTCCGAAAGTTACGGGGAACTATGAGGTTCATTTTAAGGATGAGCTTCTATATAAAGTTCCTTGATCTTATAAAGGACTTTCAGATTATTTAAAAGCTTTTTTCTTAACCATTTTGGACTGATTTACCTCCTCAAAATTTACTTTTTACTTTATTATTTTTACTTCCACAATAAAACTTACAGGGTATTTTTCTATTAAACTTAACGCTGCAGTGATTTAACAACCAAACGTGTATAGAAATAGGATTGTTTCCCCAACATCACTAAAAATAAGTAAAAGAGATCAAAATGTAGGCAGAATCTAAACAGAATAACTATATTTGAGTAAAGACAGTGGAAGCTAGTTGTGATCGGTTTTTCTAAAATCATCTACTCTGACTGCAGTGAATAAATGTATCCAGAAATTAGAGAATAAATACAAACCATTTTCTGCTTATTTCTTTAACTTTCAGAGGAATCACACAACGTACGATGCTGTTATGAAAGTGTTCAGAAATCAGGTCTGATAACTAACGATGCTTGTAGAATAAACCAGAGCAGGAATCAACTCACTGAAGCCTTTTTATTTATAACACCATTGTTTTCTTTTTCCACCGCTGAGCCTCGCTCGGACACGTGTCCGTCTTCAGAGACTCGTTAGCGCGCCTGGCAAGCAACAGTCACTGGTGACCAACCAGATCCAGAGAAACAGCCGACCCTCCAAGAATAAACACAACTGAGACCGAGGTACATTTCTGCTCACTCCACTCAAAGCTCCGGCTTCTCACCCGAGACTCGCAGGCAGAAAAACCTCCACTGTTGAAGGTTTTTGATGCTTTTTAGTTCAACTTCATATCATCCATCCGGTCTGAACAACATAGTGGTTGTCACAATAGCTGTGCTTGCAATAATTGGTGGGATCATACCAAAAAACGCGACACCAGGATCCAATCCGGATCCTCGGCCGGCCGACAGAGGGCGCTCCGGATTTAGACGAGGATCCAAACGTAGAACTGAGGACTTTGCTTATTAGCTCGGGTGTTAAATGACGGCATCATATCAGAGCTTCACTGCAGACGAATGAATCAATCCAGAACTGAAACACCCAGATAGCTAAACTCCCCCATCATGCACTGCTTTAGCTTCAGGCTGACCAATTAAAACCAACGTCAGTTTGTGGTTGTAATATCAAAAAAATGAATAAAAACTGAATGTATTCCAGTGAAGTTTCGACTAAAACCATCCAAATTTGGTTTGTTATGTTTGTTTCTGCATTTATCAGACGCTCTTATCCAAGGATACTTAAGAAGTAGACACAACGTTACACTAATTATCAATCTGACCATAAACTATCTAGAGAAAAAACTCTAGTCACAGTCAGTTAAAGTGAGGAGATAGAGGGAAGTACAGAGAGAGTAGTAGAGGGGCAATAGAGGTCTGGGTAAGAGTTAGGATAGGAGATGCTCTTTGTGCAGGTGGGACGCTGCTGTTCTTGCGGTGCTTGGTAGGTCATTCCACCATCTTGGAACAACCCAAGAAAACAGTCAGGATTGTCTTAAGCGTGGTGTAGGCGCTGCTAGACCACAATCCATCGATGAGCGAAGCCACAGAGCTGTGACATACACTTTGGTAGAGGATTCAAGTAGATGGGAGCCGTAGCCTCAAGCACTTTTTAGGCAAACATCAAGGAGTTGAGTTTGATGTGGGCAGCCAGGGATACCCAGTGAAGCTCCATGAACAGAGGGGAGACATGAGAGTTTCTGGGACCGGTCAGGACATAACCCTAGTCTGAACCAGCAGCTGGGTAGCATGTTGGGCTACTTATGGTCGTATCTTTCTTATGTTTAGTGATGCAAAGTGACAAGATCGAGAAACGGAGGCAACGTGATCTGTAGAGGTCAGCTGGTCATCAATCATGACACCTAATTTTCTTGCTGCCTTTCATGGAGTCAGAGACAGAGATCCAGTCTGGATGTGAATATTGTGGTTTAGTTCAGTTCAGTGTTTCAGAGATTCAGTTGGAAGTGTTGTTTTTTTCTGTCAGTCACCAGAGAGGCTGGAGTCTTTCCCAGCATGCATTGGGTACAGAGACATCCGCTATAGGCTGCCAGCTGATCATAGTTCAGTTTCACTCTAACCAAGTCTCTGCTATGATGCAGAAAAACAGAAACCTCTGCTGTGATTTCTGCTTCCAGTCGGCCTACCTAAAGCTTCGAGCAGCTTTTCGTCTGATCGACGTTGCGTTGCCATGACAGACTTCCATCTCTGGTGTGATTAAAATCAAGACGTCCAGATTCTTTAAATGAAGGCCAAGGTAACCAAAAGGCAACCGACAAAGACGACCTTTTATTTAAAAAGGAAGAAACACCAAACCGAGCGCCGTGAAGAAGACGTCTGATGAATCCTGACAAAAACCCGCCGGCTGCTGTTGTGTGTAGACAACAAAGCTAATTTCCTCGCCGGCTCCCGAACACACTACCCTCCGCTCCGAGCCGCGCCACCGCCTCCATTACTATTTTTACCATGCAGACCTTCTTTTTTGGATAGAAAAACCTTGAATCTGCAGCCAGTGTAAATATCAAACCGCGGTTGGTGTGTAATTACGTTCTGCTGTCGGTGCGGGTGAAATGGATGGAGCGCGTAGCAGGGGCTGGAATTAGGCGTGTATAGACCAGCGCTGAACGTACGCCAACATGGTAGTCGATGCAGAAGAGGTTGATAATTACAGGCGTATAGAATAGGAATGTGGTCCATGTGCGCACGTGTTTGTGTGTGTGTCCAATACACAGGCCTCAGATTCATATACAACCGATGCCAGCTGGACCGGTTTGGCACGTTCACAAAGATACCCCCACACACACAAAGTACAGGAAATTACCGCCACAGATGTGCGCCTTCCCTCTCACACGCGTGTAAATATGTAGAATACACTCGCTATTTATATTTATACCTCACTATAACCCGACCCATTCACCCACACACACACACACACGAGGTGAGGCGGCGTCGACACACCAAAACCGTAAAATATCAAAGATTTAAATAGTTTTAAAAAATCAGCTCAGACTTTTTATGTAAAATAAACTAATGTATGGAAACTTTCATGAGTTCAAACTAAAAGAATACAGAACAAAAACGACAGAACAGATTTTCCTATTATTTAGAGTCGTCTGTAAAGATAATAAAGATAGGGGGGGGGGGGGGCTGTTGGCAGCATTTCGGTCCCTTCTGGCTCAGATGCCTTAAATAAAAACACCACAAACATCGAGCGGCGCTTTATTTAGCTCAGAGTCGTCATGTGGAGGCAGAGAGAACGAGACGCTGCGCTAAAATATCGTCTGAAGAAGAAGATCGGCCGTTGGAAGCGTCCGCTCCGGATGAAAACACGCTTTTATTACATTCATTTTATTTCTTTATTCATCTTCGCTCATCTCGGAAGCAAGGAACACATAAAAGCTGACTAATTTGAGATTATAAGGCTGTAATAATCCAGGATCACAGAGATTTCTAGAATAAGAAAATATTGTTTATTTTCTTGGTCATATTTATGTACTTAGAAAGAGAAACATCATCTATCAATAACATGTAGATGTTTTATTTATCCAGCCCTTCAAAATATTGTAACAAAAACACTTTGAAGCTTTTAAATTTCCTCAAAAATATTTTTTCATCAAGATTTTTTAAACAAATTCAGCCACAGTTTCCTGCTCCTGTTCCCCCCCCTGGAACGTCGTCTCCTCCGGCCGAGCAAACAAAAATGCTCGGCATTTTAATTTGGCCGTAGAAGAAAGAACGGCTTTAAAGGGACGGGGGCTGAAAAGCCGAGCAGGACGGGAATCAGATCGTATTTAGGAAAAACACACATTTAAATCCTTGGTTTTTTTTAACATTGAAGAAATATTGACTAGAAATTCTATTGCTTGATTAGGAAAAGGCCAGATTTATATGAAAAAAAAGGTTATTCTAATTAAATGCTTTTAAAGTGGAATCTTAAAAGTTCTCTGACTGATATTAAATGACCTGGATTATGAGCTCATAAATGAGTTTTCATTTCTCAGAAGATCCAATTACTTTTTACATTTTTGCAGAAACGGAAACCTGGTTAAAAAAATAACAAAAAAAGATTTAAATGCAAAAATGTTTTGATTGATTTAAAGACATTAGACATTAGAAATACTAAAATGAAATAACGAGAAATCCCGCTGCAGCGTTGTTGACATTAATTGATATTTACATGAATGATTGTGGCTCAGGTCCGGGGTCAAAGTTCACCGTAACAACTTCCTGTCACACAGCTGATAAACTAAAGGTCAAAGAAAGCTAGTTTAAGCATTTAGAGACGAACCGCATTCCCAATTACAGCGAATTTAGTAGGTTTGGACATTTTTCCAGACAAATCTATTCATCTATAGTAAAACGGACACAGAAAGGAGTTTTTATTGTTTTATAGTAAATTCGACGTCTTGATTTGGGTTATTAAGTGAAAAATTTGAAATGTCTAAATGATTTAGAGTATCTGTAATAATAAAAATTGTTTTATAAAAGCAGCTTTAAATAAAAGCAGTGAGATTATATTAATATTTTTTTGTTTTCTTTAATGCAAATTGTTTCGTAAATATCAATGATTCTGAAAAAGCACTAGTCAGGATTATCAGATGAACCCCGTGTGAATAATCCCAGTGGATTATTATAAAAAACTGAATTTAAAGTAAAAGGTGACAACTTCCTAAAATATATAATTATTAGATTATTGAAGGAGCGATTTCTCGTAACATTCTGAACCAACATTGCTTGGAAAGCATCAATGAGACGTTGCTTCAGGTAGGAAATCACCTCAAAAACAGATTTGAAAGATAAAAGAAATCTATCTAAAACTGTTCCCGGTAATCTCTCGTGTCAAGTCACCAAAAAACTGGATAAAAATATATTAATATAAACACAAAATCTGTCAAAACTCGGATTTTCCTTTAATCTTAGGGGGTTTGTTTTGGACGTTCGGATCTTTATGGTAAAATCCGACCCTGATATTAACGATAAAACCTAACATAACAGCTTCAGGGTTTCTGTTACGATTGAGCTGGGAATTTAAAAGCCAATTTTGGAGGTTTTCATTTCCTCTGCTGAAGAACCCCCACGGACGTTCTCCCCAGATGCCGAAGAGGCTCAACGATGGGAAGCGACAAGCCGAGGCGACCCACTCGGTCGGAGATGCCGAACTTGGAGGAGGGGGCGTCGTTCACGCGCCTCTGCTGCAAACGCAGAGCCAGAAGCACCAAATCCCTGCTAATCCAGGGCGCCGAGAGGCGGAGGAAACACAAATCAGCTCCATTACAAGGAAGCAGGAAGCTCAGCCGGGTCGATAGATATCATCACACCGCTTCCTAACAGACCATAATAACTCTGGACTTGTTCAGGTTTTGATGCTTTTCCAAACTCTAGCGATAGAATTTCGTATCAAAACTGACGCTGAATCATGTGTTGGATAAAGGTTTTACTGAATATTTAGTTTGTATTATGTTCTGTTTACAGTCACTCATCAGCTGAGAGACGGAAAATCAAGTCTGATGACTGGAAATCTTCTGGTTCCTCAAAAATGTAACAACTTTATTCTGATTGTGCGTCTCTATCCTCCTCCCTCGAGAAGCTGTGAGAGCGCGGGGGTTGTGCCCAAAAGAGCACCCCTGCCACTTTTAGCCACGACGCCGGCGCTCTCTCCAACCGCGTCCCTCTCTAAGCATGTCGGTGTTTGCTAAAGGAAATGAGAATTTCATAATCGAAAAGGGGAAGAGAAGTAGGTAAGTTGTGTGGATCTGGTACAGCTACACAGTTTTGGATAGGATAGCAACAACAAAACCTCATCAAAAACCAAAGTCTGCCAGAAGCCGGTATCTGTTAAAGACGTAGATCACGCGGCATTAAAGGAACTAGATGGTCGCATCCGTCCTTCCGTATGTTTTAGATTCACATACCGGGCAGCTAACTGATGCACATGTAAGCACGCTCACTAACTCTACGTTAGCTTTGCGTTAGCCGCTTTGGCAAACGAGTGTGTCGAGTATTTGCAGATGCGGAGCTAGAAGGGGGGGCCAGGGTGGCACCGAACCCTCCTGAGATTTGATAACTGACATCTCAAGACAGCACACAGTGCAACAGGGAAATTTATTTGCTGTTTTCTTTTTTTTTTTGATTATTAAAAAAGGTTAAATGTTTGAAATTTATTCCATTGTCACACACACACCAAAAAAATCAGAATTTTATTTGTGCCTGAAATCGCCCAGCCCTAGATGCTACCTTAACAATTCCCACTAACCTAAACATTTTTGAAGAGCAATAAGTGAGAAAAACAGATCAGAAAACTAAAGATAACGGTCGGATTCAGTCTGCCAACATCTCTGCTGTATAAAAAAAGTTTTTTATGGTAACAAAAGCAAAAAAAGGAAGAACATTTAGTAGCACATCTGCTCATGTATCGTCTTTTTTAAAGTTCTGAATAGTGTGTGTATACTGGGATCAGTGATGTGTTCTGGTATTTTTTTCATGATGTCACCAATTCATTCACATATTGTTTTTTCTTATTGCATGTAAGAATTAAATAAATATTTCAATGCTATAATTGAATAGCCGTCCATTTCAAACACGCCCATCCGGCAACGGTCCGATTCTTTTTTCACACATTGAAGAAAATAACCCAATACAAAAACATGACAATTTTCCTCCATCAAAATAAAGATTTATTATTATAAATAAATAAAATGCACCTACCTGTTAAACCAGGTGCGATAATTACCTGAAAAAAACATCAATCTTTAATAAACAGCTAATATTAACCAACTCTATAGCACTTTTAAATGAGTTAAAATGAGTTAAATGCAACCATCAATAATTCTGTAACTCTGAAGTCAGATTAAAGTGTATTTTCTAAATCATGACAAATAAAACAGAGTTAATTATGTTTGTTTTATAACCTCTTGATTTAAACATTCATTAAACATTCTCAATTGATTTCAAGTATCAGCCGCATCACTAACTAGGTTAACTTTGATGTTAGCTCAGCTGAACTGAAATGTTGTTCCTAAGTCTAAGCTCAACTGATTCATGGAGGATGAAGGGAAACTTTAACAACTGTCCTTTTGGAGCTTCTGGTCTGCAACGATCTGATTACAGACAACTCTCCGATTTATAAACTACATTTTATTGTTTATAGTTTAATGTTCTGAGCATTTTTAGCAACTTCGCCAGCGTCAACTAATGATTTCGAACAGGCTCTGCCTCCAAGGCTTTGAACATAATCTACTTTCTCAAAAAAAATTTAATAAAGAGTTAATGTAAGAAGGAGAAATGACCATCCAAAAATAATTAAAACTGCATTTAGAAATAAGAAAAATAGACAGTCTAATTCTTAGACAGACCAACATTTATCGATGTGAGGCTGCAAAAACTTACATAACTAAACTTAAATCTTTTAGGCAAAACCAAATAAGTTTCAGTTTTGGTTGATTTCTGCGGTCCACTGTGGACAAAAGCGGTAGTGTTTTTATCCTGGAGGAAGACTACATTTCCCATGAGCACCAGTGCCTAGCGTGCTAAAATCCTGATCAGGTGGATTGAAGTTCATTTCTGTTTCCAGTGTCTGTGTGAAGGATGAATAGTGATGAGGTGATGAATCTAATTGTGGTGAAAAAATGTCAGATGATGATGTTGGAGATAAGAAACGGGGGAAGTGACGTATGCAGTAAAGCAGTCAGCATGTTTGTAGTTGTTTTGTGTGAAAGACAGGGTTCCTGCCACCCTCCTCAAAATGTTGCTCATTTCCGGTGCAAGTGATACGGACCCCCTGGGGTCACGACAGAGGCGTCATTCAACGAGCTTTAAGTCGACCTATAATAATAAAAGTTATGAAAATATTTTATGAAGGTCGAATAGTTACTGAGTGATGCTTTAAACGTTCAACCGATGCTCTATTGATGAACTCCAATCAGACGTCCAACTACGCATCAATGCAAATCAGTACGTTTTTTGTCTGAAAATTGTTTTATAAAATCACTTATTTTTCTACCAGAACTAAACATGAAAGTCCAAATTCCAAACATTCGTCCATAAATTATTTTCACGCCTTTTGTTTTGTGTCTCAACGAGGAGCTTGAGTCAAAAATAAAAGAACAATCCAGCAGGAACTCGAGGATTTTTACACAGACAGTCACGATTCTGGACTGTGGGAGGATGTAGGAGTACCAAGAGGGAACCCACACAGTAAACTTTAGGAAAAAAAAGAGCCATGGCTGGGATTTGAACCTGGGACGAAGCTGAATTACGAGTTATTCCAACAAAATAGATTTTTATTAGGTTCTTCCTGTTCAATCTAAAAATAATCTGCAGGTTCTCTAAAGATTAATTTATATCAGGAGCATCTTTGAGTTTCCTGCATTGATAAACACCTAAAAGACTGGACAGGTCATGCTGAGGCAACCCGAACTTCAGCCTGGGGTAGTTTTCTGTAAGTTCATCATTTACCAACGGACTTAAAATCCCAGAGAGCCAAACCGGACACCGTCTGTGTTCATTGATTTAAAGATAACGTTCATAGTTGATTTATACAGCAAAATCAAAGGTAAACAAGAACCAAGAGAGTTGGACCAAATTGTTCAGCAGTATATAAACAAAAAGAAAAAAAACCTCTAAGATGAGGATTTAAAAGCGTAACCGGATCTTTATTCCTGAAGTGACGCGTTGATTTAGACTTCTGACTAGTTTCAAACAATGGCCGGTGTAAAAGGTCATTGACATGATTTAACATTTTTAATTAGCTGTTTGGTTGGCAGGTGCTGAACCGACAAAGGTCAGCGGAACGACAGACACCGTTAGACGTAAAGTGAGCAGACGGTGGATTTCAGCAGAAACCTTTAAAACCCAGCAGGTTCAGCCGCCAATAGAAACTCTCCCTTCTTTTTTTTTAACCCACTACTTTTTACATATTGTAATAAAAACAGAAACGAGTTTTGAAGATGATTTATTTCGACCACGGAGCTCCATTATCTTTTGATTTTCTATAAAACCTTTTTTTATTTTTATTTGGTCCGACCGAGTCAACATTCCTGGAGAGCATCTGGACTCCTCATGGAAAACCCAACATCTCTGGATCGGTTTATCTAACGATTTACTTCTGTTACAAACATTCATAAGTGATGCTATAAATACAAATATCTACATGTTTTTCTCTGGGTTAAAAAAGAAATAAAAGCTTAACAGCATAACAAAACTACGGCACACATGTTCTTTGAACCAGTATTAGAAACTCTTTATATTATACATTTTATTTTTTTTATTTCTCGGCAGTTTGGTTTGTATATTTTTGTAGTATTTTGATCTCATCATCATAAACCAATAATAAAGACCAAAAAATACATATTCAAACGAGCAGGGTTAATATTTTGCTTTGTGAAAAACATAAGAAAATAACTTAAATGCTAAAAAAAAACAAAGAAGTCTCCTATTCACACATCACAACAAGCTTTGTTTTTGTACATTCACATACAGGTTATTCATGTTCATTGGCGATGAAGAAATAATTGAATTAACGAGCGATTTTTTTTAACGACTTACGAGATAAACGCCTCTGAAAACTAAAATATAACGAGACGTTTGAGAGTTTTCGTTAATGAGACGAAACCAGACAGAAACGTTAACAGATGTTCGGTCGCATCTGCTTGAGTTGTAATCTCTGAGTTAAAAACCAAAACCGATCAGTAGTATCCCGTCTATGTTTGGCTACGCCCACCGCCAACGCTTCAGACTTCTGGACTTATTGGAGCCTCTAGATGAACTATATTACTTAACATGCTATACGCAAACGTTAGCATTATAGTTGACATTAGCATTTTGGTTAATTTTGATACGAAACTTAACATACTGAACACAGAAACTACTTCTAAGTAAATATGCTAGAATGAGCCCACTTACTAATGATAAGTAAGCATGTAAGCTAATAATAGTATTTTAGCTTCTACTGGCTTATACACTACCGTGTGCATCCTAAATGAAGTACGTCAGTAAAAGTGAACATGCCGCTGAAAAGCTACATGCTAACATTAGCTTTGTAGCTGAAATTAGGGTTTAAGCTAATTTTGATGGATAGACTAAACATACTTTATATCGAAATTATGTGTCATTCATGCTAGTAAATACTCACATATTAATTTAATACTGAATACTGAACATACTGAATGGAGTAAGTTGCTGTTAGACCTTACTCATAAGAAATATCAGGACTCCAGTGACACAGACAACAGGCATCGTCTAAATTTCTTCAGTTCAATTTCTAGTTCCCATTATAACACATTTTAAAAGAAAGTTGGAGTCATTGTTTAGGGAGACGACGGAAACTGTTCAAAGTTGGTTTTAAAAACAGCTAATTTTTGAAATATTTAAACTATTGCTGAAAACTCACATTAAACCTCTGGAGTCCATTGACGTGCCGGCGTGTCAAAATTACATCACCGACTAAAGATGGCGTAGCAGCAAAATGCAGCATTGATGAGTCGATGGTTATTCGTCTTGTATAGAAAGCGGGGACCTCAATCTATATACCAGTTTTTAAATTGTGTTGATAGGCCATGTAAAACCAGAGTTATGATTGAGTATTTACGACTTTTTCTGAATATTTTCGTCACGTTCGGCGTGTGTTCGGTCTGTGTGTACGTCTCAGACACCGGAAAAATGAGCTTTTCACACAGCCGAAAAAACAATAAATGAACAACAACACAACAAACCACCTGAACTATTGGTGGAAAGATGAAACACGTTAATAAATCAAGAATCGTAATCACAAGCCGCAGCATGTGGACGCTAAGGGACGAGGGAAATTAGTGGCATAGACGCGACGGCAGCAACAGAGAGAGAGACAGTAAGTTTAGAGATGTCAGTGATCTGTGATATTTAGTGTGTTTAGTTAGTTTGTAGTGGTTTAGTTTAGTGTCTTGGGTTACAGTTTGATTGGTTTTTTTAAGATAAGACAATGAGGCGATTGATGAATGTGGAGCGGGCAGTGGAGCTCTCCTTCGACCTGGAGGCAGCTGAGGAAAAACGGGACGGAGCGCGAGATTCGCCCAGAGGACGGGACGGCGAGACACGCCCACCAGGTCGTGATCTCCTCTGGCTCAAGCAGCAGAGCCAAGCATCAACCCTGAGACATTGCCTGCATTTTATGTAGATAGTGTTAAATTACTTTGTTGTGTGATGAGAGTGTACATAGGTTTTGAAATTAACTATTTCTATTTGCATCCTAAGTTTTAAAATTGGTTTGTTAAACATATTTGTGAGAAATTACATTGTTTTGTAAATAGCTGTATAAAAAAACGCTTGAGGTAATTCCTGCATTTTATGAAAAAAAAATCATAAATTACTTTGTTCTGTGAAATATTGTATGTTGGTTTTGAAATTTACAATTTATGTTTGTATTCCAAGTTGTGAAAATGGTTCGTTACACATATTTATGGTTTTCACAGTAAAAAATATGACTTTTTTCTACTCAGATTATATGATTTTTGTGTGATTTTAGGTCCACCTTGTTAATATGTCAAAATGGAAAGATAACTATAAATACACAAAGGGACGGTTGTGCTGAGAAAAATTATACCAAGCAATGCAGGGTAAACATTTTTTTATAGTGAAATATAAAGATAAAATCAAAAGTAGTCAAAAACGGCCAATTATACCCTGGACTCCAGAGGGTTAAACGTTATTGGACAATCACACTAATAAGCTAAAAATTTTATTATGAAGCTCCTACCTCAAATTTAGGCTACACAGTTAGCATCGATGAGCAATAATGTTGGTTTATTAGCCTCGCTTATTTATTTATTATTTTAATATACCTTAACGTTTTGTATTGAACCCTTAAAGGTCGCATTTTTTTTCTTATTTTCCAGACAAAGTTCACAGAAACGTATATCCTGATATATCTGACAACTTCAATATATGGGCATAAACTCTAGAAGCTTTAGGAATAACACTTCCAAGACGAAATAAATAATGATACTTTGAATTTATTCAGTATTTGTAAGAGAAAAACTTCAAAGTTGTTTTTATATTATTTAATAATAAAAGCAATCCACTGTTGAAACTGCTGAGCTGAATTTTTACAACCATAAACTAACAATTATCAGTTTTTCTGGATGCTTTCTGGCCCGCAGCATGACTGATTCATGTTGCATCTTTCCTGACTCTGAGCAGCGTCTTTGTTCACAAGTTTCTGGATTCATTTAGTGAATCCTACCTTGAATTGAAGTTTTTGTTTTAATTGTCGTCTCAATTGAGGAGTGAGAAAACGCAGGTGCCTTTTCAGCCAAACCTGCCATATTCTTCCGTTCTGCCGTGATCGACTCCGTCCGTCACAGTCGCCAGCGATCGGCTGCTGGATTTGTTTCAGATTTCTCACACGCCAAACGGAGAGAACATCAAGATTTCTGTTGGAGTTGTAAACGCCTAAGCTCCTTTTTTTAGAGCGAGAGGAAGCACTCGGAGGAAATTATATTCTTTGACACCCAGATAATGAGTCCATTTTAATAAAATATATGACTAATAGTGCAATTTGATGAGGATGGGAAAGGAAAAGAGGAGAGGAAAAAAACTGAAGAAGGGTTAAACTTCCTCCTGAGCGTGTGTGTGTGTGTGTGTGTGTGTGTGTGTGTGTGTGTGTGTGTGTGTGTGTGTGTGTGTGTGTGTGTGGTGGGGGAGGATTGGAGCGAGCAGACATGAATCATTCTGAGCGATTCAAGCGTTTCCATGACACCACCGGGCATCGGTCCAGAAGTTTCCACAAAGTCTGAGAGGTAGCAGCGCTCACGCACGTACACTCACACACGCGTACACACACACACACACACACACACACACACACACACACACCAGCAGCATCCGACTGCAGCATCGTTTCAAACGATCTGGATCCGTCTCGCCGCTGTGTTTCTAGAGGAGATCAACGTTAACTTAGCCGAAGACGGTCGACGAGTAACCGCCGTCTAACGGAGGAGTCTTCCTCGTGACACGCCACCCCCACCCCCCCCCACCACGGTCCCAGCAGGCGCCGATTTGTTGGCACTGGAACGAGCGAATGCATCAAACAACAGATGAACGTATACGAGCGTCGAGGACAACTCGAGAGACGCGGCATCCATCCCACATCTGTCGCCTTCTACCTTCAGGAAAACGTCGAAGGAGCTTAGATTCTCTCGTTTCACTCAATTTATAACGTTTTTTATTTATTTAGCCACTGTGTATATAATCAAAGCTAATAAAAACGTTTGTAATGAACCAGCGTCTATTGTGGGGTTTTTCTGCTTTATTCAGCATTTTAAATGGTTCCTTATTTGTTTTAGAATTATCTGATTTATAAAAAATTATTCAAACCTTTTTTGAAATTTCTTGCATGACACGTTTTTTTTTTTTTTTATAAATTGATAAACACTTTATTTTATTATCATTATTTTCCTATTTTAACTTCCTTTATTCCTGTAAGGCGGCTGCATTTGGGTCAGAGGTCACGGTTGTTTTGTTTGTCAATAATGACGAATATCTGAATATTCAAGATTTTTTTACTTCACACGTTTTTCTATAACCTAAATTAATTGGATCTCTAACGTTGTGAGTTGGCTGCACTAATTCATCTGAAACTAAATTGCCTATTTAACAACACTTAATATTTCATGTATTACTTTTTACGCTTTTAACCACAGATGAGCAAAGACAGAAAGCAGTTTACAGTTTAAACACATTATTTGTTCTTATATGCTTATTTATTACCTACATTGTTCTCGTTTAAACTCCTGGTTTCTCTGATTGTTTGAAGATCTTGGTTTTCTCTTTGTCTGCATTTATGGGCGAGTGAATTAAACTCTACTACAGATTATATTTTATATCTAATTTTAGTGGAGATATCTTGGCCTACTTTGGTATGATCTGTGTAAAATAAACTGTTTTGTGTTTTTTGTTCTGTTTTGTTTGCTGCTTTATATCAATTAACTCTTTTGTTTTCAATAGTTATTACAAACAAATATGATAATGTAAAATTCTTTGTTCCTGGTTTTAAACATGTTCTTCGAGACGCCATCATTTATTTAATTTCTCTAGATTTTCTGGAGCCCAGCTGGTTTGACCGCGTTTATTTTCAGAGGTCATGATTGTTTTCAGGGGTGAATGTGATGTAGATCCTCTGTTATTGTTTTATCTACATTTTAATCTCTAATTTTCTCTTCATTTAACCAAGATTTGCTTGGACTTTGTTCAAGTGGTAAACATATTTTTGTAAATTTAGCTCTCTTGAATCATTCGTGTCTTTTTTATTTTGCTTTTCAGTCAAACTGATAAAACCTAAAAAACAGTTCAAACATATTTTCATACTAAATTTACACCAGTAACATGATTTAAACGTTTCTGTTTTTAAATATCATAGAGGAGATGCTATCTGGTCTCATAATGACAAAATCTACCTGATTTCTGTCGTTAACAGTTGCATTTTTTATTATGTGTTCATTTCATTTACATTTTGACAGGAGCTATGTGACAATAACCTATTTTTACAGGATCCTTGTTTTTTAGTGATATTATCTGAAACATGAAATACAGGTAATTGTGTTTTATTGGACTTTAACTGCTGCTTTCCTCACTGAACACGTCTGATAACAACACTCCCAACTACAGTCGTCTTACTGGTATATTCAAATATTTACATTGTATTATTTATCCTCTTTTTTCTACTTTAATGTTAATTTTAGCAAATAACCATTGATAATGTTTATATTTATTCCCAATTCCATTAAATCCATTTTTACAGTGTAGTTGATGCTACTTTTAGATGATGAATCATTTATTTTGTCACCAGAACATAAACAATTTAGCTTTTGTAAATAAAACCTATTTTAATAAACCTTTTTTATGTTAATATTTTAACCTCCACGACTTTATCTTCCATCCAGCTGCTAAAATGTTTACATGATGATCTGGATCATCTCTGTTTAGGGTTCACAGTTGGTTTTTACTCTCTTATTGTGATACAATACCAGGAGTTACTCGTATATTACAGATACTTTTATCATTTCTGACAAAATAATTCATACAAAAGGAAATGCGAGTGTGTTCATAGTTAGATTTACTGCATTATATGACAACATGGGCTTCGATCCTTTTGGTTCTGTGGCTTTTTTTAAATTTTATTTACTAAGAATTTAGTTTTATTTTATTTTTCAGTAAATGCAACATTACATGTTACATATTTAACGCGTTTAAAGGTCCGGGAACACGCAAACATGCAGTTATTTAAACATTAATGATCAATGTGTGAGAAATTATTTTTACTTATTTTAGAACATTTGCGTTACATCAGTGTTTCCTCGTTTTATTTTGTTTATTTGTTTTCTTATTAATGATTCAAATTTAAACTCGGTATCCAAACTAAATCATTTCATTCGTTTCATCAGATAATTTCGCTTCATTTTTTAAAAGTTGTCATTAAAGGCATTTATATTAGACTTCTTAAACAGGTCTAAGTTTCTAATCACCGTTAAAAGCAACCAGTAATTCTAATTAACCACTAATGAAAACGTTTTTTTTTAAGTAAAAGCACCAAAAATGTTAAAAAACACAACATTTTATGTTTCTATTTATATAATAGCCTCTTTATTTTCACTTAAAAGATAAAAACCTATCTACATTTTTAAAAAGTATGATCCAACAATGTCCCTTATCTATTTCCTCCATACAAACTTCAAAGTTGGCCAGAAATGTTGGTTTTGATTTCAGGGTTCCTCAGATCGACATCATTTAGCTTAAACAGAGCTCCAAACAATTATTAACCTCAACAGGAACAAAAAGATTTATAACTTTATAAATAAGCGTGGAACAAGTAACGGTTTTAGATAATAAATTAAAGCTCATTTAACTTCACTGCTAAAAACACTAAATCAATCTTACCGACAGATATCCCACATATGGAATATCTCAAACAGGTTTTAGTAGATTTAAAGCACTTTTGCATGTTTATTAGAAAATACAAATACAGAAAACGTAGAAATCAAACTATAATAGAAACGTTTGATTGTAAAATTTAATTTAAAAGAAATATAAAAGAGTAGAGAGTTATAACATCATCCCTGAACAGTTTTATTGTTCAGGGATGATGTTATAACTTGTTTGTGTGACCAAAGTTAAAAAGGCTCTGATGGATTTAAATTAAATGTATGAAGGTTTAAACCGCCGACAGAATCAAATGAAAATGAAGCTTCTGGCTCCCAAATTTGCTCCCAGTTCATCAGAATGAGA
>JAVLVB010000281.1:243013-260222 GCA_032876305.1 Orestias chungarensis
AGGCTAGGTGGATGTTAGCTGGAGGCTAACTGGAGGCTAGGTGGATGTTAGCTGGAGGGTACCTGGGGGCAGAAAATAGCCAAGAACCTGTGAACAGGGAAAGGCCAGATCCATCAATAAACCAGATTATCCATTCATATCTAAACTAAAAGATCCCTCCATCTGTCCATGGATACATCCTTAAACAACAGCGTTCATCCCTAAACCAATATATCTATACATGTCTAAACCAGACAATAAACCCTTTCATTCATCCATCAATCCCAGAACCAGTTCTTCCATCCTTAAACATGAGGGTCATAACTCTGAGCTCCTCTGCCTCCAGAAGAGAGAGTCAAGGTGGCCGAAGCTAATCAGTGTGGTTGAAGCGGTCAAGGGAAAAACCTTGTTGATATTTGGTCACATTGAAACTAAATTAACCAACATACTAAACGGTATTTGAGTTCTGTTTAACTCCTAACCAGATGTGGTTGCACTTCATATAATTCCCACATGTATCATGTCTAGAAGCATAAACAAATGTCCCGTGAAGTGTTAGAGATCAGAGGATTGGATAATAGCTGTGGCGTTAAAACAAGTTACTTTAATTTGATTTTAACATCCGATCAGCAGCAGCAGCAGCAGCAGCCATGTTTTATCTCACAAATCTCTGATCAAGCTAGAGATGAGAACTTGCGTGACGTTCCGACTTTCACCCGTTTTTCCCAGACTTGATGAATTAACCCAGAGACAGGTTAGTTATACAGACAGGCTGGCAGACAATGAAGCAGTGAGAAGCTCCGATATTGACACAGACAAGGTTCGTTTTGGATGAGTTTTTCTCAGACTGAGTCTCTGGGTAGATCCATGTTTGACAATTCAATTAAGCCTCGTTCCTCTCGGAGGAGGTTTTTGTGTTTGGTTTTGTAAAACTCTATCATATAGACACCTGCCAGCTTACAGCCCATGTAATCAGAGATATGAGTCTGTTTAATCTCACAGGAAGAGAGGAAAGCAGAGATTTCTGAAAACTGGAGAAAGTCCAGAGGGTTGGATGAGGAGGAGCCGAGCAGTTTCCCCAACAAGTGGAAAGATTTCTAAAAGTAAATCAGGAAACAGCGCCGCCGTGTTAAACACGCTCAGAGAATTGCGCCGGGACATCTGTCTTTAATTAGAAGAGAAAATAAAAAACAGATTTGCTTTTTTCTCCATTTTCCACTTTTTAACTCAACAGTAGCAAAGCAGTTATTGCTCCACCAGCCGCTCTTTGCAGCCACAAAAGCAGGTGGATAATTCAGGTTTGCTGGCTCGTGTTTTAGAAAGCTGCCTGCGGATGCGGTAGCGCTACAACTTTCAGATCTTTGTTTCATATTTCCCCGCTAGAAGAATAGCATGAAACATTCAAAACTCTTCAGAATGCCTGGCAGATATTCCTGGCTTTAAAACATCAAGAGAAGAAAGTGAGATAGCTTAGCCTAGCTTAGCCAAATGATAACTTTAGCTTTGATTTCAGAAGCAAAACAATAAAATACTTAATTCCAAAATTAACTATTATAAATATAGACAGTTTGTTAGTTTTCATCACGGATATTTCCATTAACTTTTCTAACTAAGCATTTAGGAGAGAACCAGATATAAGATAGCTCATCCTAGCTCATCTAAATGCTCAGACAGAATAATTTACATGTAAAACTCTAAACATAAATAATAACTTTTGGATTCATAGATGAAAATATTTCAATACAGCTTTTTTTTCATGATAATGATATATTATGTTTATTTTGCTACATAAAAAAGGCTGACTATAAAGTTAAAGCTAGCTAAGTTTTAAAGCAGTTAAGTTTTTTTTAATACTGTTAGAATATTCTTTATGTTTGCAGTTTTGTGATAATCTCATCAAAATTATGTTTTTACTTGAAGTTATGGACATTTCAATTGATATTTCTAACATACTAAGCATTTAAGGCAGAGCTACCTATAAGGTAGCTTAGCCTAGCTCAACAAAAGGTTTATACAAATATATAAATAAATCAAACCTCAAACCTAAATAATAATATTTTTGATTCTTATATGAGAACATTTTAATACATCCTTTTTTTAATATTTGATGTTTTTTGCTACAAAACAAGACTAACTGTAAAGGTAGCAAAGTTATCTTGTTTTGCTAACTATCAATTTAGCAAAGCTAGCTAGCTTTTAAAACCTTTGTTTGTTTTTTTAATCCTAGAATTTTTTTTTCCGTTATTCAGTTTTGTGATAATCTCACTGTTTACTAAATTACGTTAGTCTTCCTATTTAAAGTAACACAATGAGATTAGACACTTCAAAGGCAAAAAAAACAAAAGAGACAATTTTTATATTTTTTAAAAAGTCTAACATCAAAAAGCTGTGTTGTAGATAAAAGTTTGAAATGCCATCTAGTCATGAAAATTATTTTGGTACTTGGACAAACAAAACAAAAATAAATTAAGTTACGATTATATATAACATATAACAATAAATCTCTACTATTGTGGTAAAACTACAGATTTCAAGACTTCAGCACTTTGAGGTTTTAAAAAGTTAATATGGCCATATTAGCTCCCCAGAGGGCGCCACACTCCTAACATACCTGTACATCTAAATACTGCAAGATACGCTCCTTATTTAAGCCCAAACTCTCAAATTAAACTGAAAACCACTTCTGTGAGAAATCTCCCCAACCTTTGTAAAAAGGTGGTGCAGTTTTCGCCGTTGAGGGCCAAAGAAACAAGTGCTGCCGTCCTAACATCTCACCAGATCTGACGCTATGAGTGTCTCCGCTGGCGTCCGCCTCCGGGCAGAGATTTACCGCAGACATGCATCGGTGCGCCCCTTCCAAAGCGAAGCTGCAGTCGTCCGTGTTGGATCATTCACGTTTGCCGTGGAGATTAGTGGAAACTTACGTCTGGTTAAGTCTTCGGACTACCTCCCACTTTGTTCCAATGCATGCAACGCAAACATCCAAACATGAGCTGACGTTATTACGCAGTGTCCTATTGTGCCTCCTTACCTCTGGTCCCTGGTAAAAAAAACTGTTTTATTTTATCTTTAAAGCTTCTGCTCCGGCCTTGATGCTTTAACTGTTGACGCCTGTTGCATATCTACAAGTTTAAGTTACTTTTGCTGACTTTTATAGATGCCTGTGGATTCATTTCAACTGCTTAAATGTGTCTTAGGCAACAAAGAAAATCCTGTAAACCGTGTTTATCTTGTGTTGTTCTTAATAAAGTCCTGACTTGAAATTTTACCATTTAGCTTAAAGGTCACAGCTGCAGTTTACATCTAACATCACACCTTTATGTGACTTTATAACCACTAGAAACAACCTTTCTCCTCCTCACCCTCCTGCCTCCTCACTGAGCTCCTCCTACCTTCACCTCTCCCTCCCTCTTTGCTTCCTTTCTTCTTCGCTTTTATCTTCCGCCTCTCCTCGCTCTTTCATGGCGTCCTATCGTCAAGTGTAAACATGGCCAAGCGCCAAGCCGGAGGGGTTTCCAGTCCTATCAGTCCTTCCTCTGCCCGTGTCCTCCAGTCACGCTCTTCCCGCTGATAGCTCGGAGGAAGCGACGAGGTTTTCCTCCAAAATGAGAAGTCCATGAAGTAAACTGAAAAAGCGAATGTGCACAAAGAGTCGCAAGGTCGTCCTTTAGAGGCCAAAAGGCCAGTTTCATTCAAAATTCTCTTAGTGACCCTTAATACACGCTTTCCAACTTCAAGATTCTTTATAGACATAGAAGATGTTGCTCAGCATAATTACAAAGTTAGTTAAAAACGTTCGCATTTGTCTAAAGTTTAGTCAGTTTTATCAGGGCTACGTTCACTCAGGAGGCAAATGTGAGCAGAATCAAATTTAATTTCACCCATGTCTTGATTTTTCCACAGCAGTCTGATGACTCCATTAATAATAATTCAGATACGTATCCTGTAGTTTTCAAAGCATCTGCAGAAAGAACTGTCAGGTCTGGTTTTATCAGACGTCTACGTTTGTTTTTTAAGCCCATTAGGGGGTCGCCTCTGGGTCAAAAAGCTTCATGCATACGTCTGACGGCGGTCGCAGTTAATTGATGGTATTAACGATCTCACACACACACACAAAACATCAAATTCTAGTTAAAAAAAATATTGAAATTGGGCCTCATGGCCTGCTGTAGTAACTGAAGTCTTCTACACAGATCAGTTTCCATCAACATGTTTGAGGTCCTCTTAGTCCTCAAGAGGCCTGTCCTCTGCGATCCTCCATTAAAACAAGCTAAGAAGCTAATATTGGACGGGACAACCGCTCTGGAATCGCTCAGGTTAGCAAACTCATTCTGATGGAAAAGGACTTAAAAGCTTAGATCAGGAAGATGTGGATTTGAAATTTCATCTTGTGATTCAACCGTGATACTGAGTGAAGTTATGAAAAACACAAATATTGATCTTTGATCATTTAAAAAAATGCACATAAGCTGGAATTAATCTTATTTTTTCTTAATTTATCAATGCTTTAAATGTCCAAACTTTGGACAAAATTAAAAAAACTATTTAGTTTTCAAACACTGTTTATCTTTATCGTTAGCATTTACAATTTTAATGATAAATCAAAATTCTTATCCCATATATTGTAGTTTTTATTAGCCACTGTATATTGTACATTAAAGAAAAACTATTTTCACAAAGTTGATTTTTAAAAAAAGGTTATTTTATCACACAAAGTTGAAAATTTCCCACTGATTATACAAATATATCCGCCACAACTTTTCACACAAAATACTACGTTAAACTTCAACATAGACCAGATAAAACTAACTGAATAGTCACATTTCTTAATCATACTCTTAAACCCTTTAAGACAGCAAAACTGGCAAAGATTGAGCATCAATTAGCCTAGCTTAGCTTAGCCACAAAATGCTTTACAAACAACAAAATAAGAACTTGCTTAAGAAAAAACACAACAAATCCAGCCGCAGATGAAACTGTGTCCAATCTGAGTCAGAAGGAGGAGCAGAAACCTTAGAGAGGCGGGTTCAGTCGCAGATGAATGTGTGCAGCACGAGTTTCTGTGGTGGGCCGGGGTAAAAATAAAAAAGCAGAACGCTCCCACTTCAACCATTCTGCACCTGCACAGGAAAAGCCTTCAGTTCACTTATGGAAGTGAAAACCGGGCTCAGGTGTATTCTGCCGGCGCCGGTCCAAAGCGCTAATAATAGCCGACCAGTGAAACCATTTCCTGGGAAATCAGTCACACTCACGACGAAGCGACCTCCGACCTCCACTCTGAAAGTTTAACAGCTGCTCATCTTAACCGTCTTTACTTTGGAAAACAACCAAATGCTGAGCAGTGATGGGCGACACAGAGAATAATCCAACGCTGAGCGGTTTCTTTCTTTTTTTAATGGGTGCATTTTACTCTTCTTCAGAAAGGAAACAAATGTTAATATTTATAACACAAAACAATTAGTGGTTTTTAAGATGAAAAAAAAAAGACAATCAAATAATAAAAAAAAGTCCATCTTGTCTGCAAAGAGCTAAGTATACCTAAATGCTAATTTAAGTTAGTAACAACTGGCTTTGTTCTTAGACAGATTCTGGATTTCAGAACTAAGCAATGTTGATATTTAGCTCATACTACGTTATAGATGACCTTAAATGGTCCAAGACTCTAAGTTAGTATAACGGGACTAAATAACTGGCTCAGCTATGCTGCTATGTTATGTCATGTTTGCTGTTTACTAGATGAGGGAGAAGCAGGTTTATTCTCCTACATTTGGAAACAAATCAAAAGGTTTTCACAGTTTTCTGCATATTTTCAAACTTTCACGCAAATTTTTAATCACAGGAAACAGGACAAAATGCTGCAAAATTTAAAGATTGTTGCTTGTGTTTTCTGGGGGGACTGTATGTAGATGAATTATATAAAGGTGAATGTTCGAGCCTTTCTTTTAGTCTTTAAGGTAATCATGAACACAGCACAGCGCACAGCATCTAAGATTATATTCATACATGAAACCAATAAAGATATATATTTACTTGTAATGTAAAAATTGGGCCTTTAGCTTTAACTATTTGTTTCACTTATCCAACCATACAGAGAGTTAAAGAGTGGCAAAAGCAAATGAGGTGGATTAGTAGGGCCTGCTAAGTTGTTAGCTTCTACTGACATCACAAGGCTGTCATACAGGAACCGTCTCCAGTCAGAAACTTACTCAGACTAGTTGAAAGACTGACTGCTACTGAACACCCTTCCAGCCCACAGCATCACCACAATAACTCTTTAAAAATACTTGTATGATATTAGGTATGATTTATGCTAAGTAAACTATTGAATTAAATGTGTTTATCACATTATTAAAGATTATTTATTTAAAAGGTACTTTTTATCCTGCAACATTTGCTTGTAGTTTGTTAAATATGACTGCATTTGTGTTCATCCTGGGAGACGAGATGAGATGAAGGAGGCGCATAAACGCAACAGAGAAACCAGAACAGATAAAGAATCTGGACTTGGGTAAAACACAACAAACCGTCTACAGTAAGTCTGAGTGAGGACAAAGAAAGCGGCTTCAAGAGACGATATCAGGGACATGGTCCTCAATAATTGATGATCAGAATGACGCCTGTTGGCGCTCGTTCCAGGGATCTGAGATGAGAAGGGAAAGCCTTCGGTCTAGTTCATTTACAAGTATCACTCCAGCATTTACACACACGGGCTGAGTGATAACAAGTGAGAGTGAAACTAATGTGTTTGTTTCTCTCTTCCACTAATTATTCAACAGAGACGCCTGTGGTCCTTTTTTCCTCCACCAAAGTCTTGCATCTCAAAATGAAAAGGAAAATCATGTGGGGATGTTCAAACTGTTTCTGCTACTCAGTAACCTGACTTGAAAATTGCTCGTGTGATAGTTTTTCATTTTTCATTTGTAAATCGAGCGACAGTTGGAGGGCGAATGTTCTGCAGAATAACCCAAAGCGCTCCGATTCGGCCGTGTTGAAATGACCAAGACAATTATCTGTTGCCGTTTCCACATGAAAGACAAGTACATTTTTAACTCTCCTAAAACAAACAGCCTGTTTAGTAGTTCAGCTGCATTTTTTTAAGAGCCCCTAAACAAACAAGCACAAAATCTGCAACCAAGCAAAAGTTGCTTGAATAATCTGGGGTCATGCTCCAGAAAAAAAAAAAAATCGGGATTTTTGGGAAATAATCTGCCAATAAATCATGTTATGCATGTTTTGTCATACAGGTTAAGCTCTCTCAGCAGGTAAATTTGACCAACGCTGGATTAAATCTTGAACGGCCCAATTCTGATCTTTAACCTGGCAACAAATCGGATTTGTGCCACTTCCAAACGCTGCGCCAAATCCGATGTGTATTCAGCAGTTTTCAAAGCGTCTTCAGTCTAAACGCGTTATATCCGACTTGTCCATCGTTAAAGTGACATGTGGGCCATAATTGCGCAGCAGACGAAGCCAGACGTGGTAAATCTGGACGTAAACGACGTCCGAAGCGAGCAGTGCCGGGTTTAGCTCATCTTGTTCTGATCTCATGACGATACGGTCGGCTCCCGTCGCTCAACGACTTTGGTGGTTTCCATCGTTACTGCCGTAAACATGGCCGCTGATGGGGGACGACTACGTTCTCCTGCAGGTTGTAAAAAGTTCATATTTAAATCTGATACAAGTGGCGTTTAATTAATAAAAAAGGAAAAAATAAATAAATAATCTAATTTCCCCAAACAATCTATGAGCATCAAAACCTCATGTGTGAACGTGACCATATTTTTTGTTTTAATTGGGTTCGCTTTAAATTACTTATGGAAATGATCAATAACTAATACTTTGATTAAAGATCCAGAGTAATTTAGTAATCTAGCCCAGTTTAGCGAAGTTGTCTTTGAGTCGGCTACAAATTATGGCACGAAAAAAGAAGCAGAGCTTTCCCGTTAACACTAAGCGAATCAATGTTTAATAATAAAACATGACAAAGACGCTAACGCCGTGAGCGCTATCCGTAGCCCGAAGACTCCCTGTTGTTTTTCTTTTCTCATGACGAGGTTGTTACCAACGGCGACTGCAAACGACGACCGGGGAGAGGTGCAGCGTTGAGTTGCCACCTGGATGCCACCTCCCTTTCTGGAAACAAGGAGTGAGAAGCCGCTAACAAGATAGCATGTCTGCATGGGTGCAAAGCTGCAGTGACACACACACGCACAGAAAACCAACACTTTCCACACTAACACACACAGATCGAGTGCACGGACATGCTCTCGCTCTCTTAGCACTTGTTGACAAGCGGAGACGAAACTTCAATTCGATCAGATGCATTCAAGGACATTTTCTTTTTTTTAAAGCGTATCTTATCACGTTTTTGGGCTCTGCTGCAGTAAAAGCATGAATGTCAGGTCGGAGGTTTGTTTGGAGACGGCGGCACTCCAGCAGGCAGCTGCTGAGAGCTTAAAGCCTCAGGAATCAGGTCCTGACAAGCCGCTGTGAGCTCAACAAAAAGCCCCCGAGGAGAGGAGGCTCCTCCTGTTACACACTGTTCCTAAACAGACCACCCAGAGCAAAACTCCCGGCGTTACTGGACGCTAAAAAACCATTTAAATGTACGTCTCACACGCTGATGAAGAACGCCGTACCAATCACTTCTGGCTGAATCCCTCCGATGATAGATTTACTTTCAGCCAAAAACAAAAGATTTATGGACGACTGAAGCTTTTAGTGGAGATGTTTCAGTTTCCTGGACAGAAGGAACATGTTTCACTAACTTTTATTTCATGGCAAAATATCTAATCCTGCCTGTACTACTTTTTCTTTTGCATCATCAAGGCCTTTTATATTTTTTTATTGTATTTCAACCTGATCAACGGTTCTTTCTGAAGATCTACCAACGTTTCAGTATCCAGTTTAAGTTCATTCAGAAACGCTTTTTCATTTAAAGAGCTAACATTTAAAGCTAACAAATTCAAGGACCATTTATTTCTATCCCTTTATCTCTGTAACTACAATCAAACATCCTGTTTGGTTTGTAATGGTCTCAGCTGAGGGCCAAAAGAGCCACAGGCTGCAGACTCTGGCCATAAACACAAGACGGGACAGAATATTTTGTCTAGGGCTGCAACTAAGGATTATTTTCATAATTGCTTAATCTGTCGATTATTTTTACGATTAATCGCTTTTTATTGTTAATTTTATTTAGCATTTACTTTACCTTATAAGCTAGTAAATACACATTTTCATTAAGAAAAAGAAAAACAAGAGAATAGGGTGGTTCACTGCAATTTATTTAACTTTGTTTAAAAGGAACAAATGAGCTCAACAGTGTAAAATATTTGTTCATTTTTAGGCATAAAATACAAAAATTACGTTAAATTATATAAAACTTTATTGTTCAGCATATTAACAATAATCTCAGCCCTTATTATGCTGTAAATTTGAATTCCTCTTTAATTAGATCTTTGTTGTGAATGTTCTGACTTAGCTGGACATTATTGTTACTAATAATCTGAACTTGTGTCTCTACCAGCATGTTTAGAACAGAGTTAGTAAGTGGTAGACATTGCTGGGGGTGAGCGTCTTGTTCCACATGTGTTCCTTTATTGTTGCTCCTGCAACTCTAAATGAATATGAACTGAATTCATTAACAGTATTTAGCGCCTTTATTTTCTTACTAGCTTATTTTACCGCGCCGGTTCTTCCTCTCCTGCTTCAACTCAGACATGTTTTGGTCTCAGATGTTCACTTAAAGAAGACTTTCCTACATTTTCCTGCTCCGCCATCTTGCTCAGGGCAAATGTGTTTATGAGCCATGCGCTAGCAAAACAAGGCTAACGATTGGCTGATTTCTTCTTCTACTGCTCCACTGGTAGATCACAGCGTTAGGTGGCTCATTACTGCCACCTATTGACAGAAGATATAACAGATTGTGTAAAAAATAGACGCTTACAGTAAAACATAATTATAAAGCAACTAATCAATGACTAAATTTGCTGTCAACTATTTTAATAATCAATTTTCATGAAATGAATCAATTAGTTGTTTCAGCTCTAATTTTGTCCAAACATAAAAAACTGTTAATCTTAACCAGGACAGGGATGCAGGAGGGCTGGTTCAAGATAGGAAGAACACAAGAAAACAGTCTGGATTGTCTGAAGCATGGTGCAGAAACTGCTAGACCACAAATGTTTGATGAACGAAGCGACCGAGCTGTGAAATAAACCTTTGGTAGAGTATTCAGGTAAATGGGAGCCGTACCCTTAAGCACTTTGTAGGCTACAATCAGGGACTTGAATTTGTTACAACCAGCCAGGGGTACCCAGTGAAGCTCAATGAACAGAGGGGTGACGTGAGACCTTCTGGGCTGATTGGAGACCAAACACGCCGCCGCATCCTGGATCATTTTTAAACATTTTACCGTACAGGTTGGTAGACCAGTCAGGAGATAACGATATACTGAACCAGGAGCTGGGTAGCATGTTGGGTTAGGTTTGGCAGTATCTTTCTTAAGTTTAGTAATCAAAGCGACAAGATCGAGAAACGGAGGCAACATGAATTGTAAAGGCATGACACCCAAGTTTCTTGCTGCCTTCGATGGAATCAGAGACAGAGATCCAGTCTGGGAGATAAGAAATTAAACTCATCGCAAGATGGACCCAAGGGTATAGGTAAGGCCAGTACGCAGTACTCCCATTCCTACATTTTAACTCTCCACGTATCTGGAATTTTATTTTGTAGCAAACAGTGTTTCAAGTTGATTTGGAAAAAGTTTGGATGGATGGATAGATGGATCTTGGCTCACAACTTTTGTCAAACTCAGTACCCTAAGTTGTATATGTTACATAACAGCAAAGCAGGTCTGTTGCCGTTCATATGACCCCTCATATTACCCTCTGAGTTACTGAGTTTCAGCTTATGCAATGACATGAAAATTCAAGCTTCTCTGATGTTAATGATACTCAAGATTTTTAGCGGTATCGTCATAAACATTTCCAACCTTCTTTTAAATTTCCTCTGGAGAAATCACAGCAAAAAAAAAAAAAAAGATGTATTCAAGTGCAAGATCTATTATACACAAGTTGGACTTGGACCCACTGCAGCTTTAAGCTTTCCAACTCGCAGAGTCGTTTTTAACAGCTAATTTGCATTTGGAAATCACCTGAACCAAAAAAAAACAAAAACACTGAACATATATAGTTCTCTCCACAAATGTGGTAAATTCATCATATTTATTTAACAACCTGCTCAGCGGGTGGCCGTTATTTTGCCAAGCGACATCTTGCAGCTTCCATTTAAAATAGGCCACATAATGGGGTGGGGGGGGGGACATAAGCTACCTCTGTTGGTAAGTTTTTACTTCAGAGCGGCACGTTTGAAAGTAACCTGTGAAAGATGATTAATGCCTGGTGTTAAAAATCTCTTTTATGCATTCTTCGTTTTGTCCTTCCAAACCACCCACCCCCCTCAACCGACCCTCATTCCTCGTCAAGGTCCCCCACCCCTCTGAACCGTTCTGCATCCTCGGTTCTTTTACCATCTTAAGACTCGACTCAGAGAACAACAGCTCTGGTTTAAACCTGGAAAAGAAAAAAAAAAGTCTAACTAAAATCCATCCTACCACACGTTTCTCTGTCTTAGAGAGCAATTCAACTTAATGGCTATGAAGATCCATTATGAAACATTCATCTAACCTTTAGTTATTTCAAGACAACACCACTTAATCTGTGGACTTCAATAGGGGGGCAGTTTATGTTTAATTCCCACCTGAAGGCCTCTAAATATCTTAGCACTCTTTTTTTTATGTCTCAGCTTAATCAGTGCTGCCAACTTATCAAAAAACCTCAGAGTGAGATTTGGTGGAGCCGACGATAATTTTGCAGCATAATGCACAAAGCAGGAAGAAACAAGACAGAGCAGGTCTCATTTTGTGTATATTAAATCAAACATTTATATGTTTATACATGTTTTTACACTAAATAGTAACCAAAAAGGTAAATGAATAAGGTCTTCAAAGTGCTATTGAAAAAAAGTTCCCCAAAAATCAACGAGGGTCGAGTCAATAAAAAAAAAGTCCAACAGAAAATAATAAAGTTTAACACAAGCGGCTAAAACACGTGGGAAAAATATATGATTACAGGTGTCATGTGGGAAACAAGACGATCCGACAAAGACAAACTGAGACGCTGAGGTTGAAGACACACAGGAACAAGGTGGTGGAGTCAATTCTGTCGAGACATCATGTTATCAAACGAGGGAGAACAAAAAAATCAGGAACTTTTCAGGCTTTTTAGAGGCCTTGATTATGAGGCTCCGACTCAAGGCGAGGCTTAAGGCCATTTTAATTGTCATTATTTATGACAGCGTTCCAGAGCCAAGCTGTTCCTGGTCTTGGTCTTATTTAGTCCTACCAACAAAAAGACCCGCTCTGCATCCTTCATTGGCGTGAGGAAGCACGAGGACCAGCTTTGAGATTGTTGCAAGCCTCTGGTACAGTTTTACGCCCGTCTCAAGATGACAGTGGAAGTAAACTCTTAAATGTTATTAATTGTTTTTTCTTATTATTTTCTTTTAGTTACTGGATGGTTAATTATTAAAAAATGCATTTTTTTTACAATAAAAGTAATAAAAGATAGAAAGTCTGTTAAACTTGAATAAGTGTGTCTCATCCGTTCCTAATATTAGAACCATTCAAGACGATTGGGTCACATGACCTGCGAGCTACTGAAGGAAAATACAAAATGTTTACAGTAACAATAAGAAATACAAAATGCAAGTTTTCTTCATATGTGCCATATAGTGAAACCATTTAAGAGTGATTTAGGCCAATTTGGATAATTCTGCGATTTCTGCGCTAAGATGCTATTTATGCAACTTTTTAAGAAGTATGATCACCCCCACATATTCTGCGTCCTCTCCTTGACTTTTATCACGTTTTTCTGGAGGGACTGACTAAAGCAGGACAAAAACAATGTACCATGAACAACCATAGAACACAAAGACCCATTGAAACCTCTTGTTTAATCAGGCTTAAACCCCATGATGGACAGTGTCTCCATGCTACTCGAAAAACCAACAAGTGAAACAACATCTAAAAGAATAAATAAATCATACAGATTATAGACTATTTTCTTTTCCAGTTGCCCAAAGATCAACATCATGTGCACAGAACAGCAGAAACATATTATACATTGTTAAAGAAACTCGAAGTTAAAGTTTCCCTCATAGCTAGCGGTGCTATTACCGTCTCGTATGAAACCTTTCTTGCTTAATTTCTAAATGTGAAGTTCCTGTAAAGTACCAAAAGGGATGGCAAGGTTGGTAGTGGGTAACACTGACTGTCGTCCATGGAAGGAAACCGTCGCAGATGGAAAGAGCAAAACAATCCAGTTAGGAACTCAGTACCATCTACATTTTAATTTATGATCATGTGATGCAATATTTAGTCATAACAAAAAAAATGTTAGAGGTTGAAGATGTTACAAGGAGGTGTAAACACTCTTTGGAGTGTGAGGAATGACTGGTTCATACAGGAAACTGCTCGATCACACATGGAGCTGTGTTTTTCAAACAAATAATGTCACCATGGAGCAGCATGCATGCGATGCTCTGCAGAACAACTGGCCTTACAATATGTTCAAGTGCGTTGGCAGAGTCTGTCACACAGACAAGGAATGGTTGGTTAAATTAAAGACAGACACACACTTCCGCTACCAACACACAACAAGGGGTTTCAGGGACCAGATGTCAAAGGGGCAAAACGTGACACTTGACTGAGAACAGGCCTCGCTGGAGTTTGCGTGCATCTCTGTTCGCGGCGCTCCATAACTGCATTGATTTTGAGAAAGCACCCACACCCACTTACACAGGCTGAAACACACACACACAAAGTGAAGGCTTCCCCTTTGAAAACCACATAATACATGTCTGGACACGGAGTACGGAGAGCTCTGCAGCTCGCTCTAAATACATTAAAGGACATCCATGTGTGCCTCTGTGTTTGTGTGCTTGCTGAACTGGTTGGCAATAATCTAAATAAACAGGATTTAGCCTCAGAACAGACTGACTCTTTATTCCTTTTTTTAAACTAAAGTAGTTGTTCTAGCTTTTATGGTTCAAGTTATCTAGTTAGTTCAAAAACATAATATGATCTCCAAGTATTAAAATATTATAAATCCAACCACAAGAGTACAAAATACAGGGTTTCTACAAATTTATTTCATCCAAACAGGACAAGACAAAAAGCAGTACATCCTTCCCACTCCCACAGGATGAAACACTGACAAGAGGAAGAAAAGGTTTATATATACAATAACTATTCTGTCAAGCTAACAGCTACAATTATGCTAACAATCAATCAGATTTAAACTAAAACCGAATCAAAGTCATGCTAACAGCTAATCAAAGTCAAGCTAATCACGGTTAAGCTAACACCTAATCATAGTCAAACCAACAGTTAATCGGAGTCATGCCAACAGGTAATCAGAGTCTAGCTAACAGCTAATCAGTGTCTAGCTAACCGCTAATCAGTGTCTAGCTAACCGCTATTAAGAGTCATGCTAAAAGTTAATCAGAGACATGCTAAGAGCTAACCAGCATCAAGCTAACAGCAATTTAGAGTCATGCTAACAGTTAATCAGAGACATGCAAAGAGCTAACCAGAGTCAAGGTAACAGCAAATCAGAGCCAATGTGACAACTATTTACAGTCGTGCAAACAGTTAATCAGAGACATGCTAATATTAAATTAGAGTCAACCTAAAAGCCAATCAGAGTCATGCTAGAGGCTATTTAGAGTCATGCTAACAGGTAATAACAGACATGCTAACAGCTAATCACAGTCAATCTGGCCATTTTGTAACCCAGGACTGCTGTTCAAATTAGGAATATCCCAATTCAACTTCCTACGTATACGATACCAATATCTCAGTCTCTAGTGCTGCCTGATATTCCCAAATGGTAATGTCCCCAGAAGTGGATATCCCACCAACATTAGCCAAAGGTCAAAGTGCTGCCAATAGAAATAACCAAAAAAAAAACAAATAAACAGAGTTCCATCTTAGACACTTACAAATTGAAGCAGGTTAAAGGTCACGGTAGGATACTTAGTAAAACACTATGTAAGTCTATCTGTTTGAGGTGGAAGTTAAAAGTATCTTCTCTAAAAATCAAGCTTGCCTTTTGACAAAGGACCAAGGTTGAGATGTTTATCTATAAATAACAGCAGCATGTTTGGAGAAAAGTCGAAATTACAAATCAAACGCACGATATCACCCATCAGGCAGGTGGAGAAGAGGTGGTGATTCCAGCTTAATGTATAAGAACTGAGCAGCCGAGTTACTGATGAGCTCCTCTGTTTACCAAATATATCAAATACGGGACCGACTTCCCGAGAGCTGTTATAAATCTCTCCAACAGGTGCCGCTGTAAGCTGGCATTGGGCTACTAATAGGTTCTTAAATGTTCCAATTGCATAAATGTTTCTTTTTGAATAAAATGCACATTTAATCACAACGTAACTTTTTGAGCCACTCAAGTCAACAACGTCAGCCCATGTTTTGTTCGATTTCCATTATTGAACTTTTAGGCGTTTTACAAAGTCGTCTTTATTTGTATGGTGTGAGTTTGAGTGAGACCACAGCGTGCACGTGTGTGTCTGTGTGCACGGCTGTCGGACCCCGTTACCAGAGCCATTAGTCCAACAGAGACCCCGACCTGCTGTTTCATATCAGCGGTACTGAAAGGACGGTCGTCTGGTCCACACACCACATCACAAGCTGCACAGAATAAGGACCACGGCGAACAAAAACCGTATTCATGTGGGATCAGATACGCACGCCGGGCTGAGCTCAGCTGTAAACCGGAGCAGGAAGCCTAGAGCCTGCAGCTACACGACCTTTGACCTGTGGACTGATTTAACAAATGTCCCTGACAATTCTAGAGCCAAGAGCTACTTCCTGTTTTCTATCTAAGCTAATGCGCGTTAATTAGAAATTAAGAGTCAAAAGTGGAGTCAAAGCAGATAAATAAAGATACTGGAACCTTTGCTCATTTGTTATCTGAAATGTACCCACCAGACATCTGGGGGGGGGGGGCAAATACAAGTACAATAACATCAGAACCGCAAATGTTAAAAAAATGCAATATTTCAAACTTTCATTATTTCTGTGTCAGATACTTTTTAGCACAAGTAAAGAATAATAATATTAAATGAGGAGTGAGGCCTAGTACAGCTTTAGCCATGCTCAGTATGCTTTCTTTAAAGTTCAGTATTTTAACCGTTAGCTGACAGCTACTTTCTTCTCCAAACTATTAGGGCATTAATTGCTTTTATGTGCAACTACATAAAAGGAACAGCTCCTGATTTTAGTCCTTGGAACGTCTCGACAGGTTTAGTCGTCTGAAAAGTAGCTATCGGCTGTTCAAGAGCATCAGTTGTTGATGTTAACCGATAGTTTTCTAACTCAAAGTGTTTGGATTAAGACGCTGAAACAGAAGCATTAGTTGATTTCTCTCAGTCATAAATATTTAACTAGTGCTACATTAAATTATAAAAGACAATAATTTAGGTCAATATTACAGTGAACATATCAGGTGTGACATATCACCACTTAATAATTTCTTCTCCATCTATTGCGTTTTGTTTGTTTTTGGCAAGAAATCTTTTGCATCCAGTCTAAGACTCTGTCCTACTGACTCTCTTCCAAAAACTCGTAAGGTCTGGCATTGTTGCGAGCAACGCTAAACCAAGATTTGAGCTGTAACAACGAATTCATTTAATCGATTAATGAAACAGTTGACAGCTAATTCAGTCATTGATTAGTTGCTTTATAATCAGGTTTTACCGTAATCGTCTATTTTTAACACAATCTGTTATACCTGCGGTCAATAGGTGGCAGTAATGAGCTACCTAACGCTGTGATCTACCAGTGGAGCAGTAGAAGAAGAAATCAGCCAATCGTTAGCCTTGTTTTGCTAGCGCATGGCTCATAAACACATTTGCCCTGAGCAAGATGGCGGAGCAGGAAAATGTAGGAATGTCTTCTTTAAGTGAACATCTGAGACCAAAACATGTCAGAGTTGAAGCAGGAGAGGAAGAACCAGCGCGGTAAAATAAGCTAATAAGAAAATAAAGGCGCTAAATACTGTTAATGAATTCAGTTCATATTCATTTAGAGTTGCAGGAGCAACAATAAAGGAACACATGTGGAACAAGACGCTCACCCCCAGCAATGTCT
>JAVLVB010000281.1:260322-273238 GCA_032876305.1 Orestias chungarensis
TATTTTAACCGTTAGCTGACAGCTACTTTCTTCTCCAAACTATTAGGGCATTAATTGCTTTTATGTGCAACTACATAAAAGGAACAGCTCCTGATTTTAGTCCAACTTTGACCAACTAAGTCAGAACATTCACAATAAAGATCTAATTAAATAGGGATTTAAATGTAGAGAATAATAAGGGCTGAGATTATTGTTAATATGCTGAACAAAAGATACGTTTTATATAATTTTACCTAATTTTTGTATTTTAGGCCTAAAAATGAACAAATATTTTACGTTATCTTTAAACAAAGTTGAAATAATTATTAATAACAATAATGTCCAACTAAGTCAGCCTCCTGCGGAACATTCACAATAAAAATCAAATTAAAGAGGAATTCAAATTTACAGCATAATAAGGGCTGAGATTATTGTTAATATGCTGAACAATAAAGTTTTTTATAATTTAACGTAATTTTTGTATTTTATGCCTAAAAATGAACAAATATTTTACACTGTTGAGCTCATTTGTTCCTTTTAAACAAAGTTAAATAAATTGCAGTGAACCACCCTATTCTCTTGTTTTTCTTTTTCTTAATGAAAATTTGTATTTACTAGCTTATAAGGTAAAGTAAATGCTAAATAAAATTAACAATAAAAAGCGATTAATCGTAAAAATAATCGACAGATTAAGCAATTATGAAAATAATCCTTAGTTGCAGCCCTAGACGAAATATTCTGTCCCGTCTTGTGTTTATGGCCAGAGTCTGCAGCCTGTGGCTCTTTTGGCCCTCAGCTGAGACCATTACAAACCAAACAGGATGTTTGATTGTAGTTACAGGGATAAAGGGATAGAAATAAATGGTCCTTGAATTTGTTAGCTTTAAATGTTAGCTCTTTAAATGCAAAAGCGTTTCTGAATGAACTTAAACTGGATACTGAAACGTTGGTAGATCTTCAGATAGAACCGTTGATCAGGTTGAAATTCACAATAAAGATAAAATTTAATAGGAAATTTAAATGCAAAGCATAATAAGGGCTGAGATTATTGTTAATATGCTGAAAACATAAAATTTTACCTCACTTTTGTGTTGTATACCTAAAAATGAACTATATTTTTATATTTTACATTTTCTTTAAACAAGGTTAAATAAATTGCATTAAACGGTACAATTCCCCTTTTTTCTTAATAGCTTTTATGGGAAAGTAAAGGCTAAATAAAATGAATGAAAAGCGATTAATCGTAAAAATAATCGACAGGTTAATTGATTATGAAAATAATCATTAGTTGCAGCCCTAACCCGGATGGACAAGTTTTAAGTTTATTTCCCCCTTGATGACCCCTAAGACTCCTGGGAAAACATGGATCTTTTCTACTGTAACATGTCTTTTACGATCTATATTAACAAGACAAATTAAGCATCAAAAAAGATATAAAAAGCTCCCAGGGCCAGCATGAGAAACCAGGATGTGTGATTCCTTTGCTGTTCTGATGCAGGAAGGAAAGGCCTTATTTGGCTGTCGCACCACGACTGGACCAATGCAGAGCGTTCATGTTTTAGGGACAATAAAGCAAATCAAGCTAAAGAAATATCTACAGAATCTTAGCTAAAACAAGTCTTTGGTGGTGGAAACTTACTGACTGACTCGCAATTGTTTTATATGCCAACTTGCCTTATATAACCGTAAAACCTTATTTGTAACAGTGATTAGACACTAATAATCATTTCCAGACCTAATATGTCTGAAGCTCGGTTCAAAGAAACCTAGGAAAGCCTTAGAAGCTCAGTTAAAAAAATAATAATCATTACAGTCCCATTTAATTAGAAACAGAGTGTTACTTTAAGGTACATCTCTATGTGGCCCATTTAGGAATAATAACTCGAGCGATTCCTCCAAAGCTGATAGCTGCAGCTACGTAGCCGCCGCCTGGAGCGTTCCACTTTAGTGAATGTGGAGCAGCGTCTGCAGCCTGTGAGCGTGGGACCGAACAGAGAACAGTCACTACTTGTTTTATTGCTTCACGGTGAACACCTGCACCGACCGAGCGAGGGGGGGCGGGGAGGTCGAGCGCAGACAAAAGGCTGAGAGAGAGAGACAGAGAGAGAGAGAGAGAGCGGTATTGTGGGAATGCTTGTGTGTTAAGAGCAGAGCTCAGGTTACGTTCTCTCGACGAGCCGCAGGAGGAGACCTTCGAGCTCGCCGTCAACGTTTAGGAAAGATACAGACGCTGTTTGAAGTCCGAGCAGACGGATCTAAAGATGACCGAGAAACACATACAACAACAGACAGGGAGGGGCCGCTATCAGTCAAAGTCAATCGATAGAAACGAGATTTTTCACTTAAAGCAACACTAAGTAACTTTTAAACCTCCATAAAATATTTTCATAACTTTTGGGATCACACGTCGACTTACAGCTCGTTGAATGACGCCTGTGTCACGGCCTGAGGGGGTCTGTATTGCTTTAACCTGCACTAAGCAACTTCGAGGAGGGTGGCAGGAACCCTGCCTTCCACACAAAACAACTACATAGTTGGCTAAAAACTTTAGGTTCATCTCCTCATCTTTATTCATCCTTCACACAGACAATGGAAACAGAAATGAACTTCAATCCAACGGATCAGGATTTTACCATACTATGCGCTGGTGCTCATGGGAAATGTAGTCTTCCTTCAGGCGAAAACAGTAGCGCTTTCGTCCACAATCGACCAAACAAATTCTTATTTTAAATGCGTTTTAGAAAATCAAAACATCGATTTTTTAAGCTTCCAAAAGTGTGCGCCTCTATGCTCCTCCTCCGTGAACTTGCTAGTGCGCTGGTGTTTTGCCCAAAAGAGCACCCCCCGCCGCTTTTAGGCACAACGCCGGTTCTCTCCCCGACCTCGTCCCTCTCCAAACAGGTCGGCGTTTGCTACAGGAATTGAGAATTTCATAACTGAAAATAGGAAGAAAGTTAAGTTTCAGATCAAAGAGAAAACCAAACACTGCTGCAACCTCAGCCTGAAGGCGGCATCTGTTAAAGACGAAGATCATCCTCATCAGAGGAAGTAGATGGTCATCCTTCTGCTTGTTTTTGATTCACATATGCGCCACTCGGTGTTAGCGTCACTTTAGCCGCTTTGACAAACAAGCGTGTCGAGTAGCGAGTCTCTCTTAGCAGAGGCGGAGCTAAAAAGGGGAGCCGGGGTGGCACTGGACCCTCCTGAGGTCTGATTGGACCCCCCAGGTGCCACCCCAGATGATTGACACCTCAGTACAGCGGTCGGTGCAACAGGGACATTTGTTTGCTTCCTTTTTCTTTTCAAAACCAAATAAATTAAAATAAAATACTTGAAAGTTATTCTATTGTCTTTCATGGCTACATAAAAAAAAAAAATCTTTTGTCGAAAATAGCCCTAATTTTAGATATTTGTTCTGTTTTAGATATTCTGCTCTGGGACTGTGGAATCCAGAAATGATGCAAAGAAATGGTTTTACACACAATCCTGGACAACCCTGAACATCCTCTTCATCAAACTGTTATTGGTAAACAGTTTCTTTACACAGAAGCTTGTTAGATGCAAATCAGTCCCCTGCAGGAACTCTCTCCTGCCCACAGCCATCACCATCTACAATAACCCCCGTTAAAGGATTCCCTTCAACAAAATCTACCTTCCCTTCTAATACATAAACAATTTTTTATGCGATGTGATTTGATTGCACTAGAAGCTACACAAACCCACTAATTGACAGAAACAAGTAATTCTCCATGTTTACTTTGTTCTTTAATCATTTATTGCTGCTTCAGAGATTTGAAAAAAGATAATGAAGGACATTAATGCTAATGTTTCTGCAGACGTGGATGACGCCCCTTCTCTCAAGCGATTCTCGTTCCCCATTTTAAGGTCCGGCATCGTAAATCTTCCATCTTCCAGGAGAACAGCAGCGGGGATGGAACTTCATAAAGCGCCGTTATTGGATAATTGGTTCCTCGAATGGCTTCAAGCTGTCAAGAGGACGGCAATCCAACAGGCAGCAAGCCGGAAAATAAGCGAGAAGTGGAAACTCTAAGCAGCGATCTAACGTCCTCTTAGCCAACGGCTAGAAGCGCTGAGCAGAGACGAGGTTTCAGCCTCCGGTTACTGCAAACACAAACCTGTCACACCAGACAAATAAGCGATTCAACTTTTCAAATTACCATTCTGCCGCCTGGATGACTTATAACGAGAGACGTCACTCAGAGCGGGATTTGAACCTGGGCAGACGTTTCCTTTCAGCTATAATCGCTTACAGAGTCTCATAAATCCTTTATCTAGACAAATGATTATTCATTCATTTAAATAGTTCTTTATCAAACTTTCAAATCTTTCTCTGAATATCCTCTACGAGTCGCCATCAGCCGTGATATTTGCCCACCATCTTTCCTCCATCATATCTGACTTTTAGCTTTTTAGGGCGAAATCTAGTTAAAACATCCGTTCCCCCTGAAAGTCTTTTTAACTGCTATCAAATTAAATCAGCACAAATAAAACACTCAATACATCAAATTTATAAATTAAATTACTGAGATCTTAACTGAACTTTTCAGTGTGACTATTTGCACAAAATACCACGACGACGATGTTCGGGTAAAATATCTTGCAGCCCTAAGAGTACTGAGTAGGATCGCTGTCAAATAGGCGCACGCACAACTCTGACAGTCGTATTTGTAGTTCTGTGTCAAAGTTCTTGTACCCAAAGTTTGCAGGTACGAGTAATAAAATTGTTAAAATGACAACAGCCTCAGGTGACGCATCACAGGTAAGATCCATATTTATCTACACGTGAGATGGATGATCCACTACCACTTTGAATTTGGCGCATGCTGCGTTTGGTGTAATCGCAGATCAATTGCTCTGCGATCGATTACTCGTCCCTGTGACGTTGTTTTAACTTTTTTTATTTTTTACTCGTACCCACTTTATTGACGTACAAATAAGAATACCAACGTCAGAGTTGTGCAAGCATCTTTTTGATAGCACTCGTGTCTTGCAGCAGGAAGCTTCTGGGTTCAACTCCCAGCCTGAATTCGGATGTTCTCCCTATGCATGTGTGGATTTTCTCTTGGTACTCCAGCTTCCTCCCACTGTCCACATGACTTGGTCTCCAGAGGGCGCCCTCGTGTGCCTGTGTTTGGCAAACTTTTAAACGAAAACATGACAGCTTTCAGTTAAATACGACAAAAATCTAAAATAAATGTTAAATGGACTCACTTTTCAAATTGAACTGACGACATTTTACACTGAAGCCACATTAACCACTAGGGCTGGGCGATTTTGGGCAAAAATAAAATCCACATTTTTTTTCTCTGAAAACTCAATTTTTGGGGTAAAGCTACAATTTTTAATATTTTATATTTAATTAATTTTGTAAGAAAATAGAAAACAACGGTCCCTGTTGCACCATGCGCTGTCGTGACATGTCAATCATCTGAGGTGGGCACCAGGGGGGTCCAATCAGATCTAAGGAGGGGCCGTTGCCACCCCAACCCCCCTTCTAGCTCCGCCACTGCTAAGAAACTCGCTACTCGACACGGTCTTTTGCCAAACCGGCTAACGCAAAGCTAATGAGAGTGGCACATGCGTGCTTACATGCGCATCAGTTAGCTGCCGGTATGTGAATCAAAAACACACTTGGGAAGCGTGAGAGAGGAAATAGATCCATTTTTAAATTTTCCTTTTTTACCATCTGTCCTGACTATTAAATATTAAAGCTAAATATATGTTTGAAAAACTGCAACAGCTGAAATAAATCTTCGCTAATGTTTTTAGCCAAATATGCAGGAGCTACATTTTTTATTTGGTTTAATTTATTACAGATATATTGAAACATTCATGCTAACTGTTAGCCTCTAGCCTAACAATCTTACATGGTTTCAACTCTACGCTTCAGCTTCCAGGTTTAAAGCCAGGCGGGACAGATGGACAGTCAAAGTTTGATTTACTATATTCATGTAATGATCTTTCACAAAGAGCTGCTCCTGCTCAAGAGGAAATCCTTTCAGCCCTTTCTCTGGATTCAAAACACCTGAGCGAAGAGGAATGGAATCTGCTTCTATGTTGGAGAGAAGAGCAGCGTGAAGGAAAGGAGGAGAGAAAAAGGGGTCGAATGGAGGGATGGAGGGAGTAGGAGGAGGGAATGTTTGGAGCTTTTCAGTCCTGACAGTGTGGAATGTGAGAGAGGAGATCAATGTGGTATCACACACACGAACACACTCACACCGCCAGATGTTCATCAGCCAATCAGGAGAAAGTAGCCTGGTCTCTTCAGGTCAGCCCGCATGATCCTCACACAAACACATTCATGTGAATCTGCTCCAACTACGACTTACTCCAACAACCAGAGCAAAAAAACCCTGGAGCGACTTCTGATGTTGGACTTTTTTTTTTTTTGTAATATTTATATTCATAAATAAATATAAAAAGAATCCGCAAACAAATATCAGCAACCCTTTATATAAAACATAGCATTCAAAGTTTGAACAACTCCCAGTCGGCTGAACTTTCAAAGACTGAAATCCCGTTTTGATCAATTTTACCGTTTGCACACAAGCGTGGAGATTAGAACCCGCAACCTAAACACAGGTACAATCATGAAGTGGTTAGGAACGCACAAGCAATGTTGGCAGAGCAACAAAGTTGCTGTAAATTTACTTAAGCCAGTCCCCCCAGTAAAACGGCGGGAAAAATCCTTCATTTTGTGGTCGATTCTGGGAGAGCTGTCCCGTTTTCTGCAATAAAAATGCGGGAATTTTGATAAAAAGTGCAGAAAAGGGTGAAAAACTTGTGAATTGTTGTTTCCAAATGTAGGAGAATAAACCTGCTTCTCCCTCATCTAGTAAACAGCAAACGTGACATAACATAGCAGCATAGCTGAGCCAGTTATTTAGTCCCGTTATGCTAACTTAGAGTCTTGGACCATTTAAGGTCATCTATAACGTAGTATGAGCTAAATATGAACATTGCTTAGTTCTGAAATCCACTTAAAGCTCCCTGTAGTAAGACGCTGGATCAACTTCAGTCCATTTGCTTTTATTAGTTTACAGATCTGACACATCCAAAGAGAGGGAGGCAGGAAAATACAATAAAAAACAAATCTTTCTTTAGAAGAACGCAAACTTAAACATTCCTGATTGAAAAATTAAAAGTAACGGGAAATGAGTTAAAAAACTGTTTTTTTGTTTTATACAAATCAGCAACTAATATTTGGTTTAAACTGTCGACGCCAGACTGACGCTTTAATTATGCACAAAAAATGTTAAATTAAAGTCCATCTATAAAACATACATAACTACAGGAATTTACTTTTGCACTCAATTTTTTATACTAATTTAACAGACTATAAAAGATTTGGCTGTAATTGAGTCAGTTATGAATTTTAAAAACTTTGGCTCAGCATAATCTTAACCAGAAACTGTGTCTGGTGCTACAACATGTTTACTTTCCACACAACTTTTTACAGTTTTCAGTTCAACTTTTCAGGTTTTTCATGACTTTAACACAGATCGTTCAGTCAGGGCCGGCTAAAAGGCCGATAGGGCCCAATCTGGGCTCTGTCTGACTTGGGGCCCATTTCCTGTTTAGACCATCACCACCACCAACGGTGTTTCAATACAAATTTATATATTTAGCCGACTGTATCGTCGCATTTGTAAACAAAACGAGGCGCAGAAAAATATACTAAGCGTGAACCGTCGGGTTGTTACCATGGTAACACGACAAACCATTTTTCAAGCAGCAGAAACTTTTGTTTGTGTAGCTATAAATTTACAATTTTAAAATCTTCAACATAAAATAAACAAACAAACTGCCAAACAATTTTAAACGGCGACATCCGTCGTTATTAACGTAAACGATGCTGCGTGATTATCCTCTGGAAGGAGCGGGATTCAAACCAGGAACCCTACGTGTCCGTCCTCCACCACCAAACCGCTCCAACACTCAGTCGTAATAAAACAAATTTATTTATTTTTTTGGGGTATATTTATCTAATTAATATTGCTTTCCTAAATTGGTTTAAATAAAACACACTGAACAGGTCCAGACTTTGACTTGGCCGCCCCTCAAAACCTTAATTTAGTTTGGTAGTTTTGTGTCATCCGGGCTGAAAACTTGCTGGTGAGCTTGTTCTACTGCAGATGAAACGGGTATATTTTAGACGGGTCTTTTCAGTCAGCAGTGGACCTTTGACCTTAGCTCAGGCAGTGAAGCCTGCAGAGCTTCAGATGCTGTTCTAGGTTGTTCTGGACTTTCCTGGATGAGTCGTTGATGAATCCTGGAGAATTTCTGGGAGTTCAGTCTCCGTGTTTACGTCAGGAATGACGGACACCGCCGCCTGTGTTGTTAAAGTCGTTGAGCGACGGGAGCCGACCGTATGGTCACAAAATCAGAACAAGATGAATGAAGCTGAGAAAAGAAAGATAAACTCGGCACCGCTTGCTTCGGACGTTGTTTGCGTTGACGCACGTCTTACGTTTATGATAAAATAGTCGGATAAAATGGGACAGGACCCTCCAGACTATTGAATACGTATCAGATTTAGTTCCATGTATGAAAGTAGAATAAATCCGTTGATGCGGGAATCCTGTTTGGTGTTGTTGGTAAAGTTTAACCATAACGTTTTGTTTAGGTTGCATCACATCCAGGATTTAACAAGGAGCCTGGAATAAATAATCTCTTTTGAAAGCTGCTTTCTGCATTTGTCTGAAGTTCCAGTTTGCTGATCTGAAAAACGTTATGTAAGAGCAGATAAAGAGAAACGGAACAACTCATCACGGCATCAAAAAAGGAAAGAAAATACTGGCAGGTATGAACCAGTTGAAGTTCATCGTTTAGATTGAGACATATTTAAAGCCAAGGTTCGTCTGAGCAAAACAGAAAAAATAGTTCATTTAAATCCGGGTTTCTAGAGTCTGTAGCATTCTTATGTTTTTACTCATGCATGTAAAACACACACACTTGTGTACTTTGTCTGGACTGTCACAGGACCAGATGGCATCAGGGGTGTTCCAGACAATTTACAAAGTGTGTGTGTGGAAAAGAGGGGGTTGGTGGTGAATTAAAGCCTACACACACACACACACACACACACACACACACACTTGGCAGTGACAGCGTAGCTGCAAACGCTGCCAACAATCCAAGCCTGAAACAAAAGCCGGGACGAACCACCGTCCTCTTCTCACCCCTCGCTCTGCGCCGGATGGTTCGACCCGCTGATCTCTGAAGGGAAGGTTCGGCACTTCTGGCACCAGGAGCCGGTTTCTCCAACGAGAATCAAAGTTGGGAGTCGTCGGCGGACCGAACGGCATGGATGCACAAACGAGTCGGCGTTACGAGGACACAGAGGCAGGAAGTGTCGGAACGAGCGTGGAGGAGGAAACAGGATGTTTTGAATTCAGCCTGGAGGTTATAAAAGGCTTCATTCATCGGCCGATGAAGCTGTAAAGCATCTGTGGCTGCAGTCATATGGGTTTTGGCCTCAAGTCTGATTTTACTGTAACAATCATCAAACAACAACATGACAAAATAATCATCAGAATGAGCGAATGACGCCTCACTAAAGGAGAGCGCTCTGGAAATTTCGGAGCTTCAGTTATTTTACTGGTCACTCGACAAATAGTCATCTGGTCTGATCCTTCCTGCCCTGTGAATCCTTCCATTAGGGATGCAACCAACCATTATTTAAATCTGTAAATTATTTTTACGGTTAATTGCTTGTTATTAATTTCACTTAGAATTAACTTTCCCATATAAGCTACTAAGAACACATTTTCATTAAGAAAAAGGAAAAGAGGAGGATTGTGCAGTTCACCGCAATTTATTTAACTTTGTTTAAAGGAAATGTAAAATATTTGTTAATTTTTAGGCATAAAATACAAAAATGAGGAAGAATTGCATAAAACGAATAATACTAATACTAATAATCTGAACTTGTGTCTCTACCAGCATGTTTAGAACAGAGTTAGTAAGTGGTAGACATTGCTGGGGGTGAGCGTCTTGTTCCACATGTGTTCCTTTATTGTGCTCCTGCAACTCTAAATGAATATGAACTGAATTCATTAACAGTATTTAGCGCCTTTATTTTCTTATTAGCTTATTTTACCGCGCTGGTTCTTCCTCTCCTGCTTCAACTCAGACATGTTTTGGTCTCAGATGTTCACTTAAAGAAGACTTTCCTACATTTTCCTGCTCCGCCATCTTGCTCAGGTCAAATGGGTTTATGAGCCATGCGCTAGCAAAACAAGGCTAACGATTGGCTGATCTCTTCTTCTACTGCTCCACTGGTAGATCACAGCGTTAGGTAGCTCCTTACTGCCGCCTATTGACCGCAGATATAACAGATTGTGTTAAAAATAGACGCTTACGGTAAAATGTGATTATAAAGCAACTAATTGACGACTAAATTAGCTATCAACTATTTTAATAATCGATTCCAGCTCTACTTTGCAGCTTCTCAGGAGTTAATCTGGGATACTTGGCTATTCATCTCAATAATGCTCTTCTTGCCCGTCTGTTAGGCTACGTTCACACAGAAGAGAAATGCAACCCAAAATCAGCTTTACATCCGATCTGTGCCACTTTCAGCAGATACACAGACAGATTTCAAACTGAACAGTAATGTTGCTTTTTAATCCGACTATTCCCGTCAAAACTTTGCAAAACTGCATCGCTCTAGTCTTACAAGTCATTTTAACATTAAACCATCAAAGCAAAGGGAAAAGTAGCCAAAAGAAACAGTTGCTGTCAGCATCACTTTGTTGCGTTTCAAGTAGAAAGTTGACATAAATAATTCCTTAATTTACAGAAAGATGATAAGTTCTACAGTTTTAGCTGAAAGAAACCTTAGATACTAAATGGTTTTTGCTAAGTAGCTACAATTAAAATCCTGAATGCTAAAAACAAACCAGGAAGTGAGGCGTGCTCAGTTAAAGCAGCTAATTATTATTAATATTATTGTTTTTTTCAGTAGTTATTCAAATATGAAGTAAAAAAAACTAGGTTCAAATCTGACTTAGCAGTTTCTATTAACTCTGCGGTTTAAACAGGGCTGACGCACATTTGAAGCGTTTATGTATTTGTTTTTATTTTTTATTTTGATGGGGGTTGTTTTTTGGTCCGAGCAGACGAAACGCAACAGGAAGCGTGGAAACAGAGCAGGAAGTAAACGTGAAACGCTGGAAGTCTGGAGGAAAGCTGGAATAAAGAAAGATAACAAAAACATCACAAGAGACTGTAAAAAACACCGGAACCGTTCCCAGCAGGAGATCTGCGTTTCCAAAGGTCTGAGAAAGCTTTTATTGCTTACAGTTGATAAATGATTATTAAACTATTATTATTAACCATCACAAAACATCAAATCAGCATTGATGTTTATTGCTTGTTTTTATGTATGCTAATAGATCCTGGAGATTATGTCAGGTCTCAGTTATAAGTATAAAACTATTAGCTGAGAGTTTATAAAGATCTTCAGGAATTAAATCAAACAGAAAATAATTTTGAAGATTATCAAAAATCAGAATAAATAGAAAAAAACTGAGAAACTTGTAAAAAAAAAGAAGGTTCAGTGTGTTTAGTGTGACGATTTACGTCACACTTTTGTGCAAATTACGTTTTAAACGTACATTTGAAAAGAAATTAGGAGGGATGTAGAAATGACATTGATTTTAGTTTTTCTAGGGTTTTTTTATTTTATGAAAGAGGACGTTTAGTTTCTGCAGGCTTGTGATTGGGCAGAGCCGCAGCAGGACAGGATGAAGGATTGAGACAAATTTAGAGCAAGATTCGCCGTCAGTGGGACTTTAACTTGTTTTAAGAGTTCAGTGTAATTAGAGAATATCATTGGCTGGTTTATTTCATGCTAGGTTTCTACTTCTCGAAATGTTTCATATTTTGCGTTGCATCATATGAAATACATCTAATAAAAACACACGGAAATAAAATGATATATAGGCCTATATATAGTGGCCAGCCACGCATTTGAGGCCTAGGCCTTCAGTGACGTCCTAAACAGTCCTAACTGTATGAATCCACCTGTTAATACCATCATTATGACGCCATGACTCTCTAATATAATTCAGATTAAAGCAAAAACACTTCACTCCCTTCACTGAAGTCACAGTACCCACCTTATAACTTCCAGAACCATCAAAAATTCTTTTTTTTTTTTTTTATATGATTGTCATTTTATTTCGTTAACGTAATAAAACCACAAAAACATAGAAAAAACATCTTTGTACTCACCAATCCTCCTCTCTTCCCTCAAGAATACTTCAGTGACTCCAGTAAGTTCCACCAATAATTCCTTTTCTATCGCCATGGAGGCTAATGCTAATAGGGTAGCAAATGCTAATGCTAACAATATCCAGTTTTTTTTTAAAGCTTCGTCTAGAAAATGGAGTAATTATATCAGCGACCAGATCAATCTCTTCTCCTTCTTCTGCCATTGTGGTTTGAAAAATACACTCGGCGAGATAAACACAAATTAACTTTTTAGCTTGTTGAAAGTCACAAACGGGTCAACAGCTTCCGTTTGGGCCGTTACCTTTCCTTTCTAGCGCTGCCTCTCACTAGAGCAGATCCAATCAGGACACGAGACGTGTCACGTTCAACGTCACACCTGCTAGCTGGGCCCAACGTCGCAAACTCGAAATCTGATTGGTTATGAAAACCTGGCACCAAATGAGAGCTGAAGTCTGATTGGATGAAGGAACATATACATATACAACCCTGGGAGCAGAACGCTCCAGCAGCGCAACCAAGAAGACAGATGTGAAACAAAGAGAATAGATTGTGAAGAATTATTTAATATATATTTATGAAAGAAAATCTTTAAAATAAAATGACACTTATTCTCTGAATATATTTAGGCCAGCTGAGAAGGCCTAGCTGGCACACCACTGTGTGTGTGTGTGTGTGT
>JAVLVB010000281.1:273338-312723 GCA_032876305.1 Orestias chungarensis
GGAGAATCCAAACCATGTCTAACGCTTAAAGTTTTGAAGTTGAACGCCTTTTTAGGGTCACTTCCTGTCTCTTCAACTGCCTTTTTGTACAATGGCGGAAGAAACAGAGTAACCACGGGAAAAATCCAGCAGCGTTCAGAGTTTGGTGATTTTCTCCTCCAGGAGCTTAAGGCTGACGACGGTCGATTTCAGCGCTAGTTTCACTGGAATCAGAGAAAACAGACAATAAATCTTCCGCCCCGTTGAGACGTTTGTCACTACGTCAAATAGAGGGAGCTCTCTGATTGATCCATGCTCAAGCGTCCAGTGGCCAAATATTTATTTTCCCAACTCGAGTGTTTGCCGTGTTTTGGGCGTCGGAGGCTTCTGACGCTCTGGTCTTGACTCAAGTAACGCCGCTCGAGACTTTTGACGCTTCTAGACGCGCGTCTAGATCGACTTTCCATGTAAACTGGACGCTCTTGACGCTTTTGGTGTGAAACGCAACGTAAAGGAATCTGGAAGCAGCGAGGCGAGGCCTGTTGATGTGACAGTAAGGATCTGGAGGTGAGGAGGTCAGGCTTTTGTTCTTCTAAAAAGTCTTCTGCACCCAAAACACACTTTTTTTTTAATGCCAACTTTAAGCTCCCACAACAAGTTAGCATGTCGCGCTCTTCCACTTACAAGCGTAAACACACGCGCGCTCACTCGCACGCCGCCACCTCCTAGAATAAGTCTGCTGCCTGTAATTGGAGTGGTGTTTGCTGCCGAGAGGTGTCGAGCGTCGCCTTAATTGCCAGGCAGGCGGCTTTGACGTTCCCCATCTCTTTATTTTTTAAGGACCGGGTAATTAGGCTCCATGGCAGCAACTGCGCCGCCGCCGCCGTCATCGGCACAAGCAAACAGGTGTGGGAACTGCGGCGGCCGCGACCGGACCGACCGCGGCGCGAGACGGCGAAGAAGCTACTCAGCTGGGTGGCAAGGAGAGCCGGAGACGGCGAGGCTCCAGCAAAAAAAAAAAAACGTGGAGGAGAGGAAACGAGCAGATTGTGCGAGGCAGCCGGAAAAGAAAAGACACCTGTGAATGCAGCTAATAGCTCAACAAGAGCTGGAGACACTCTCGGTGTGTGAGCGCCGCCAAGTTTGACTTTTTCTTTTTTCTAATGTGCACCAAACAACAACGTACACGGTGATGTCATCTGGGGTTTTTGTCCCCCCAGGTATCTCATATAATAAAAATCGCTTCTAATGAATGAAGCGAGATTCCATTATGGAGCAGAAGAAGTCAGGAAATACGTTAATCATTGTTTACTTGTCTGGTGAAAACCGTTACGAAACGCAAAGAGATGGAAAACTGTCGCATTTACAGGCAGGATCATAAAAACTATCAAATACAGATACTGGAAATGAAAGCGAAACCCCTGCTGGTTCAAAAAGGATTTATATGAGAGAAGTTAGCGGCCAGCTCCTGCCGATCAAACGCTCCTTTAACTGAACCATTATAACTATTATAAAAATAAAGTTTTGCATTCAGCTATGGATAAGCATCAGTCTGTCATTCTAAAGAATATCCACAAATACAAAACGTTTCAAATTAAATAGTGGAGCACAAAAGTACTTAACATTAAAAAAATACCCAAAAGAAACTGTAACCGTGGGAACAAGAAGCAAGTCAAACCTCAAAACTGACTTATTTAAGTTAATTATTGTTACAAAAAATGTATTTTATTCTGCAGAAGAAACACAAAATAACGAAAAAACCAGACGAAAAGCAACACACCTGCAGCATTATATTAATATCTGTCAAGGATCGGTTTATATGACTCGAGCAGAGGTGAGAAATGTTAGAAGAAATAAGGATTTCATAGTACGAATAAATACTGACATGAAACCCGAACAAAGAGTAAATAATGCCGCACAGAGGTGGCAAAACAAACCAAGGATAAACGCGGGACGGGAAACTAGAACGTAAACAAAAAACAATACCAATGAACAAATAACAATGAGGGGGCGCTAGAAAAACTAGAGGCAACGAAGAAACAACACAACAGATGAATAAACTAATGGAGGAGCAAGTGGGACACGAAAGGGGAGAGAGACCAGCACAGAGAACCAGGCGAGCAGAATAGGGGAACTTACAGGGACGTGGAAGGAGAACAAAACTGGAGGGGAAAACAGGACCTAAACAACTAAACAATAACTTAATAAACTACAACAAACCAAACAGAGATCTAAACACAGACTATTACATTATCAACTGAATTCCTTAACAGTATTTAGCGCCTTTATTTTCCAATTAGGTTATTTTACCGCGCTGGTTGATTCTCTCCTGCATCAACTGACATATTCTTTAACTACTCCACTGGTAGATCACAGCATATATGACCGCATATATAACAGATCGATGACTAAAGTAGGTGTGAACTATTTTAATAATCGATTAAATAATTTAGTTTTTTCAGCTCTAACCTATAACTATCAAAAAAATCCAGCAGCGTTCAGAGTTTGGTGATTTTCTCCACCTCCAGCGCCAATTTCACTGGAATTAGAGAAAACAGCCACGATAAATGTATCAGCCATTATCACTTCAGTATCCTCTGCCCCGTTAGAAAGTTTGTCAGTACATCACATAGAAGGATCTCTCTGATTGATCGACACTCAAGCGTCCAAAGTTCAATTTTCCCAACTCGAGTGATTGGAGCGTTACAAACGCTTCGGTCTGGACACGGGTAACACGCCGCGAAACTTTTCGACGCTCCTAGATGCACGTCTACATCAACTTTGTATGTAAACTGGACGCTAGGTTGGTGTTTTTGTTCCTCAGGTGATAGACAACCGACTATGTCATCGTCTTTATGTCCGAGTGTTCAAATAAGAATATCTAATACTTTTTTTTTTTTAAAGAAAGTATTAAATCATAAAGAAATGCGATTTCATGTGTTTGAATATAAAGAAGAGAGAAACCTTTGGGCCTGAACTTTTAACAACTTAAAAAAAATGTTTCTGCCCAAACGAGAAATATTAATAATTCAGACTTAGAAAGTCAACTTTGCAGCAACGCAAAAACATGAAAAACAAAAATAAAATGCTAATTCGACTGATTTTTCTGACTCTCTGACTCCAACAGTGGGAGCTAAAGTTGGGAGCTCAGCACCTCTGGGCTTCGTCTTCAGGAGGAAACATATGGAGCGCCAAGTCGGTGGCGAGCCGGCCCGGCGGAGCACGCGGCACGTCGATCTCCAGAGCTTTGAGAGACAGCAGAGAAAAGGGAAGGAAAAACCAGCAATCCGAGCAAAGCACTTTGCAGGCGCCAACCTTGAAATCACTGCCATTATTAGTAAAATCATTATTAGCATTAGAAAAGCAAATGGGGCTAATAATATTTGCCATTATAGCTAAAAATGCCTATTAATCCCTAATCCGCAGCACAATTAGGAGCATGGCTGGGCGTTTTTGTGAGTTGTTCTGCATCGCCATGCCGGGGAAAACGAGACAATTCAGCCGGCTCAGAGGTAGAGGAGAGGTGGGGGGGCGCTACTGCTTTCTGTCTCTATTCTGAACGCCGTCAACCAGGGCGGCTTTGAGTGACGGGCGGAACGAAGGCGGATTTGACTGAATAAAGGCAAGAGGGTGGCGGCGGGGGCGTCGTTCGCCGCCACGAAGCGCGTTATCTGCCTCGGAACAAGTGCATCAAATCAAACGGGAGAGGGGGTATTATTAAAGCAAGCCCCCTTTCTGCTCCGCCGCGAACTGTGACTTAATAAGCTACGCCAATTAGGGAAACAAAAATCGGGCACGCCATCGGCGCCGTATCTGCCCTCACCCAAATCTCTCCAGCTTAACGCGTGACGCTCGCTGGCAGAGACTCCGGTGATGGCGTCTCACCCCCCCGTCCCGTTTGTCTCTGGTTTTGACAAGCTGAAGGAAAACGTAAATAAAAACACAGGATTTGGCGTCTTTTTCGGTTTGTAAGGAATTCGAGATCAACTGAAAGGGGCGAGGATATTTTTAACCGTTAATAAAAAAGGACATAATATAAAAACGACATTTCTGAATGTGCTGGAGAAAGATGATTGTTCGTTTTGTCAAGGTGGGAAAGCGCAGCAGTTTAATCCTGTTTACTGCGCTGGTTTCTGGCCTCCATGTATAGACTCGAGCTCAGTGACGAGGATCTGAGGAGCTGAAGTTCACGAAACTTGCCGTGTTTGGAAAAACTGATGGAAAAGTGGAAGAAAATTTATATTCACCAAACTATAAATCGGCTTTATGTGTTCTGCTATATTTGGCCTAAAACCATTGAAATCAACACCAGAGAAGTGTCAGTTTTGGTCGATTTTGGCAGCCAGCGTTAGTGTTTTTATCCTGAAGGAAGACTCCATTTCCCACGAGCACCAGCACATAGCGTGGTAAAATCCTGATCAGTTGGATTGAAGTACATTTCTGTTTCCAGTGTCTGTGTGAAGGATGAATAGTGATGAGGTGATGAACCTAATTGTGGTGAAACAATGTCAGATGATGATGTTGGAGATAAGAAACGAGGGAAGTGACGTATGCAGTAAACCAGTAAGCATGTTTGTAGTTGTTTAGTATTGAGGGGTTCCTGCCACCCTCCCCAAAGTTGCTTAGTGCCGGTTAAAGCGATACGAACCCCCTCAGACCATGACAGAGGCGTCACTCAACGAGCTTTAATGGATGGATGTTTGGATGCATGGTTGGATGGATGCATGGACAGATAGATGGATGCATGGACAGATAGATGGATGCATGGATGGATGCATTGTTGGATGGATGAATGGTTGGATGGATGCATGGACAGAGATGGATGCATGGATGGATGGATGGATGGATGGATGCAAGGTTGGATGCATGGATGGTTGGATGGATGCATGATTGGATGGATGGATGCACGGATGGATCCATGGACAAATGGCTGGATCAGTTTCCTCGTGGATCATTGTAGCTCCGCCCCCACTCTCCATGATAAGTGGTTAAGTGGAAGGTAAAAATATGGGGGGAATTTTTAACCACAGTTTTTACTCCAGCTTCCTAACTTCACCTTAAAGATGAATTCTTCCGATTTACCGCCCGCATCCTGATTTGGTCGAGCGGTGGCGATTAGAAACACTTTCCGACACGCTCGCAGACATGCTTCATCTCTCCAGGGATAAACTCAAAATAAACGACGGCAAAAATCTCTCAATAATTAAAAGCTCCTAATCCACTTCCTGGTTGGCGTTGAACGTGGGCTGCAGACATCAGTTGCCACCGTGAACGCCGTTCCATGTTTGTTTCCTGCTTTTGTGCGTGGAGGTGAGTTTCTGGCCTGAAAACAGAAGCTGTCACAGGATCCGTCTTTGTGCTTCAATTAAACCCGAAGCATGGCCTCCTGCTTCGGTTTTTAACACTTCCATTCAGCAGCTATGTGCTGATTTAGCTTCAGGTTTCCAAACACCTCTACATGTTTTCCCCTTTTGAGGGGTAACGTAAAAGATTTATGCAAGAACAAAAAGATTTCTGTAACAGAAGTGATAACTGAGGTTCTCATTACAATAAAAATGAATATTGTTGGATAAAATATCCCAACAAATAGAAAAGGCCACTAATTACTTAAAATTACATTAAAAGTGAAGCGCACAATTTTGAAAAATTTGATTTCACAAGAAAGAAAAAAAAAGATCTCTGTTTCAAGCACGGCGGTGGAGGGTCAGTGATGTGGGCCTGAGCTCCAGCCACAGCAAAGCTTTTCGGAGCTGCGGATAAAATTTCGATGCTGCGTTATCGGCCTGGAACAGAATCAGGAACCAGTTGGAAAAGCTCAAACCAAAGCAGAAAAACGTTACCATCCAGGAACTAGACCGACTCGACCCACTTTGACCTCAGATACAAACCAGAGGCTGAAATCTGTTCTTAAAACCTTTCAGGTTAATTTAGAAACTTTTTACCAAGCTAGCCAAAACAAAATTGGTTGTTGGTATCGGCTTATTTTACAAATCGAGTCGATAGAGATATTTGCTGCGGACATAAAATATGTCAGCATCTCCAATTTATTTTAATATATTTTCTTTGCGTTCAATTCGAGTATTAAACCTTAGAACCCGCTCACCCTTTTATCTTCCACTTAACTTTCTATCAAATACCATTGGATACAAGCAGCTTCCTTATTAAAGTTCGATGTATTTGGGGTGTTAATAAAACCCAGCAGTCTTTTCAATAAACATCCAGGCCAGTAATTAAAAGTAACAGAAACATGACATATCTCGATCGTTAGCTATGTTCCAATTCAAATATGATAGGAATTTTGAGTAAACTTTTAAAAATGTACATAACTAAAGTGAGTTAGACCGACTTCCATCTGCTGGTTTGGAGTAGAGCTGAAACAACGAATCAATTTAATTGATGGAAATCAATTATTAAAATAGCTGACAACTGATGTAGTTGCTTTGTTTTGCAGGCGCACCCTGAGCAAGATGGCTGAGCGCGTAAATGTGGGAAAGTCTCCTTTAAGTGAACATCTTAGACCAAAACATGTCTGAGTTGAAGCAGGAGAGGAAGTACCAGCGCGGTAAAATAAGCTAATAAGAAAATATTAGCAAAACATTCAGAATAAAGACAAAATAATATGTGAATTATAATTTCTAAAGATTTGTGTTAATTTGATGAACATACAATAAGTTTTATAGAATTTTACCAAATTTTCGTATTTTATGCCTAAAAATTTACTAATAATTTACACTCTTGAGCTCATTTGTTCCATTAAACAAAGTTAAATTAATCGCAGTGAACAACACAATTCTCTCGTCTTTTCCTTTTTCTTAATGAAGGTTTTTTAATAGCATATATGGGAAATGCTAAATAAATGAATAATAAAAAGTGATCAATTAATTGTAAAAATAATCGACAGATTGAATGATTATGAATATAATTGTTAGTTGCAGCCCTACTTTGGAGCGAAAGAAACCGAAGTAGAATAGTTTGTTTAAATCCCCCCTTTAGAACAAACTCGTATTCATTTTGGAAAAGCCGAACATCCCCTCAAGTGAGCCTAAAAACTAAACTTTTCTTTAATGTTTTGCTGTTTCCATCAACCTTTTTTCTAATGCATCACTTCGAGATGCGCATAAAAGTAAGTTGATGGAAACGCGAGTATTTTATCATGAACCCACTAAACAGAAGCATTGCAGCATCAGCTCCAAAGATCAGACATGTTAACAGAAACGAGCCCGCATGTATCAGATAAACGGACCCCGTTGGTCCTGGGCCCAGCCTCCGTTAGCTAATCATCTGCAGTCGCCGACAGCAGCGGCTCATCAAAATACCGAGGCCTGCAGAAAGCCACAGCGGGGGGGGGCGTGTGCGCCCGCTGGGTCACACTGAACATGTGTGCAGCACAGGCCGCCATTTGTCTCGGCCGAGGCGTGCACGTGTATCTGAGTGACACGACTGTGAGCATCTGAAGAAAGAACGTTCCCAGAACGAGGATTCGCATCGAGGCAGCAAACCTGGGGCCGCGACTTAGACACCAAACCCGCACGGTGGTCGTCCTCCAGCCCATTTTCATGAACGCCATTAGAGAAACGACCTCCTCGGAGCACAAACAACAACAAGGGAGGCGACGCCTCACCATCCCTCTGGTTCACAGCCAAGTAACAAAATGGCTTCCTGGGCTCGTTTGGAGGCAGAGCAAACGAAACGACCCGATTATTTTAAGAAGAGACTTTAAACAGGAGGTGCAGTCTGGGTGTGAGGGTCAATTATTAATCAATACTGAGCAGTGGGGAACCCTCAGGGCCTTCTACGCTTTCACAGAAGGCCTAGAAATGTTGTGTACCAAACAATTGGAGTATTAAATAAACTTTATTCGTATAATTTGTCTATAAAAATTAAAAGTTTAATTTATTTAATATAATTTCAAATGATATAATGCATTTGATACATTTTCTCTCCTCTACATTATATTGTTGTAACTGTCAAGTTCACGTCTACTGTCCTGAAAAACATGTTATCCAATCAGAATCGTCAGAATCTATCAACACCCGGTTATCTGGCTCATTGATTGGTTACGACTTCATGATTTAGAAGAAGGCCAAGCTGTGTGTCTCAGTTTAAAGCTCTGCCCATGGTGATTAAATGAGCCTTGGTGTCCGAATCCGTATGTCCGGTTTTGGTGAAGTTAACGTTGAGCAGGTTGCTTGCTGTGGAGAATTTTGTGGATGTTATTGCCTATTGTTGACATACTCGTCATCTTTGATTGGATGATTGCAGTTGGTAAGCCCTTTAAATTAATCGTAGCCCATGGTTGGTGTGTAATGGTGGCTAGGGGAGGCTCATGGCTGGGGGTGAAGGCCTAGCTGTAGTGCTCACGGTCCTCCACTGATACTGAGAATAAAAATCATCACAGACATTTTCCAGGATCTGACTGAAACGTTACTGTGATGTTTAGAACAAGGCAAATAATTAAATACATTTATTTACACGGGAAAGTAACAAAGCCGCTGTACCAGTTAGGAAAGATATCAGCAGTGACCTCAAAAATAAAAAAAAACATCCTTGTTCACATCTAGGAAACATCTGCAGCCTTCCCAGGACAGGTTTAGCAGATTCGGCCCAACGTCAGAACGTGAAGCTCAGAGAAATGAACAGAAACTCAGGATCTGGAGAACTTGCAGTGATCGTGTTTACAGCTAAAGTTTAGCCAGGTCACAACAGCATTCAGGTGTGTAGACAACACCCGAACGGTAAGACATCAGCAATGGGCGCAGAGAAACAATTGCTGATATCAAACACTGTGAAAGCCACTTTATCAACTGAAGCACGGTGGCGGAGGAGTTATGCTTTAAGTCACTGGACCAAGTACGAACAAGTTCTCGAAGGTTTTAGTCGAGCTGGATTCAACAGCAGCACCATGATCCAGGAATCAGCAGCTGATCTACGGCAGAATGGCTAAAAAGGAAAATAACTGAGGCTACAATGGCCTAGTCAAAGTCCAAACATAATTCAGGGAGCTCTGCAAAAAACAAATGCAAAGTAAAGAAATAATTATAATAATAAAACACTAATCCAGCAGTTGTTCAATACGCTAATGCTAACCAATGCTAACTAATGCTAACCAATGCTAACTAATCTGATAATACACCAGGAAACCTTGAAAAAAAACGCTGATTCACGGTTTCTTCTGACTAATTATAGGATTCCAAACTTTTTTGCTTCAGATGCCAAAAAATGAAAATCATCCTAATATAATCGTTTACCTTGATCAGCGGCAGTTAAATCAAGCAAACATTCACGATCAGCCAATTAAACAAGCGCTTCATAACAAACAAACAGCAGTAAAAACCCATTAACCAGAAGCAGAGTTGTAGTTACTTTTACCTGCTTAATTGCTCATTACAGTGGTGCTGATTGGGCAACAGGTGAGAGAATAAAACAGGTAAACATCTTAGGAGCAGGTAGGAAAGAAATCCACAATCCACTCAAAAAGTTTGGCTGCTTTTAAACCCAAATGAATGTAATCATGAGGCCTTACGCAGAGAAACAGGAAAAGATGGGAGCAGCAACTCAGGAAAAACAGGAAGTCTCCATCAGGCATGAACACGATCTGCTCCACAACAAACTTTATGCAGTAAAGAATAGGGGGAAAAAAGACAATAAAAACACCTCGGGGGTCTCGGCCAGCCTTGGAAATGTCACTAAAACATGTTCAGCAAAGTCAGCAGAAAGTCAGTCTGAACCAAAACAGAACAATCATCAAGTAGTTTCAAAAACGAAGCCACACTTCCTTTAGCTTGTTTTTATTTCCGAAGACTTGTGTGTGAATTTTCCAAACATCAAACCACTAAAACCCCAAAACTGCTTCTGTATTTACAGACGATCGCAAACCATGGCAGGGATATTCGAGCGGCCATCAGCGAGCAGGTGCAGAGGAAGGAGGAGAGAGGAAGAAGAAAAAAGATCAGGAGGAAGTAGAAGAAGGAGAAGAAGAGGGGGAGGAGGTGGTTAGTGACGTACTTGAGCCGGAGAAATGTCCACTCCCCAGGGAGGTGGGTCCGTTCTTTCCACTGCTAACAGGAGGGGAAAACATCTACAAGACAAACAGAGAAGAGATTAGCGCCGAGAGCGCGGCGGCTGCAGACAGCAACAAACATTTCAACGTTGACATCACTGCACTGTGGCATGAAAGGCTTCCCTCCCAAAAAAATCAACTCCGTCTACCGTCTTTACACCCAAAAGAGTTTTGTTTTAGATGACGACTTGGACTGGGTACCAGGGGACTTTATTACCAATACGGTAGCGTGGCTTTAATACTTGCTTTGTGTTTGTTTTATGAACCCCTCAGACAGATTTGATAAAGGGAAACCTCCCCTTGTTCAAAGGAACAACCATGTTTGAAACTGACGACCCTTCGAGACTAGCTTGAATTTAAAAGTCAGGCGTCGTCTCTCTATGGTCCAAGATCAGCTCCTAAATGTCCGAACGTCCAGTTCCAGGGCCCAAAAATTCATCAAAGTCAAATCTGAAACCAAAACTAGATCCTGGTTAATGTTGGTTAAACCCAAAAACATTGTGGCTGTTTCAGAGTCAGGGGTCCCAACTCGGGACTAAAAGAGCAGTTCCAGGGTCCGAGAATCTGTCTGAGTCCAGCATGAGGGGACAACATGTCTACACTCCCATCATTCACTCAAGATTCCCTACGACAAGCCTGACATTAAACTCTGACATAGAGCGGAAAGTGAATTAATAGTTAGAACAAGAGTAACAAGCAACGCTACGGCCTTTAAAGTTAATTCATTAAGTCTAATATCAAAGCTTTATATTGATAATCAAATTCTTAGTCATGATCAGTAACATCCAATTCTGTTGGAAATGTCTAGTCTCACATGTCTGACCCTATGGTTAGTTGAAGGTAAGGGATACTTAATGTCCAAGAAACCAAAGTCTTAAATCCTTAACCAATACAAGCAGCTAGGCCAAGGAATAGAAACTGTATTTCAGTGTAACAGGTCACAGGTCACGTTCAAAAGGTTTACAGTTAAGGTGGGCAAGACCATGATGGCGCTCAACATCAAACGTCCTCACTAACGGGCGCAGCTTCCAGGTATTCTCGGCCCAACAAGCAAAAGCTAGAAGTATTAAGTCTAAAGCCAAGGGTCCAACATGTCTAGACTAGCTTAGTGAAGTCCGGACAAAGTAGAGCAGTCCAAGAGGTCAAGCGGTAAATTACAAATCCAGATTAGGAAGAGATTCCAGGGTCCAGAGTCCAGCATCTAAACCTTCCCATCTAGAACTAAACGGTTAGCAGAATTTAAGACTGGCAACAACCCAACCTGGTCCCATGTCTGGTTAAGATTAGGATGAATTATACCTCCAACCTTAGTCAAGTCTTAATTATTCATATGACCAGTTAGAAATAGGTGAAGTTAATAAAGAATCCCCGTTCCTGAATTTGCTCAGTCGTGTCCAAGTCTGGTCCTGATTTGGAGTTAAGTGCAAAGTAAGCAGATGTGCTTCAGTCGATTACATCTCAGACACCAGGTTTAGCTTTTACCTGGAGTAGGGTCGAGTCAGTCTTGTCCAACAGGAGTCATGTTATGGTATGGAACAAGAACAAGTCAAAAGATCAAGTCCTCAATCAGGTCCAAACCGCCTCTATTCAGTTGCTTTGTCTTCAACTGTCAAATCTAAGGGGTAAGAAGTGCTTATCTAGGGCTGCGGGTCCCCTTGTTGGCTGTTGAGACTGGCAATGGCACTGGCACTCATTATCTGACTCAGCTGCTGGAGACGCTTATACACCGAGTCAATGTTTGAGGTCTCTTCCACTTATATTTTGTAGTTCCCAAGCTGAAAGGTTTGTGAACAACTGGTGCTAAACTCAAGGATCACCACGTCGGGTCTGAATGGTTGTGTGCTCTCAAGGGAGGTCCTTAAAGAATAGCATCTAAGGTACAAGTGTCCTCTGGGTATCCTACAACTTTTAGCTGGTAGAAAAAAAAATTAAAAATACCTGAATCACTCCAAAATCTTGCCAATGACCTAATTGTTTGATTCAGGATGGTTGAAACAAGACCAGAGATCAACAAACGTGACGGCGGACGCTGATATCTGTCCATCTGAGTCCCGACTAACATCCCATCTCTCCAGGTTAAAGGTCAGGTAAGCAGATTTATCACTGAAGGTTTCCCTGCTTGATGTTGGTCCAATTTCAATGAGCACCCAGTCCTCGTCATCAAAAACGAAAACAAAAGAAAACTTTCACAAGCACAAATCTAGTAGTTCAGTCAGTAGCTGAGAGAGAGAGAAATGTTTCACGCTGGCCCAATCTGTGCCGGTGGGTTCGATTTCCGGAGAGAAGCGATTCATCCATCCCAGACTGAAACACTGCAGATAAACATCGTACCTAGTCGCCACCTGCTCTAGACGTCTGCAACGAAATTTTAAAAAAGCTGCTCGGCCAGTCAGAGACGCGCCTGACCCCGACGGTTCGTTCCCGGCTCAGAACATTTCTGTTAGAGGCAACACAGGCGGTGGTGGGGGGGCATAAAACGTCGGGCCTCAGACTGCGCTGCCGTTCGCTTTTACTCAGTTTTAGAAAACGAAGGTTAAACAAAAAAAAAAACAGGTGCAGGGATTAAAATAAATAAATAACTAAAATCCTAATGGGGGATTACCAGCGTCTCTGCTGATAAGACCTGCTCTGAGGTGCTGGTGTCGACTTTAAAGGACAGACAGTCGCATAAATTACAGAGAGGAGGAACGTCGAGGCTGCGTGCCCTCCTTTGTTTGAACACGGCCGACGACGGAGGCTGCTGGGATTTAACTAAAACAATCAAACATGCAAATATAACCTTCACGCAGCCAAAAAAATTCACTCCCGTCTTAATAATTATGTTTTTTTTAGTCCACACATGAGAACTAGACATAAAAAAGTGCAAATATCAGATAAACAGCGACATTCCTACAGAGAATTGCTCAACATTAGATCTCAGAGTGATTTTATTACACTATTATCGGCATATTTTATTTATAAAAAATTTTTTTTGAGGTGACCTGAGCTGCAGAGAGATCTCAGATCAGTTACAAGATATTATTTTATTTTTTTGTGGTATTTGCCTTTCCATGTCAAATTTAATTCTCATATTTTGTGTTTTTTTTTTTTATTGTCAACAATAATTTTTTGTTAGAAAATTGAATTAGGATAAATATTCAAAATGACTGGATTAAATATAACAATTAATCCACTTAAATGTCATGAAAAGGAAGAAATAATACAAATTGTGGAAGAACAACAATGTCATTATAAAAATAAAGATAATAAAATTTAGGGATATTTAGGCAATTTGCACAGGTTGATTTGAAAATTAACATTTTGTATTCTAAACCTTTAAAAATCCCTCTGCAGTCACTCTAATTGCACAAATTGGCCTTTTTTCCTGCTTCCCTCTGTTTGATCTGGATCCCTGTGCAGCATCAGCACACATGACGCATCCTGTGGTTTCAGAACCGCCTAATCTGACATGTTTCCTCCAGGTTTCAGGGGGTTTCAGTTTCTCTTTTCCCTCCTCCAGACTAAAGTTGCTCCCAGAGGAGAGAGAGGAAACATAAAAAAACATGGGAGAGAGCTGGGGACTGTTTCCTGTCCGTCAACTTCAAAACACAAGCTGTTCATAATAATCATTAGAATAAAAAATTTCACATTTTTCTCTCATGCAAGTTCAAAATCCAGCATCGAGCATTTTCTATTCTGGCTGCAGAGAAACTACATTCATGGAAAGATGAAAATCATCAGGCCACACAAGGACAGGGAGAAAGAAAAGGACTTAAAATGAGATATACTACCATGGATGTTGGGAACATTTTCAAATCGCTGTTTGGCATCTATAAGACAACAAAATTACTGATGCAGCTTCACAATTGTCTGCACAGACACACACAATGATAATCAAATGTAAACAATATTTATGCACAGAGTTGTTGTTTTTTTCTGCAAGTTCCAGAAGTTTAACAGAGGCTGCAGCTCACCGCGCTGAAGTCCAGCAGGTCGCTGAGCTCCTTGTCCGTCCCCAGGGCTGCCGTGCGCTGCTGCTGCTGCTGAGGATGAGGATGAGGAGCGGGATGAGGGTGAGGATGATGGTGCATTTTACCCGAATCACTCCGACCTACAAACATGGACACAGCACAGAGGACACACGCAGAGACGGGAGCCGCCGGTGCCGTAGATCCAGTAAAGACGCGCGCGGCTCTAGTTCTGCCTCATCCTCTCAGGTTCCTGCTTTCAGGCTGGAGATAAAACATCTAAATGAAAACTACACCAAATAAAAACCAGCCACTGTTTTCTCTTAAAGCAAAAATAAAAAGTCCCGGGCTGAGCGCTGCTGCACAGCCGCCTGGCAGTGAGCTCCTCTCGGCTGCGGCTGCTGGAGATCCCCCGCTGCGCAGCGCGGAGCCCATGTGCGTGGACGCGCGGTGATAAGTGCGTGTCTGCGGCCACCTAGCTCACAGCTGCTGGGCTGCAGGAGCGGAAACTCAGCTCGACTACGAGGAGCGCGGAGCCGACAGAAGCGCGGCTGGTGATTGACGGGCTGCTCCGCGCGCTGATTGGCTGATTTCACTCGCCGTGATTAGGAGAAAACAAACAAGTTTATAGTTCAGTGGGTTTAAAAATGGTCAAGTTTCACAAGAAGGAAAGAGGGAAAAAAAGCATGAAACCAGAAAAGGGTCGAATTTAAAATTGTTCTGCTAAATTATACACGGATTACTGATCAAGCATGACGGTGGAAAGTTTCGTGGAAGGAAAAAGTCCAACAAAAGTCTAATCCATAAATAGTTCATTGCTATAACGTGAAATTATTTATGTAGATTGGTTAACCAGACTGATGGAGTTCAGGTAAATATCTTACTTTGGGTTTAAAGCGTATAAAGACACAGTTTAACAGTTCGGAGCGCTACAACCATCCAGATTTTTAGAAAAGTGGGTGGAAGGAAAAAGTGTTTTTTTGAAACTACAAAAATAGGCCAATTGCAGATTTAATTGGACTTCTTTGTACAGTTTAAAGGTTTGACTCTTTCAAAGTTTCATCTGTTTTGCAGATGAGCTTAATTCCTTCTTAAACAGACTAATCAGACCTTTTCCTTGTTAGTTGCCCTCCAGTGGAAGACCCAAGTACTGCAAGTCCCAACTGAAGCCTTATTTAAACCTTTGAGAAATCCTTTAGCATGCTTAGAGTTCTTATGTGGTGCCAAGTGCATTTTTGTAAATGTTATTGGAAATGTGACATATTTAATACTATATTTAATACATCCATACAGTAAATTACTTAGATTTCATTCAATGTTTTCACAGAAAAGTTGTGGTGAAAGTTTTTGTCTTAACGGTGATAATGTGGGTCAGTGCTTCAGGAATAAACAAACTAAAAAAAATGGGACTTGTTGAGCAGTAATTATTTGTTTTAAACACTCACTTGGGTTCAGGTCTGAACTTTGACTAGGACATATTAACCTATGAACATTCTCAGGTCTAAACGATCCCATAATATTTCTGGCTGGCTGTTTCTGGTGGCTGTCCTGCTGGAAGGTGAACCTCAGCCTCGTCTACGGTCAGCTTCTCCTCCAGGATTGTCGCCTTGAGAGATCCCCTTTCCCACAGCATGATGCTCCCTCCTCCATGTCCTGAAGTGCCACAAATCCTCATGTTGATCTCTGCAGCTCCTCCAGAGTCGGCAGGTTCCTCCCGGCTGTTTCTGACTAATGCTCTCCTCGTAGTTTCTGCAGGTCTCTATCCTCCCTACATGTTCAGATGATTGATTGATCAGATCCTGAGCTGCCTACCAAACAGTCTTGGACCGGCTCTCAGAGATGGATTAAAACGTTTTACAACCTTATCTTGTGTTTCTATTGTGATAATAAAAGTAATAATAAACACAAGTATTGCACCAGAAGAACATTCTATTTTGAGATAGGCTTCTTTGAAACAAAGTTTGACTTATATCATTAAACTACACACAGTAACTGCATTTAATCATGTTATTTGAATTTATCAATGCTTTAATGGGGTCGTCTGCAACAGTTACGATCCCAAGAGCCGGTTTAGTGCTTAGTCCAGTTAAATACTCTGCTCGCTCGGCTCTGTGTCTGCGCTCGCAACTCTGCATTATATGTAAATAAGCCTCCCAGCTAATCAAAGACTGGCCTTTTTCATCCAATTTAATAATTCCTTCCAAATAAACAAAGTTGATTCATACTCTCAGACTCACTAACGTTTCAGCAGAGTTGCGAGCGCAGACACAGAGCCGAGCGCGAGCAGAGCGAGCTGAGCGCGCCTGAGATTCATACGCACACGCTCACAATTATTGCTCCTTCACATAGCTCTGTGCGCGGAAACCTGGTGGCACAAAAATTACGCCATACCACTGTAGCGTCTATTCTATGCGCCTTATAATGCGGTGCGTCGTATATATGAAAAAAGTTTTAAAATAGGCCGTTCATTGAAGGTGCGCCTTCTAGTGCGGAAAGTACGGTAAATTAATTGCAGTGAACGACACAATTCTCTTGACTTCTTAACAAAACTTCGTTTTTTATAGTTTTCATGGGAAAGTAAAGGCTAAATAAATTAAAAAGGGATTGATCATAATAATACTCGACAGATTAATCGATTAAGAAAGTAATCGTTAGTCACACCCCTAAATCCATCTAAACCTGGTCAGTTGAAAATCTTCAGCCTGGAGATTTAAAACAAGCAGCCAGGCTGCAAATTACAGCCTGCTTGTGTTTTCCCTGAGAAACCTCTATAAAAAAGAAAAAACAAGCAGCTCTCACAGGTGCAGCAGCGACATAAAGGGGGAGTTGTTGGCCTCGTGCCCCCCAAACCCAAAGTTATGCAGCTTCATTCTGCGCTCAGTCTGCCTCAGAGGCTCAATGCTCCAGTTACGAGTTTGAATACCGGCAGATTCTACTGAGGCTCATGGGCCGACGGCAAGATATGAATTAGGAGTCAGTGCAGGCAGACTTAAACGCAGGTTTGATGACGCTACAGTGGTAAAAAGAAAAAGAAAGAAGATATTCCAGTTTAACGGTTTTAAAGATCAGGATGTAATTATTGAAACACGACAGCAAGTATTCTAGAGGACTCGTCTTTCCATCGTTGCTTCAGTTCTTCTCCTGCTCAGCTCCCAACAAAAATTCTTAGTCTGGACTTTGACTGGACCATTGCGGTTATTCCGAAGTTTTTTGATGTTGGCGACCCAGTTAGGTCCAAAAAAACCCCCCAAAAACCAGACGATACTGTTAAAGAGACAGACCTCAAAAAAAAGCTGCACTTATTGAAAAACAAAGCAACGCAGTACTGATCCTACAGGGTTTGAATGTTCGAGGCAACAAAAATATTCTTTTTAATTTGTGGGATTATGGTTAAAATAGAGCAGTGTTTAAAAAAAAAAGGCTTTTTGTGTAACAGGAGTATTAATCAGTGTTATCAGTGCGTTAGAGGAGAGAGTTACGCAAGATTAAAAAATAACAATGGCTGGTTTAGTCTGAGTTGTAACCTTGAAAACGCAGCAGGAACACACGGTTACAGTCTGACACAGTATCTGTGTCACATTGGGGTCAAAAGCAGGCAACAACAATCAGACTTCATAAATAAAACATTTACCTGTCATGACATCCGGGGCTTCCTTTCCACGCAGGTTCTCCAACTTTCACCGACCCCAGAGAAAATGTCCTCAAATAAACTTAAACAACTTGTTCACATTTCCATCAATTCCAGCCTTGTTTATAAGGTTCAAAACTACAATGTAGCTCATTTAAAAACAGAACAATAAAATAAGATAATAAAACACAGGAACCAGGCTGGGAGCAACAGACCAACCCAGCTGAGAAATGGAAACCAGGTGAGGACAATGTCCAGAATGAAGAGCAGCTGCTGGAAACTCTGAGGGAAGCAGGAAAAGAGATCGGAGCAGGAACTAAATGACATCTAAATAACCTAAAGCTTAATTCATTAAAACATACAAATCGGAACACAACATAGAACAAAGGGACCCAACACAAATGAATAGACAAGTGTAGCTACACCCCAAAAAAATAACACAAAAATGATCTAAATGCAAACACAAAATAAAATAAACAGCTGCAAATACAAGATAAGAAAAGCTAAGATAGGACTAGCATAACAAAGCTACGACAAACTGAGGATATTAAGGCTCTTACAAAACCAGGAGTGAAAGGTTTCTGATTTTGGACGCAATAATGACGGGTCAACTAGCTTTAAACTACTTCCCTACTTTGTAGTAAATATTTATAGTAAATCTTTATAAGATACATATGTTTTTTTTTTTTTTTTTGTGTAGGCAAGTGTAATTGGGTAGCAATGCTGTCCTAAGCTAATGCTAGCTATGCCAGGTTTAGCTAATAAAAGCTAAGATAAATTATGGCTAGGTAAGACAGGAAACCATACATACGCTAAAACTATAAAGTTTAAAAAAAGCCAAAATTATGTAAATGAATCTATGGTTAGTGAAAGTAATTTCAAATAGGCCAAAGACGGCTAAGCTAAGACATGCTAACAACAAATGCAGGTTTTGCTTAGATGAGTTAAGAAAAGCGTGGAATACAAGACATCACAAAATAAGTAAAAGCTAAGATTAAGGTAGTGCTAGTTTAATAAAAAACAATAGAAAAGCCAATGAGCGCTATTATATTTAATAAAAACACGCTACAATAAGGCCAAGGTAGCTTATCGTATTTTAACTGGTGTTAAAATACGATAAGCTAACGACAGCTAAGCTAAGACATGCTAAAAAAAAACAATGTAAGCTATGATAAAGTACTATAAAAACAGCTAAGCAACCAAAAAAACAACAACAAATTGTTGGTCAGGTGTAAAAGGGTAATATTACCTTCAGTCAAAGCTTCCACCTTATTGGATACCAATATACTGATGGACATTTGGAGAGCTTCTTGCTGTTTTTAAAAGGCTTCGTTTAAACATTAATAGCTTAACTTTTTATGTCTGCTAGAGTTCAATTTGGAGTTTCTGAAAACTTTCTACAGAAGTGTTTTCACCTATTTGTGGTTGAACCTCTTTTTGTTTTTTCCCTGTGGTTTAGATTTACATCTCAGTGTGTCCTAAAATGTCTGTCTATCCTTTTATGGAACGGTACGAGAGATGCTAAAGAATGCTAAGCTATGCTAAGCTAACAGCTTGTGATTTTCCAGTTTATGCTCCCCTGTTTGACTTATACACCAGGTGTTTCAGAATTATGTTATACAAAAAGTATTATTAATATTTGTATGTTTAACTCTGAATAACAAAACTATTGGTTCAGATCCAATATTTTAGACTAAGAGAGAAAATAAAAATACAACCAACTACTACTTCTGTGATTCACTTTGTTGGAGGTAAAATCTTGTTTTTTTAATATTCTGACGTTTGTGATTTTTCATTTATTCAACAAATGTCATTAGATTGAATCGTGCTCTTGAAAAATGCTGATAAGTTTTACGTCACTTTAGTATTTTAAACAAAGATAACACTAACAAAATCATTAAAAAGTTATGTAGATATACAAAAATGATTATCCTAAGGAATCAAGACCACTTTAAAATATTACATTAAAAGTCAGTATACTTAAAGGGCAAAACTATTCAGAAATGGAAACACAAAATATTCTGTTATTTAATTCAAAATCCTACCTATACTTTTCAGGTTTCTTGGTTCTCCTGGTAAATTAATTATTAAAGAAAACAGAAATCTTGGAAAATTAAGGAAGGATTAAAAAATTAGACGTGTGAAGAAAAAGGGAATACAGGAAGAAAACAGAAGGAGAAAAGGGAAAGAAACACACAGATGTGTTTAAAACCTTATTTTAACTTTCCATATTCATCTACATCTGTAAACAGATTAATTTGTTTTCCCCAGAAAGTCATGGACCCTTAAAAACTGGGAAAAAAAAGTTCCAGCATGAATAAAACTGAGGTGTTTTAATTTTTTCAGCACCGATTCAGAGGAGCTTTGTTCCTGATCTAAATGGGTGCTAATAAAAACACATTTAAACACGATGGCCTGAGAAGCAAACATACAACGTGGGAGCACCATTCTTCCGTCTGTGGTCCACAACAGGCTATTTTTGCCAAACACCTGTGCAACCGTCCAGCTGTGGTTAATGGTGGGAATAGTGGAGGGAGAACTGATCCCCACACAGCTGATTCTGTGTGGGGATCGCTAAGATCACTATGAAACTGTAAAATTAAAGCTCATTTGGACGGGAACAAGAGGACTTCTGTTTAACTTTGTCGTCTCTGAAAGCTTTGAGCCGTTCCAGAACAAAACGGCTTCTTTATTTTGCAGTTTTGTCAAGTAAACACAATAAAGGTTGCACATTTTTGTGTTTATTTTATTTTATTTTTGTTTTATAAAAACTTGCAATGTTGACATAATTTTAAACACACAAATAAGCGTCCGTCAGTAAACCTACAACTCCTGGAATAAAAATGTTAAAAAAAACTTCTGGTTAAGACTCATTTGTGAGTTTAACTAATTTTGTTATCAACTGAAGTTAAAGAAAATAATCTTTTTTTAAAAGCATTTATGAAACATCAATTAAACATACAGTAAAGTTGCACTTGTATGTTCCTAATGTTTGTTCCAACTACTACTGTAAAAGCTTAAAATTGTTCTTGTTTTAAATGAGTCACCTATTTTAGCCTGGTTTTGCTAATTATAATTTGTCCTATTTAAAATACCACCAGACAAACTATGATTAGCTCATCTAAGCTAATTTAAAGATGCTAACATAAGGGATGTTATTATCAGAAAAGCAAAAATATATTTCTGGTTTGTTAGAGTTGCAAAAAAACCATGACAGCACGTTAGACTTTTTTCTGCTGGAAAAAATAAATCATGTTCCCACTTTTATATCTCCTGCCAATAACTACTTTAAAAACAGGACAAACTATCACTAGTTAATATAATAAATAAATAAAATTGGATGAATGAACCATAATCTGATCAGTTTAACATACATGGGCTAAAGTGCATAAACCAAATACAACAAACTGAATGAATGGCCACACTAATGTACTAATGTTCGATGTGACATAAGGAGGCTGAAATAGCTAAACTAACATACACTAATTGAATAATTTAACAATGCATTTACTTTAAAACCACAAATGAGATTAGACAAAAACACTCGCCAGTTAAGTTTATAACCTAGGTACAGTAAAACAAACTAGGATTTGTTAAACCAAGGTCTAAATAAGAGAAGCTAATCAGCTGAAGGCAGCTTATATAAAATATTCTAATGTAGGCTAACAGATGAGAACTGATATTTATTTGTAAAAAGATAACGAAGCGCCTGAAAAAATATTTAATTTAAAGATTTCAGATTATGTTCATGTTTTCTTCCTTTTAATCCAAACAGTGAAATTACACATGACGTTTTCTAAATGTTTAAAACGCAGTAGAATGACTGTATGGCTACCAAAAGTTAAGCCTATTATCCTGAGTTAACTGCATGTTTCATGTAGAGCTGCACCGTTCTGTGCACTTAACGTGTATAATATCTGAAACCAATGATATGATGCAGTATTTGGTATAATATTCTAGTTCACTTAAAAACATGCAAATACTTTGCAATACTGTAGAAAAGATGACATTTCTAATTTGTTGCTTGACATTTTTAGGAAGTTTAATGTATTCTTCCAGAGCATATTAAGTTGTTTTTATTCTGTTCTTATTATAAATGTTTTATATATATATGTTGAGGCTGATGTTTTAGCAGCCAGCTAGATGAATCTCCACCTCTGACTGCGACGAGGCTGAGCAACTCCACCTGTCATCTCAGGTGAAAGTGACGATTAGTAACAGCCTGAAACACCTGAGGAGGAACTGAGCTTCTTTTCATTCGGAGGAACGCAGCAGGTGTTAAATCTCGCATGTTAAAATCTCTCCTGTCAGACTTTTAGAGAGTGTGTGGGTGGATGTTTCATGGGGCGCAAACATCAGAGGTATGTGTCCTTTCTAGAGAACGAGGAGGTGGGTTTACACAGCTGTCTCCCGTATACGTATTCACTGTAAACGTGAGCGTTTGCCAAAGTGTACAGTCGGGGAAAGAGTTAGGAGGGAGCTGGGGTTGAGTTTGGGTCAGTTCCTCACTTCTGTTCAGTAGTTCTGTCGACAAATGGCGCTCCGTCCTTTGATTTAACGCATTCAGTAAAGACAGACGTTTATCAGAAAGGATGTAAAAAGTTTACAATAACGGTTTTTAACTCGTACATAAACAACAAAAAAATGTGTAACATGAAATCCTGGCAAAGAAAGATGCAGGTCCATCGTCTTAACCATGCAGGGTAGCAGGAAGCTGGGGCGTTTCTCCGGCATTCATCAGACGAGAGGCGGCGACGGTCTGGACCAGTCAACAATTTATTAAAAGGACGAGTTAAGTTTACCCAACGGGGAAATGCGACCTCATCCGACTGTTTCACATCAGTCTGAACGACCCAATTCAGAACTTTACCCTGTCCCAAAACATCTGATTTATCAGCATCCATGTGACACATGTCATAATTGTGCAGCAGAAGAAGCCGGACGAAAATGATTTCTGAAGCAAGCGGTGCCGAGTTTAGCTTTTCTTGTTTTTTTTCAGCTTCCTTTATCCTGTTCCAATCTTGTGAGGATTCGGTCAGATTCTGTCGCTCAACAAACTTTGACATCTATCCACAGACGGCGACGTCCACTGTTACTTGCTGAAATATCATATAAATAAACTGTTTACTAAAATAATGTCCGATGCCGGTGGCATTTATTCACCAGTATGAATGATTCACACACTGGCACAGTTGTGATCATATTTTTGACCTGTAGCAGAAGCTCGACTACCAAACATTTCAATAAAAAGGACATTTTAGGATTCAAACCACTGAGTTGCAAGGCTACAGGGATCCACCGTGCAGCTCCTACGATGAAAGTCTTGATTTCTCCACGACAACAGAGCCCCGAGCCTTTTCTAAAAATAACAACAACCAGACAAAAGTTGTTCATTTTTACCTGCTGATGATTTATGAACTTCAGATATAGGTCGCCGTGTTCAGAAGCTGCGTTGTGCTGACTGGAGGTGGACCATGGCGGCGGCCATGAGGGAGCATTTTTTTAATATAACCATTGTGCTAATGTGCAATGTTGAAACGCCATCAGCGTGTGTTGGGAGGTTTAAAGGGACGGCAGAGCTGTCGAGTCAGCAAACAGAAAACAGGAAAATAAGGGAACATTGAAGAGATATTCTGGGGGAAAGGAGAAGATGTGGCACAGTTTAAATCCGGGAGTTGTGATTTGTTGCTGCCTGTTAAAATCAAGTCCACACTCAAGCGCTGGCACATCAAGAGGCAGTTTCGTTTTGCAGCCACATGCAGCCGAGCTTCCACCGGCGCTGAGGGCTGGTCTTTTGTGGTCTCTGAGTCTAAGTGTGTTTATTCGGAGCTGTGGCGTGCTCAGATGCGACATAAAAAGACCAAAACCACTTCAGAAAAAGAGACGAGCTGCATCGAGCGATAAAAGTAACGTACATGCCGGAGTTGCAGCACAGCGCACCAAACCAAGAGCCAGAACAAAATGTAAACGGAAGCATGAATATTGACCTTCTCAGCAGTTTTCTCTCGTTTCTGAGTTCAATTATGAGTTGCACAGATTGGCAAGTTGGGCAGCAGATCTAAGATCATCAACGTAAACACTTAAGAGGTTTTACAGATACTGCAAAAACTAAAACCTAAGAAGTATTTTTGTTTAACCATCACGGAAAACATCTTGGTACATTGGAAATAAGTCAAGTTGAACTTACTTGTTAGTTTTCAGCAAACTTTAGGGGACTGTTTATGTCAACAATTCCTAAATGTTGACTAATAAGTACTAGTTCCATTGATTTTCTTTATTTTGTTCTAGATTTTCCATGATGTGAAAAAGTCTGCAAATGGTAGTAGTCCTTTTTATTAATATCCAATGAGAAGCAGGTCATCAGTTCAATATAGTACAGTTAATTATACCACAGCTTGGATCTAGTTTAGTAGTTTTATTGGATGTAAACTTGTAATTGTGGAACAGATCTAAAGGGCTAATTAGCCAGTTTTGGGCTGCTCTGCTGTTTAGCCAGCTACCCAGAACAGCTTTAAACACAGCTGTTATGTGAAGATCCAAATGTTAAAAGTTAACACAAATAGCTTGTGAGCTTAGTTTTTTAGCAGCTAGCACAAAACAATTCACTTCAGGCTGCATTGCTTTATGCTAGCTGCTAACAATCTTCAGAATGAAGTGCATCGTTTTATGCTAGCTGCTAACAAACTAGACTCGCAAGCTAGTTGAGTTCACTATTAACATTTTAGTTAACTTTTTAGTTGGATTAAATTTTATCAAAACACTATTAGCCACTTTAGAAACAAATCTGAAGACCTTTTCTTCAAATTAAAACTCCAAACCGAGTGCCCCACAGTGAGTTATTGCCACTAAAAACCTGTTTACCTGCACGGCTGCAACTGGGATGCAGAATCAACACTTTTAGATTTAGCTTTCTTGTTTCACTGAATATAAACTTGTAATGTTGGAACAGATTTAAAGGGCTAATCGGCTACCTAGTAAACGTGCCACTTCGTGTGGGCTACTCTACCAATATTCAGCTATTTAGCCAGTTATCTAAAACCGCTTTAAACACAGCTGTTATTTAAGGTGCATCGTTTTATGCTAGCTGCTAACAAACTACTAGTTTAACTTCTTAGTTAGGTTTAATTTTAATTTAAGATCTGCTGTAGGAAAAATGTGAAGAAATTAATATTCCAAAATAATCTATTGAAAGCAGAATAAAGCTTTAAGATTGTCTTCAACCACATCTATTGGAGCAGGAGGTGTTCTTCTGCAATAATACTTCTACTTAGCAGAAAGAAATTAAGTGACCCCACAAAAACACTGCTAACACTGTTAATCTGCACTGCTGCGACTAGTTTTAGTAGTTGCCTTTTTGTTTTGGACAAGCTGTTCAATGTTTTCATTTCGTAACATCGCATGGAGTCCAAGGACAGCAGCTAAAGCTGAGATCCAGTTTCAGGACGCTCTACCAGTCAGCATGGTTCCCGTCAAAACAAAAGCACACACACACAAAGACACAACATTTATTGGTTATGCAACGCAATTCTGGAGAACATCAGTTGTGGCAGCACAACAAAAGTTCAAGTCACACGAGGAAATATCTAACAGAAAAAAACACTGTGGGGCATTTTCGTCCAAGGCTGCACCTGAAAATACAAAAGCAAACCATTTTTATTCTCGTTCAGCGAAACAAAGGACGTTCTATTGAATCTACAGTTTCCCCCTGGATTATATCTCCAAATTAAATTCAAAGACTCTGCAAAGTAAACCTTTAGTCTGTATAGAGACTAATGCAGTTCCACAAGTGTTTGTTTCATGAACATTGAGGCAAAATAACATGTGAAAATCAAACTGCTTGTTATCCTAAAAGCCACAATGTCTAATAAGAGATAAGAGAGGAAAAGGAAACTCTACTGACGTGGTAAAAGCCATACTCTGACAGGTTTTCAAATACATTGCAATCACCATCTACTTCTTTTGCTGCTTCCTTTAGACTTGTCCCTGGAGGATCACCGGCTTTTACCCCACTATCGTCCACCTCGCTAACCAATACTCTATGTCTTACTTCACCGTTTCCTTTAATCATCTCTGGCTGTGTTTCTTGAGCTGAGCACCTCCATCCTCAAGTTCGCTGTTCTAATACGTCCTCCATCTCACCTCAGAACATTTCTGAACCATCGCAACCTTGCTTATCTAGAGATGATTGTACCACGCAACTAGATACCCAAGTCTGATCTCTGAGAGGTGACACAATGTCCGACCATATTGAGGCAATCTTTCAGTTTACCGTTGCTGGCAGTTCTGGTAGTTTCAAACTTGGTTCTAATCTCATTTTCTCCGTACCTCATAAATAGACCATTAATCCACCATCTTTAAACTTTTTTTTACATGGCCAGATTTTTAAAACCTTTGGGCCACAACGAATGGACACCAAGATGTCAGGCTTCCAAAAACTCTGACATTAAACAGGAGTTCAGAGTAAAAAAACAGTTAGAAGCAATGGTGGAGGCGATAAAATAAAACAATGTCCAGTGCCATGAGTTTGTTTTGTCTTCTGTGTGCTTCGGGGTTACCTCCCAGGGTAGTTCTAAACAGGGCTCAACGGGGACCAGTCCCTCTTTAAAACTTGTCCTCTAACTAGTCCCTTGGAGTCACATAATTTAATTTCATCGGTACAGTTTTACTTTAACCTCCGTTTTTATTTATTTGTTAGTTTTTAATCAAACTCCATACATTATGTATGTTTTATTTAAGATCGTTCGAGAGGCTTATTGATTGTATGCTTTATGAACCCAGTTTAAATGATTGTTGGGATCATTGTACTGGTTGTAATGATCGTACTTCACAGCTTGTTGAAAGCTCCAAACATCCTTGTTCTAATTGTGTCCAAATGGCTCAATCTTTAAAATCCCTGGCTCATGTAACCATAACAAGTTTGTCCAGAGGCTAAATGTCCATGTTACTATGAACACAGTAAAAGAAAAAAATACTTAAGCAGATCAATCACATTTTAGAACATCCACCATCATTTAGGCTAAACTTACATTGCTGGTAAATGCGCCATATTGGCCCAATTCCAATCTTGCGCGGCGAAAACAAATCTGACTTGTGCAAATTATCTGGTCTAAATGTAAAAGTTTTCAAAGCGTCATTTTATCTAACCCTTCCATCATCGGCGTGACACTTGCGTCAGGCGTGCTAAATCTGGACATAAACAGCGTCTGAAGCAAGCAGTGCCGAGTTTAGTTTTCTTTTTTTTCTCAGCTTCCTTCGTCTTGTTCTGATCTTGTGACGATACGCTCGGCTCCCGTCGCTCAAAGACTTTAACATCCATCCACAGACGGGGGCGGCCGTCGTCACAGACGAAAGTCGATGTCGTAAACCATTCAGACAGACGTCTGAGTTTGGTCACGCTTGAATGATTTTTGCCAAGAATCAGAAGTAAGCAACAAGACCTGTTGCATCTTTGGATCATGTGGATTTGGTCCATGAGGGAATTCTTCAGAAGAATATTGAAGACGTTAGCATTGCTTAGATTCAATGACTTTGATGGTTAATCTTCATGCATGGCTAGCATGTTGAGGTCTTGTTTTATTTCAGTCGAAGTGGTGACAGAAAGATCAGTGCCAGCGTCTCCTTAGTGTGGATTGCTAATGGATAATTGCTACGTTTCAAAGCTTGCTTTGAATAACAAGGGTCTTCATCCCACATGCATACTGCGAACGCGGCTTCTGCTTTTCATTAACCTCCCGCTTTTATAGGCTCACATGCGCATTCCTGCTCCGCTGGCCGTAGCAGACGCACCTCAACACACACCTACTGTATGTGAACACACCGGTCTGAGGCACAGGAAAAACATTGTTTCACACCAACTAATGGTTTTAATAATGTATGTTTGTGCGAGGCCATGTGTGTGCACGCCAGAGAGAGAGAGAGAGAGGGGGAGGCGCACCAAAGCACTTTGCAAAGATTGCTGACAGCTGCTGGGAAAATACCTACGCGTGCACACACACACACACACACCGTCGCACGCACACACACCGTCGCACGCACACGTCGGAGCCTTTGAACAACCAGATGTGGCTTTGCGGCAGGTTGTGAGCATCAGCGCACCGAGGATGGGGCGAGTGGAGGGCTAGATCCCAGCTAAACCAGTTAATGGAATACAGATTTCTTCAACCTGCTTCAGCCTGAGGGGACGCACACACATGCACCTACATAGCACACACACACACACACCTCAGCTTTTTGGAGGTAATCATCAGATGTTATGTGGCTTTTTTTTTTATTAGGGGTTAATTTTTATCATTCTGTCAAAATACATAAAGCAAGACACACAAATAAATCATAATAATCCTTATTAGTTTCCAAAACAGATGTCTCCTTTGAGGCTAAACATCTGTAGCCGCGCCCCTTAAAACCAGGACTACCATATAAGTGTCTGATCGACTATTATGGTGAACAGGACATGCTGGTTTTAATAAAAGTTCTGTAATCACAGTATAAATAAAACTATGTTCACGTAGCAGGTCTTGATGCTACATTACATTTTTTGCTGATAGTACACATAAAATACGTCATCCTGGGTGAACAGTTAACGTCTGTGGACGACCGTATTGTCACAAGATCAGAAAATATAAAACTACCCATTAACAAACTGTTAAAATATGATTAAATTTAAAATTATATGTCATTGAAACAACTGGTTTGACCTCATAATATTAATATTTCAAGGTTATAATGATGTGATCCTAGACTGCCACATTACAGCAACACTCAAGAAGTTTCAGTTTTGGTTGATTTTTGGGCCACAGTGGACAGAAGTTGGAGTGTTTTTAGTCTAAAGACTACATTTCCCATGAGCACCAGTGCATAGCGTGGTAAAACCCTGATCAGTTGGATTGAAGTACATTCCTGTTTCCAGTGTCTGTGTGAAGGATGAATAGTGATGAGGTGATGAATCTAATTGTGGTGAAACAAGTTCAGATGATGATGTTGGAGATCAGAAACGGGGGAAGTGAAGTATGCAGTAAAGCAGTCAGCAGTAGTTGTTTAATGTGTCACGCAGGGTTCCTGCCACTCTCAAAGTTTCTTAGTGCCGGTTTAAGAGATACGGACCCCTTCAGGTCATGACAGAGGTTTCTTTCAACAAGCTGTAAGTCGACGTATGATCACCAAAGTTATGAAAATATTGTATGAAGGTTGTGAAGTTACTCAGTGTTGCTTTAATACCAAATGGGGGCCAGATTTGTCTTGCAACTCTCAGGTCTGGAACAAATGTCTGTTAAAGTGTAATTTTAGAATAAATTAAAGTAAGTTTGTGGTGTAGTGGTCTGTAATGCCCAGATTAAAGTTTACAGACGACTGGATAGCAGAAGGTAAAAATAAATGTCTGGATCTCAGGTTATTTTGGTTTTAGTTAAGTTTAGTATTAGTTATATTTGATAGAGCTCGTCAGTTTTTTCCTCGTGTTTAGTTTGGGCTACGCATCGGTGGCATCCTTTTGTAACCGTGCTTTTGAAACTAAAGTTCTGAGATTCACCTCATGCTTTAATTTCTGCTGCTGGAGAATCTTTCTGCACATTTTGCTTTGGAGAAAGTTTTCACTGCACAATGTGGGGAATTTTCTTCTCTCGTAGAGAAAAAAGAACACGTGTCAGATAAACTTCTCTGGATCAGACCAAGGATTGGGTCTCCTTTTTTCAACAAGTGTCTCTTTGAGACTTACACATTATTTGCCGTTAACCCGGTGTGAATTTCACCTTCCCCCTGAAACGAGCTGAACAAACATTTTAAAATCTCAAAATTTGCTACTTAAATACTTGTTTGGTTTTTCATGAATTCAAGTTGTACCACAACTCAATCACAATTTTCTCAGAAATCGGGGTTTATCATCTTTATATGTTTATGCTCAGGAGACTTGTTCTCCTTTTTTTTTGTGCCTAAGAAAAACAATGGAAAGACAGGCGTATTTATTGTTGCTTAGATTCAATTCAGATTTTTTGGGGTTTGCCTATAGTATGATAATATACAGACCCCCCCAGAAAAACACCAGCAAAAACCCTGATTATGTGGTGAATTTTGTGGCATTTCGTCCTCTGTTCTAGGATAAATATGCGGAAAAGTGTGAAAAACATGGGAATTGTTTTCAAATGTAGGAGAATAAACCTGCTTCTCCCACATCTAGTAAACAGCAAACATGACATAACATATCAGCATAGCTGAGCCAGTTATTTAGTCCCGTTATGCTAACTTAGAGTCTTGGACCATTTAAGGTCATCTATAACGTAGTATGAGCTAAATATGAACATTGCTTAGTTCTGAAATCCAGAATCTGTCTAAGAACAAAGCCAGTTGTTACTAACTTAAAGCTCCTGTAGGAAGACGCTGGATCAACTTTAGTCCATTTGCTTTTATTAGTTTACAGATCTGACACATCCAAGATGGCCGACGCGCTGACGTACCGCTGCTGGGACCAAAACGTGTTTTTTATGGTGACGCACAGAGGTGATGACGTCACTACGAGACACGCAAGACTGTTCACTTTTGGCTGGGGGGGATTAGTGTCAGTCAAAGTAAGAAAATATCTGGAAAAGTGTACATAATTCTGCGATTTCTGTGCTTAGATGCTATTTATGAGGTGAACATGCGGCTTTTTAAGAATTATGCACACCCATATTCTGCACTCTTTCCTTGAATTTGCAGGATTTTCTGCGATCGCAGAATCTCGTTTTTTCTGGAGGGTCAGGATACAACTTTTGCTTTTGGTATCTTTGCTGCTGTGGACGTCACAAGAACACTGGGAATTATTAAAGTAACCTCTGATTCTGCAAGCATTGTATTACAGTCTCAATCTTTGGTTGTTTTACCAGAATTTGTAACTTTTGATTTTCACTTTCCTATATTATTTATTAAACATATTTTTGACACATTTCAGATATTTTGAAATATAATCAATCCTCCGTCTGAAAATAAACGGTAAGATCAGGTGATAAAATTCCTCCTCCGAGCTCGTTAACGTTTGCTGCCTGCAAAGTGTGAACCGAAGCGCACCTTGGAGGAAAACCTGTCAGGAGCGATGGGGAAGGTGAGAAGCTCAGAGCGAGGCAGAGGGACGGAAAGAACCGGCTCCCCTCTGGGTGAATTTTCACCCGTGATCAGTGAAGAAGGCGTGAAAAGAAGCTGTAGAGGTGGAACCAGAGGAATCCCACATGAGAGGCTGGGGCCAGATCTGGTAATTTGATCATTTGATACATTTTTATGCCATTTAAAAACAAACACAAAAGTCTGGAGAAAGGTAAAAGATGGCCTCTGTTCTTTTGAGCCTTTCAATCCGATGGAAATCGATGTCAGCTTTAACGAGTTTGTCCGTGATCGAAGGAAACGGATTTACATCTCAGTTTTCCGACATGGTTAATGATTAATGGTCGAATCAAAGAATAATGCATAAAGCTGCTTTAGTTTATAGGTATATCTTTGTAAAACTGTAACTTAGAAGGTAACAGTTCAGATATTCACCCCGACATACAGGGGTTGGACAATAAAACTGAAACATGTTAGTGTGGGAGGTTTCTTGGGTAAAATGGACCAGCCTGGGGGACAATATTCATGAATTGCACCAGTAAGATCTGAGTGTGAAGGTCCAGTTATCAGGGTAAGAGCTCAGTTTTTCTCAAAATATTGTAATGCACACAACCTTATGTGTGACATACCAGAGTTAAAAAAAGGACAAACTGTTGGTGCATGTCTTTCTGGCGCATCTGTGACCAAGACAGCAAGTCTTTGTGACATTTCAAGAGCCACGGTATGCAGGGTAACGTCAGCATACTACCAAGAAGGACGAACCACATCCAACAGGATTAACTGTCGACACAAGAGGAAGATGTCTGAAAGCTAAACTGTCCGTCTGGAGCTCCACAGGGTCGATATACACGGCCGGGCTGCAATAGCCAAGCTTTTTGTTGCCAAACGTCGGTTTCAATGGTGCAAGCAGCACAAATCTTAGGCTGTGGACAACGTGAGACATGTATTGTCCTATGATGAGTCCACCTTTACAGCCAGGAGAGTTACGGTGTGGAGAAGCCCCACAGAAGCGTACCAGCCACACTGATGCATGCCCAGAGTGAAGCATTGGGGTGGATCAGTGATGGTCTGGGCTGCCTTATCATGGCATTCCCTTGGTCCAATACTTGTGCTAGATGGACGCGTCACTGCCAAGGACTATCGAACTATTCTGGAGGACCATGAGGATCCAATAGTTCAAACGTTGTATCCTGAAGGCGGTGCCATGTATCATGATGACAATGCACCAACACACACAGCAAGGCTGGTGAGAGATTAGTTTAATGAACATGAAAGTGAAGTTGAACATCTCCCATGGCAGCACAGTCACCAAATCTAATTATTGAGACATTTTGGGGTGTTTTGGAGAAGAGAGTCAGGAATCGTTTTCCTCGACCAGCGTCATGGTGTGACCTGACTTTTTAAACAGGACAAAGATGGTCCGAGATTCACACTTTAGATCAAATTTACCAGACTCACGGCCCACGGGCCACCTCCGGCCCGTGGGATCATTTTATACTTTACTTTTATTGTAAGCACGGCGATGTGGAGCCCAGGTATCATAAAAACCACAGATCCCACAATGCATCACTTCAGCTGCCCTGCCAATTGCGCCTCCTTTATTTTGCTCATGGCTTGAACTTTGTGCTTGTTTGGTGGCTCAAATCTGTGTGAGAAACTCTTCTTAGACGAACTTCTTGCCAAAAAAAAAAAAGATGCCAGTCGTCCATCTTTGATAAAACGACATAAGACCAAAGAAAACAGAGATTTGATTTGTTAATGCGGAAAATTTATACATGTTTCCAGGTTTTGTTTGTCTGTATAATTTTGAGGGTTTATTTTATTTTGTTATCTTTTGGGATATGTTAGTAAGTTTATTCTTTATTTTATTTGTATTATTTTTTAATATAATCTGACTCAAGAGTAAACACATTTGAATGTTTATTCGTTTGTCCTTTACTTTTTTTTCCTAACTTGTATAATTTAGGTTGGATATATTTTTTATAGAGAGCATAATATTCTGTTATTTAAGGTTTTAAGTTGATTTATTCCAGATTGAAGTTCTGTCTGTTTTTATTCATATTAATGTTCAAATTTATTCACATTTTAAAGTTTTAGTGTGTTCAATAAATGTTATTGTGTTTTGCCCGCGAACCCAAGTCTGGTTTGGATTTTGTCCACCTTGTGCAACTGAGTTTGACACCAGACTGCTTAGTTTTGAATATCGATATAAAACCCAAACACTTGCAGATGTTTCGTTTCCCATGGGTTCACCAATCTGACGGTTGAGTTTATCCACCAGGTCGTCTGACAAAGAGAGCAGCGGAATAAACCGCGGACAAATTACAGGCCGTGCGCACGTGTGATGTTCGCCCTAATGGAGACGATTCGACCATCAAAGCGTTCTGGTTCTGCTGTGGTCCGGTTCCCCACCGGCGCTGACGTCAGCGCACGAGGGCGAAGCTCCACCAGGTGATGGGGTCGAAGTCCAGGAAGCAGCAGATCCTCTCATCTGCTTTACTTTTATCATTCTTGATAAGAAGAGGGGCAGGGATGAGAGTCCTCCTATTGTTTTTGAAACTAAACAGATAGCTTTGTGTTTCCACATTTATTCGTATTCACCAGGTTGCTTTTTTCCCCTGAAGCTTCGTAATGTATTCTGGGAAATCCGCTGGTTTTGGTTTGGCGTCGGCATGTGGAAAAGCACAGCTTGCAGGAACCTCTGGAGGGCTGGAAGATTTGCAGCAGGGAGGGGCCACGAGTCACACGCCGACCGCTTAGCGAGGCAAGCGAAAAGGAGCCGTGCACGCACGCACACACCGGCGACCACAGGTGGCTGCTGGGCATCGGGGGGGCTGCTTATTTTTGATCCTGGGCCTCAGCATTCATACAGAAATCACATAAACCCTGCTATGAATGAGCCCTGGCTGCACAGCAGAGGGTCTGTTAAAGCACACATAGGCTGTTAAGGGCTTGGCTGAAATCTTCAACGAGGAGCTTTAAAGTCGGATTTTTTTTCTAAAAATCCCATTTTTTTATGTTTTCTTGTTCATTCAGGCAATTAAATCCAACCGCCATCAAACTTCTGATGCGACCCGCACGAAGTAGAAGAACCAAGAAGTCTCTCGGCAGCGTCCGTGTTTACGTCAGTAACGACGGACGTTAAAGTTGTCGAGCGACGGGAGCCGACCGTATCGTCACAATTTCAGAACAAGATGAAGGAAGCTGAGAACAAAAGAACACCAAACTCGGCACTGCTCGCTTCAGACGCTGTTTACATCCAGATTTACCACGTCTGGCTTCTTTTCCTGCACGATAATGACGTTCGTCTCACGTTGACACAACAGTATTGGATTCGTATCTATGGAATTAGATCGCTGTCAAAAAGCTGTATCATAACTCTAACCTTCCTGTTTGTATTTATACGTCAATAAACTTCTTGTACCCAAAACTCTTGTTTTTATTAGAGCATGAATCTAAAAGCTGTAAGTTCCAAGTCTTATGAATAAAAGACTAATTTCTACGACTACGAACTCTTCCTTTCTCTGAGAGGAGGAGCTGTAGAGGTGGAACCAGAGGAATCCCACATGAGAGGCTGCGGCCAGATTTGGTAATTTGATCTCCACAGGGAAATTATTTGTTTCCACCAGACTCTTGTAATGTTGCCAGAGGAATTCATAAAGCGTATTTTTTTATTGTTTGTGGTATTAAAAACTCAAAGCTCCACTAGAGTCACACTTTCAGTCACCAACAAGCCTGTGAGTCAGTCCTGTCAATCAGAGATGGAAATTCAAATAAAAAATGGTTCAACGTCATTCATTGGGGAACATGTGGAGCCGACAGCCGTCATCTGGAGCACTCAGAGGGCCGAATACATTTTATGCCATTTAAAAACAAACAAAAGTCTGGAGAAAGGTAAAAGATTTCGTCTCACGTTGACAGAAAAGTATTGGATTCGTATCTATGGAATTTGTCACAAAGGTGTATCATAACTCTAATGTTCATGTTCGTATTTATATGTCAATAAAGTTCTTGTACCCAAAACTCTTGTTTTTATGAGAGCATGAATCTAAAAGCTGTAATTTCCAAGTCTTATGAATAAAACTTCTTCCTGAATTTCTACGTCTACAAACTCTTCCTTTCTCTGTGGACACGAATTCAAGTCTGTGGGTACGAGTAAAAAAAAGTTACGATGACGTCACAGGGGGGAGTAATCGATCCACGATCTCATCAAACACAGCCCGCTCAAAATTTAAAGGTGGCGGAAGACAGTGGACCGGGTGGAGCAACAGGCTCAGGTGAAGCATCACAGGTAAGATCAATACATGTCTCTATAGAAACAAGTGGTAGCTCCACCCGGTACACTGTCTGCCGCCATCTTTAAATTTGGAAGCGGGCTGTGTTTGATGAGATCTGAGATAGATTACGCCCCCCTGTGACGTTGTCGTAACAATTTGTTGAATTGATGTCCACAGAGAAAAGAAGAGTTCGTAGTTATTGGAATTTGAGTTGTATTCATAAGACTTCACACTCTCAGCTTTTAGATTCAAACTCTCAGACTCACAATTATTTCAGCAGAATTTGGGGTCCAAGAACTTTATTGACATATAAATACAAACACAAATATCAGAGTTATGCACATAAGTTTTTGACAGCGATCTTTCTCCGTATTTATCCCGTTTATTACCAAATATGGAAGTGGGCTGAACGATTTTAAGAAAAAATTGATATTGCATAGATTTCGGTTTTCGATTTTAATCACAATGAATTTTCTTCAAATCAAGTTTCAATGAATTCCATTAAGATAATGCAAGAAAACAGCTGGGAACATATTTCAGATGCCGTTTTTCTTTGATATTAATTTCGTCAGCTCCACTTCTGCTCCCGCTTCAGCCATGTTCGAAATTGAATAACAAGCTAGACACTGATTGGAGTGGAGATCACGTGACCTGGAGCTGCTTTCTGATTGGTAGCATTTGGCACACATGAGGAATTATTTACCAAATTATTGGAGCACCGAGAAGAAAAACCGCAGCTTTGAAGAGCCCAAAATCGCGTTGTCTGACATCGCAATTAGATCGTTCAGCCCTAAAGTGGAGCAATCTGGATTTTTCTTACATAATCTGATATGGGTCGTATTTGGCTGCTGTGTGAATAAAAACCTGTTGTGTTTTCAAATCGTATGCCAAGTTGGGTCTGATGTGTTTAAGCCTTAAAACCTTCCTGGTCTTTTTTTTTAGTTTCTGTGGAGCTCTTTAAGCTTTTCACCTTAGAAAAAAAAAGAAGCTACATAAACAAATTCGCTGATGCTAATAGTGCAGTCAGCTTTGTGATAATTGCGAAATATGAACGAGACGCGATGTAGAAGTGTTGGAAACGTGTCCTTTAACAGACTGAGGTGTGGAGACGGCCGTGAGGCCAAACTTCTGAGGGGACAGCAGAGGGCTGCGAGGTTGAGCTCGCTCCAGCAAACAGCAACACAGAGAGCACACATCCTGGTGAATGGTGACCAGATGGGGACCAGAACGTGTGTGTGTGTGTGTGTGTGTGTGTGTGTGTGTGTGTGTGTGTGTGTGTGTGTGTGTGTGTGTGTGTGTGTGTGTGAACCACTAGATGGTTTCAGTCTCTTTGAAGAAGGAGCTGCTTTGAAAGGAATTCAAATGGGAGGCAGAGATGATGACGGTGCGTTCGGAGCAGCTTCGCGGGTTTATGCCCGTGATTGTGAGCTTGCATTTGTGTGTGTGTGTGTGTGTCAGGGTGGACGTCAGGTGCAGCACAGGTGGCGGCGCGGAGGACAGATGAAAAAGGGCTGCAAAATAAACACACCTGATCTCAGTGGGAACGTGTAAGCAGCCGGCTGCAGCCGTGCTCTACTGTTTATACGTCCAGGTGAAACACTCCAACCATCCATCCATCCATCTTCCAACGCTTCATTATCCATCCGTCTCAGACACGAGGATAAACGTCCGAGCAGACAAAACTTGGACCTGATTTGAAGGAATTTCAAGGCCAGCCAACAAGCTTACGATGAATCGCCTTCCTGGTGTTTTTATCTCAATCTTTTCTCCAGGACCTCAAAGTAACTCGCTTTATTCCCACGGCGTCAATTAACGACACGTCATCTCACTTCACAGGTAAAAAAAAAACGTGACAATCTATGCTGCAAAAACCTCTTGGTACATTTTCAGATAATTTTAAGCCAATGATACTTGAATATAGATTTTTTTTAAAACTACTCGCATATTTAAGACTGAAATGAAAAAATCTCCCAGGCAAACTAATCAACCTTTTTCCAATATTCAAAAATTACTGACGCAAAGAGTTTACTTGTTGTATTTGTTAATTTAGTCGTTTTGCAGAGTTAAAGTTTTTAAGTTGTTGAACAAGAATCTGGACAAAGATACTTGGTAAGATTTGCTGGTTTTTTTTCAGTTCAATCATTTACTGATTGTACTTGACCCCAGTTATTATCACTGCTTCAAATTCATTCCTTTTAGTGTCAACAGTTTTCTATCTAAAAGCTCTACAACATTCCCATTCCCCAAATTAAAATGAATAAAATACATCAAGGTTTTGGAAAACTTATATTCTGTGGGAAGTTAAATAAGAAAAAAAACACATGGTTTCCAACTTGATGAAAGGAGAATTAGATGTGACATGATTATTTTCTGTGGTGAGAAATCAATTTATGAAGTGAAAACAAAATAGCTAACGCCAGGAATAGTTTTATATATTCATTAAAAACAGGAGCCAGTTATTAGGAGCCTGGGGTTGCAGATTCCTGGTCTAAGGAAACATGATGTGATAGGACTTTACAGCAATCCCTCATACTGAGCATGCATGTAGTGACAGTGGAGAGGAAAAACTCCCCTTTAAGAGGAAGAAACCTCCAGCAGAACCTGGATCAGTACAAGCAGCCGTCTGCCACGACCGACTATTGAATGATTGAACATGAAGTCCACAGTTAAAATAACAGCAGATAGTGGAAGCTTTAAAGCAAGCAAACTTATTTGCGTAGCATAGTTAATGTAATGGACAAGGAGTTTTACATAAAGATTTCATAGCAAAATAAATTAAAAGTGTAAAATCAAGAATGAAGATGAAAGTAGGTTTTCTTTTTTCCAATTTTAAAGTTTTAACCCTCTGGAGTCCATTGACGTGCCGGCGCATCAAAATTACATGGATGACTAAACATGGCGCAGCAGCAAAATGACGCGACTGATGAATGTGGAGTTCTTCTTCCAGCTGGAGGCAGCTGAGGAAGACGGGGCGGAGCGCAAATCAGAGCCACAAAGTGATGAGTTTGACAACAAAGGGGACGATCAGTTGTTTTATTGGAGGAGGAGAGAGAGAGGAGCCTCAGACGAGTTGGAGATCCGCCCAGAAGACAGGACGGTGATGGCGGGGCACGCCCACCAGGTCGCCATCTCCTATGGCTCAGGCAACAGTCAAGCATCAACTCTGAGGCACTGCCAGCATTTTATGTAGATAGTGTTAAATTACTTTGTTGTTTGTTAAGAGTCTATGTAGGTTTTCAAATTTACAATTTCTATTTGCATCCAAAGTTATAAAATTGGTTTGTTAAATATATTTGTGAGACATTACATTGTTTTATAAATAGCTGTATAAAAACGCTTGAGGTAATCGCTGCATTTTATGCAAAAAAAAAGTCATAAATTACTTTGTTCTGTGAAATATTGTATGTTGATTTGGATATTTACAATTAATATTTGTATTCTAAGTTGTGAAAATGGTTTGTTAAACATTTGTGGTTTGCATAGTAAAAAATATGACTTTTTTCAACTTAGATTTCAAGGATTCAAGGAAACTTTATTTTCATTCGCAACACATGTGGTACATGAAGTGGAACGAAATTGTAATCTCACCGTCCAGTTTCACCCAAGATCTAATTCTAAAATAGATAAAATAAAATAAAAAATAAAATAGGATGTAATGTAATAACCAAAATATACAGAAAATATAAAGAATATAAGGGAGTAGGGAGTTTGGAGTAGCAGCAGCGTGAATGGATGAATCGTAGTGCAAGTTTGCTATAGCAGCATGATGTTGAGTACGTTTAAAGTGTCTCAGTGCGGGTATGTGAAGGTGTTCAATATGTATTGTCCATGTAACGTGTCAGTGCAGTGGTTGTTCAGGTGGAGTTCGAGAGTCTGGTGGTTTTGCACTTGATGCTCCGCAGCCTCCTGCCTGAGGGGAGCGGGACAGAAAGTGAGTGTGCTGGGTGTGTGGGATCCTTCATAATGCCGGAGGCCCTTTTCCTGCATCTGGAGGTGTAAATGTCTGTGGCGCTGGGGAGGCTGACTCCAACAGTCCTCTGTGCAGCCTTCACCACCCTCTGCAGAGCTTTCCTGTCTGCAGCAGAGCAGCTTCCATGCCACACGTTGATGCTGGAGCACAAGACGCTCTCCACCACACATCTGTAGAAGGAGGTGAGAACTGAGCTCCCGAGTCCAGCTCTTCTCAACCTCCTTAGGAAGTAGAGCCGCTGGTGCGCCTTCCTGACCATAATGGAAGTGTTGTTGCTCCAGGTAAGGTTGTTACTCAGGTGTACACCCAAGTACCTGTAGCTGTTGACCACTTCCACCGCAGATCCTCCCATGTGCAGGGGGAGGTGGGCATGCTTGCCCCTTCTGAAGTCCACAATCATCTCCTTGGTTTTCTTTACATTAATGCAGAGGTTGTTCTCTCTGCACCAACCCTCCAGGT
>JAVLVB010000281.1:346263-356752 GCA_032876305.1 Orestias chungarensis
CACACACACACACACACACACACACACACACACACACACACACACACACACACACACACACACACACACACACACACACACACACAGAAACTGCTATCTGGATAGCAGCAACGAGTTGCTGGATGTAAGACACCCCAAACTTCTTCTTTGGTTTCATTTTTTAAATTTTTTATAAAAAGGAATTTCGGAAAGTTTTAAAATAGTAAAGACTGAGTAATAATTAGATGTTTAAATAAAACTGTGAAAAGTGACCATCAGACAGTCTCTCCACAAAACACGTGCAAAAATCCTTGATTTTGTGGTGAATTTTGCGGGATTTCATGATGTTTTCTGAGATGAAAATGCAGAAAAGTGAGAAAATATGTGAAAAACGTGGGAATTGTTTCCAAATGTAGGAGAATAAACCTGCTTCTCCCTCATCTAGTAAACAGCAAACATGACATAACATAGCAGCATAGCTGAGCCAGTTATTTAGTCCCGTCATGCTAACTTAGAGTCTTGGACCATTTAAGGTCATCTATAACGTAGTATGAGCTAAATATGAACAATGCTTAGTTCTGAAATCCAGAATCTGTCTAAGAACAAAGACAGTTGTTACTAACTTAAAGCTCCTGTAGTAAGACGCTGGATCAACTGCAGTCCATTTGCTTTTATTAGTTTACGGGGCAGATCTGACACATCCAATATGGCCGACTTGCTGACGTGCCGCCGCTGCTGGGACCAAAACGTGTTTGTTATGGTGACACAGGGAGGTGATGACGTCACTACGAGACATAACGGACCATTCACTTTTGGCCTCTGTTAGCTTCAGTCAAAGTAAGAAAATAATACATTATTTCACATTTCTGAGAAAAAACGCAGGATCAGAAATATCTGGCTAATTTACATAATTAAATATAAAAACTTTCTTAAGTTCCTCAAAGTGTTTGGAGTATTCTGAACCTTTCCTCAAGTAACAATATCAACAATCAAAACTTCAAGACGTAGCAGAGAACCTGTGGTGCTGCGGGCCTGTTGTTATCAACTTTATTTATATAACATCCGTTCCAAAAAAAAGTTGATTCTTTGCAAAAAAGACAAAGTATAATCAATCCAATCATAATAAAAGACCCAAATAACTTTATAAATTCAAACCATTTCAAAATAGATTAATTCAAATAAGACCGTACAGATAGAAAATAAAAACATTTGTTCTATTTTATATCAAAACAGTACAAATGGCGCAAACTGCCGCAATGTGTTCAATTTAAGGCAAATCAGTGGTAGCGTAGTACAATTGTGCTATTTTCATAGATAAAGACTGAACCGTTTACCTCAATGCTACAGTCTTAGTTTGCATTTTATTCAACACGACACGAGTGAGTAAAAAAATAAAACAACCAATAAAAGGAAAACCGAGCAAATCTAAACCGCATCACAATGAAAATGAAACATTTCCACAAAGAAAAAGAGACAAAAGGTTCAAGAGTATCGGCCGATTGTTTAGGATCTGCTTTCCCAGATGTTCTTTGGTCGTTTTGGTGCCACCAGCAGGTCTAAAAACGTGTTGTTCAGGAGTCATAAAGAGCTGGATAGTAAAAGTAAAAGTGGTCGTCCTCGAGGATAATGACGTTTATTTGTTTTTTCTTATTGCTCGGGTCTCAGCTGGCAGAGGACAATATTTTGTTTGTGTTTGCTTGCCTGCATTCAGACTCCGTCTCTCAGACGCCGCAGCCACAGCGAGGGAAACCGGCCTCTGAGGTGAGAATTTACATAATGATCCTGTATCGGCTTGATTTATCAGTTCAGATACGAGCCGCCTATGCCTTAACAATCCCCGGGGAGACACCGTTTACCGCTCTGCTGTCCCTAATCGGATGAGCAAGGCACTAACGCGGCCTGGGAGAGGATTCGATTCCCATCGGGGCCAAAATTAATACAACCAGTGTCCCCCTAATAGGAACGTTAATATTAGAAATGCTTAAGGATAATGTAGTGGCTGCATTTTAATACGACAGGATGAAAGAAGATCCCTCAAGGGACGGATTACGGCAGGAGAGCTCAACAATGTCGGCATTAAGCTCTTTAGAGACAAGAAAATGGGATTTTTAAATAAAAAAAACTCATTCTAACATAAATAGTTGCATTTTTACCTTAATATTTATATTTAATTGTTTTATTGCAATGAAATAACCTTAAAAGTTGTTTTAATATTTAATTTTAAAAAATTCAACAAACTGGTGGTTGAAACAAGCGGACGGGGAATGAAGTCCAGGGAATTAAACAAACGTGCAATGAAGGACGACAAACCGATACCGAGCAAGCTCTGTGAAGTTCAACACAATTTCATCTTTTACATCCAGAGAAGATGCTCTGTCAGAAAATCGTTGTCTTGTATTTCAGTATGTGAATGTCGTGTATTATAGTTCCAATCACACCCAGCGAAATATTTCAGGTCTTTTATGTCCTGTAGTTTTACGGATTCTGGCCCTCAGAGGTTTAAATCCCATCATTCAGAGTCTCGGAAACCTCAGTACAGTTCAGTCATCATCAGATCAGTAAAGAGGATGTTTTGAACAGACATGTTAGGGGTTTTTGTTTATCACCTTGGTTCTGCACCATGAAACAGTGGCTTATAAAGATTATAAAGACATAGAAATATTGCAGGAGGACTGTTAGAATAATCGGCTGAACTTTCACAACTGTATTGGCCTCAGCGTTAGCCATGTAGCACAGTTAGCTGCAGCAGGACGTCAGATGACAACTCTTACGAACCATCGCTTGTTTGTGATCCGTTTAAGCCAGGGGTGCCCACACTTTTCCAGCTTGCAAGCTACCTAAAAGATGACCATTCCTAAAGGGGTCTGTCAACCCACCCACCAAAGAAAGCGCAACGCTTATTTATTTTACATTATTTAAATCATTGTAAATGTATATTTTGTCCTGAAGTATATTTTAATTGAGTTTAGATTTAATCTAGAACACATTAGTTTGTCTTGCATAACTGCATTAACCCACTAACCCACTGTGGAATGTGTGGGTTTCTCTCCAAACACAAGCAGACACGGATAAGTCTATGAATACATATATTTATCCATATGTAGATTTCAGGGAGGTTTGGTGCTGCCCTGGCCTCTAACTCTTCTAGCTCCGCCTCTGCTAAGAGAGACAGGGAGACTCGCTATGCAACACTGTAGTTTGTTAAGACGGCTAACGCAAAGCTAACGTAGCATTAGAGTGTGTTTGCGTGCTTAAACGCGCATCAGTTTGCTGCCTGGTATGTGATTCAAAAAAACAAATAGATGGATGGATGAGATCATCTACTTCCTTTAATGCCGTGTGATCAACCCGCACTCCTCTCGCGATCTACCGCTCGATCTCGATGGAAGTATTGAGCAACCCTGGTTTTAGCGTTTCTGCAATAAAATATCCTGCTAAATTGTTTTGTCACTAAAGAATAAAAAAGGCCTTGAACTAACGTTTAAAGTTTGAATGCTTTTAAGCTCTTTGATTCCCATGATGCAATAAACACTTTCCAATCCAAGAAAGAACGGAAAACGTTCCTCATGTAGAAGCTAATGCTAACATATATTGCTAACAATATAGCTAGCTGCCAAACCTAGAAAGGAAAGTAAGTGCTTAGCGCTTATTGTTTCGCTACAACAACAACAACAAAAAACTGAAACAGAAATTAGACATTTATAAGAAAGTGCTTCAGAAATGTCAGACTAATCTATTTACTGATAAACATATATTAAATTATGAATTGAAATGTTTAACTGCTGAAGCTGTCGACGAGACGCTACCGGAAGTTGGGAAACAGAATGTTTTAACTTTTATGAGCTGCTGTTTCAGAAATAATGAGAATGTTTGTGATCTGTTACAGATTTATGATAAGTAGAAATGAACCTGTTAAAATAAAATAAAATAAAAATCACTTAAAAATCATACCGACAGCTAGAAGCTAAAGAACGCCAAAAAACGTCTGTAGCTAACACGTATATGAGTTTTTTTTTCAAGAAGTAAAGAAATGGGCTTTAGTTGCTTTGGTTCCTCTCACTGTGGAGGCTATTCTTAGAAAGTAAACGCGTAGAAACTTTAGATCTTTGTGAAATTTTACAAAGGAAGTTGAGACTTGATAACCACACGCTTTATTTTTTATCTCCGTACAGCAAACACAACCTTATCTCTGCGAATGCCTCCGGTGAACTTAGCGCTTCAAAGTCCCAACGTTCCCAGCCGTGATTTAGCCACCAGGCTGCGAATTGTCGAAGCAATATTCGTATTTTGAAGCCGATCAATTAAACATCTCTAATGTTTGGCTTTTTTCTTTCCCCAGCTCATTCACTCATTTTGTTCATTTATTTATGATCTCCCCTGCTGTCACAACCCTGCACGCATGCATGCATTCATGCTGATGTATTTTTTAAATGCGCGATCAACTTCAGTCGAACATGCATTTTAATTTAAGCCGTTTGATCAGCGGTTTAAATCATTCACCTGTTTCTCCGGGATCTCGAGGTGGAACAGATTTACACTTTCAGGCCGTCGACCTCGCAGGAACGCTCCTCCGTGGCCAACGTGTCGCCCGTATCATAACTGTTGGTGAAAACAACAATAAAAGCTCATTTAAAGCTTGAGTACTTTTTTTTTTGCACAAAAATCAAAACAATCAATAAAATGTTTTAGTTATTGGTACAGCTTTACAAAAGGCTTATAAGTACCTTATAAATCATTAATACTTTGTTATTTTTGCATTAATTAAGCACGAGAGAGAGATTAAATTCAAAATTTCATGCAAAATAGTGAACCACATATCACTGTTTGGCATTTCAAGACTAAACACTCTTTTTCAGAATATATTAGTCCTTTTTCACTGCTTTAGTAACACTGCAAGTGTTTGTAGGTGTAAAAGTTAAATAACAAATGCTTTTTGTGCAACAAGGTAATTACTTAGCTTGAAATGTTTACTATACGTGAAAAAGATATAGATTAAATATATTGTTAAGCTAGTTTGAGTCACTATTTGGCAAGACATTTGTCAGTTGGTCTTCTTACATTGAAATGACGCACAAACACTTAATAATGATTTATACAATTTTTGGGACAAATTAATAATAAAATCTAAAGTATTTATCAGTGACAGTGAAATCATTTTTCTTTTGTGCCCGATGTGAAGTGATTTTTTTTTTCTTTCTAGGAATCGGTACACGTGTTCCCCCATCAACCAGCCTCCCCGTTTCCCTCTCTGCGTCTCCATAGTAACCCTGGCTAACATCCAAACAGCCGCTCGGTCTCTACTGAAGGGCATCGCGCCGACAAGATGAGAGACCTCCACCATGCGACCGCAGCTTCCAGGCTGCAGATACATTTCAATGTGTGCCTGTAACATCCTGCAGCCACTTGGATTTACCATTAAACTAGTTTGTTGAATCTTCATGATATTTCTGAAGCTGTGCAGTGATGTGTGGCTTCGCACATTCTGTAAAATGATGTTAGTTTATAGACCCAAAACAGATTTCGGCTGACTTGTGATTTTAAAAAACAAAGAATTTAAAGAAATAAACAATAAATTAAATGAATCTTAAGTTTTGTTAATTCAACTTTATTTATTTCTATGATTTTTTTGTTAGAGCCCATAAAAAGGTTTAAAATTCATTTCTAAGTTCCTGGTTACCACAACCTCGGCCCTACAGTCAGACATGGCGGTGGCAGAGTGATGCTCTGGGTCTGCTGTAACTGATGAGCTGAAGGCGTGCAATGTACAAAATCTGCTTTTTAGACATACAACAGCTTTCCCTATTATCTTCAACACAGATCATAACATCACCTACTGGACAATGAGGAAAACTAAAAACTAGTAAAACTAAGCTAAAAGCTGCTAAAGCTAAGCTAAAGGGTAAACTAAAAGCTAAGCTAAAAGCTGCTAAAGCTAAGCTAAAGGGTAAACTGAAAGCTAAGCTAAAAGCTGCTAAAGCTAAGCTAAAGGGTAAACTAAAAGCTAAGCTAAAAGTAGCTAAAGCTAAGCTAAAGGGTAAACTAAAAGCTAAGGTAAAAGCTGCTAAAGCTAAGCTAAAGGGTAAACTAAAAGCTAAGCTAAAAGCTGCTAAAGCTAAGCTAAAGGGTAAACTAAGAGCTAAGCTAAAAGCTGCTAAAGCTAAGCTAAAGGGTAAACTAAAAGCTAAGGTAAAAGCTGCTAAGGCTAAATGAAAAGCTAGGTTTAAAGCACATAAAGCTAAGCTATAAGCTTGCAAAACTAAGCTAAAAGTAGCTAAAGCTAAGCTTAAAGCTAAGGTCAAACCTGCTAAAGGCAAGGAATAACCATCAGTTTCGTCATTTAAAAATCTCTGTATCAAAAGTGTTAAATGGTCGGATTATAAATATGTTTATATTAGCTCTAAGTGGAAAATCCTCGTGGTTGACGGATATAAATGCTTTCAAATATCCGTCGTGTGGAAATGATTTATAAAATACGTTTTACAAAGTGATAAAGTTCCTGAAAATAATCAGCTTTTCAAAAATTCAAATTTATTAAATGAGTCTGGATGCAAATTTAAATGTATTTATGAATACATGTTGAAAAATTGTTGAAAAACGTGTTTGTATATATATTTGAACACACCGTTTTTACTGATTTTATAAACCATGTTTGCCATGTTAAGGTTTGTCAGATAATTTTTATTTCTTAGAATAATTTGTGACAGCAATGAAAAGGTATATAATTTCACAAACTTAAACATAGAAACAAATCACAATAAACAGCGTTTAAAAAAATCTATATCAAAAGTTAGTTTTTAATTGCAATTACATTTCAAAAAGGTTAAGATATTTGCACATATTTTTGAGCATTTATGTATTTTGTTAAAAAAGCAGCAACACTGAAAATTTTCTAATAAATTTTCTATTCAGTATTTTCTTCATATAAAAACTTTCAAAGTATAAATTTCATATAAATGTCATATTGTCACTTGAAAATAAAGTAGAATTCTTTATCTACCATAATGACAAAGAACGATCAAGGGAAATTAAAACCATTAATTTTCATTAAAATAATATAAATAGTAATATCAGTAATGATGAACCAAGAGTTTGAGGATTTCTCTCTGAAATCTTTGCTCATTTTTACTCAGTTTGTCTGTTGAGATGATCGCAGGAGTTTGAAGCTTTGAGCTGAAATGTTTCTGTTTGTTTCCTGAAATATTCATAAGCAGCACATCCACATGAATCATTCACTAAGGAAATGATTGCCGTAAACATAAAGTGCCATCTCTGCCGCTGCGCGCTGAAAGATTCATGCTTTTCATGTCATAAATTATGACGAGGCTTTTTCCTCTCCGTGCTGGAAGTGGGAGAGGAAGCAGGATGAGGTGTCTGGCGACGACCTTCTCCTTGTGACTTCATTTCCTGCCGTCTTGCTCCGTCTCACATCAGAAACAAAGTCTGGTAACGACTCGGCTGTGACGTTAGAAATCCATAAAGCACAAACTAGGTCAATTTTGAAATCCAGGAAGAAACACCAATAAGAAGCTGTAGATTACTTCTAATTAAGAAAAAAGAAAAATGTGTTTTTCTGGATCAATTTTCCACCACAGCTTGCTGTTGTTAAGAGGAGCCGCCATATTGGATTCACAGGTTTGGGAAGTCGGAATTCCTGAGTTCTGACCACTAATGGATCGAACCAGTTCCTCTAATTCAAGTCAAACTTATTATCCACCAACCTGCTGTCATAAATATGGAAAACAGATAAGTTTTTTTATTTTGAGTTCGTCTAATCCGGTCCTGCTTGGGTCAGGGTAGCAGGACAACACAGGGAGAGCTAAAGTCTTTAAGAAATGACCAAATACAACTTACAAGTCAGTGATTAGAGGAAGATGTTAACATGGCGCTCGGGAAACAGGATAGATAGGAAAATGATTTGACCAGTAGAGAACAGTCAAACTAGAGAACTTAAACTCTCTCTCATAGGAACCAGAGGGACTAATCAGAGGTAAGTGGAGGCAGATGTGAGAGAGAGCAGGCAGAGGGAAATCAGGACATGAGAAACAGCCGGCAGTCTGAGAGAAAAGGCAGAAGATGAACAAAAAGCAGGGAGATGTAAGAAAGAAGAGCTGAATCTGACATTAAGAGAAACCCAAATCTTAGCAAACAAGCCCAAAGCACAAATGTGAATAAATAAACTACCACCATAAGAAAATACACAAAAACGTTTTATACAAGGTAGGAGCTTAAAAGTGATTAAACACAACAACAAAAATAAAACTCCTGGTCCAAACACGATGGATCATGACAAAGTTGGTTCTTTGAGACCAATAAGGAGGTTCATACAACTGTAAACAATTCAAATTAAAGCTTAAATTCCAAGCTAGCGCCAAGTTAGCTAGGCCAAGCTAAGTTTCTGCTCAGAACAAGGTGTGAGTTAAAGTACACATTCATCATTACAGTAAATTTCCTGTTTTTTTTCAAATTCAACATCGATTTGGAAAACTGTGAAACTATTATATCCGCTGAGTTGAAGGCGTGCAATGTACAAAATCAGTTTTTTAGACATACAACAGCTTTCCCTGAAACACACAAAATAATTCTGTCCTTAAATAGGCCATTCAGTAGACCATAAAAAAACAGAGAAAGGATTATAAGAAATGAATCCTATTATCTTCAACACAGATCATAACATCATCTTCTTCCTAATGGACAATGAGCAGAACTAAAAACTCTTGAAGCAAAGCTAAATTCTGAGTTCAAACCTGCTAAAGGTAAGATAAAACCTGCTAAAGCTAAGGTAAAACCTGCTAAAGCTAAGGTAAAAGCTGCGAAAGCTAACCTAAAAGCTAGGTTTAAAGCACATTAAACTAAGCTCTAAGCTAGTAAAACTAAACTAACAGCTGCGAAAGCTAACCTAAAAGCTAGGTTTAAAGCACATAAAACTAAGCTCTAAACTACTAAAACTAAGCTAAAAGCTGCTAAAGTTAAGCTAAAACTAAGGTCAAACGTACTAAAGCTAATCGAAAAGCTAGGTTTAAACCACATAAAGCTAAGCTCTAAACTAGTAAAACTAAGCTACAAGCTGCTAAAGTTAAGCTAAAAACTAAGTTCAAATCTACTAAAGCTAACCTAAAAGCTAGGTTTAAACCACATAAAGCTAAGCTCTAAGCTAGTAAAACTAAGCTGAAAGCTGCTTAAGTTTAGCTAAAAGCTAAGGTCAAACGTACTAAAGCTAGGTTTAAGGCACGTAAAACTAACCTATAAGCCAGTAAAGCTAAGCTAAAAGTTAAGTCTAAAAAAAGTGGTAAAGATAAGATAAAGTCTGGTAATGCTTAACTAAAAACTAGACTAAAAGCTAATAAAATGACCTGGGTTCTTCTTCCTTCACTTAAATATGGTAAATCAGCTCAGTTTACTGTCACAATCAAGGCTGTCTTCTCTATTCACACAATGGACCAAACTGCGAGAAAGAACCCCCCTTTTAATCTGCGTTGGATGAAAGCCAATACAAAATGTAAAAACATTTTTTACATTTTGTATTGTTAGAAATTCTATTAGGGTTTATATGCCTACTCTGTTCTTGAAGTTTTCCTTCACACATCAATGCATCTATAAAACATGGCTCCACTTGCATCAAAGAAATCCTTAATCCACAAAACACACCCTTCTCTGTTTCACACTTAAACCTCCTCCATTCAATCTGAGGGAACCATAATCCACTGACTGTTTTATAGAAAGGTCTTAAAATTGGGTTTTTCACCAACATTCTATTCTATATATGTATTTAATTTCTTTTGGGTTTTTTTTTGTGTTATATTTACTCTAAGATGCCAGATCCTGATATGGATTCAAGTATTTCCAGGGAGTGTGTGGTCCCCTATCAGTCTGTGTGTTCTTCACCTCGAGGCGGGCCGATCCTCTTACTGTAATACCACCGCCTAATCTCAGAGGCGTATCAGCCAGAGCGCTCGGCGCTAATAGGTTCACACAAATGGGATCTCGTCAGAAACCTCCAGCCCCTGTGAATGTGGGGAGCATTATCCGAGTCGGCCCGGAGGCTGTCGGAGTGGAACCGATGCAGATTGAGGCTGAGAGAGAGATAGCAGCCAGAACATGAAAAGATGATTTAACGTTGTGTTAACAGTTTCACTACAGCAATTTTACTGACTGAAACAAGAAGTAAATGATTAAAAGTATCAGTGACAGACTAGAGGAACAGCTTAATCTAATAAAAGGTTTTCTTTAACTTCTTAGATTTTCATTTTCAAAATATGTAATTTATTTTGAAAAGGTCCCAAGTCACTGACTTTTTATTTTAAACACAAACTATTTTTTGTGTGCACAACATATTTGCTCTGAACACTATATCACTATTTTCTTAAACTTTTATAAAATGTGAAATTAATAGTACAAATTATTGTTACCCACAAAACTCCAAACACACGTTTTGGTCCCAGCAGCACGTCAGCGCGTCGGCCATCTTGGATGAGGCAGATCTGCCCCATAAACTAATAAAAGCAAATGAGTG
>JAVLVB010000281.1:382879-393823 GCA_032876305.1 Orestias chungarensis
TAGCCACAATATCTGCTGCATTAGCCTCAACTAGCCACAATATCTGCTGCATTAGCCTCAAATAGCCACAATATTAGGAGCATTAGCCTCAACTAGCCACAATATTAGGAGCTTTAGCCGCCACACAATTCTGCTAATTTGAGCAACATAACAATTCAACCATCTCGTTACAATTGCTCCTAAAACAGAAAGTAAAGAGACTTAAGAACGCACACACGTCCAAAACCGCCAAATAATGCTTAAGTAAGGAGACTGTATTTAAACCGCTATTATATTATGGATATAAAATGAGTGGAAACAAAAAAAGACTTAAGTTAATATTAATAAATACAGACAACATGCAGATCTCTAAAATTACTCAAAACTCAGTTACTTATTAGGTATTAGGTAATAAAACTGTACGGTTGTCACTGGATGAGAAAGTTTTTGGGAATCTTATTTATTCTGATTTAGGTTTATCCAAAAACAAAAAACAAATAAAACACATCAGTACATTTAAACTTTTATGTTTTTGATTATTTTTCATGTCAATTGGTTAAAAAAAAATTAGAAAAATGACTCATTTTGATTTTGGTTTTTCACACAAAAAAAATTCACTATCAAACTCCATTATTCACCAGACTCAGGGATTTGCACTTTAAGTTTACCGTATGTCCGCCCTGCGATGGTGCACTTCTTGAACTCCATGATGTTCTGCGTTAAAGTCCCTGTCTTGTCGGAGAAGATGTACTGAATCTGGCCCAGCTGCTCATTCAGGGTCGTTGTTCGGGCCTATGCAAAAATGTAAAAAATGCAGGATGAAAAAAGGTTTGTGGGTTACATTTAGATTGGTCCTGTTGCTACTTTCATAAGATTAAAGATCTTATGAAAAGAAAATAGAAGCAGGATTCTGCTTAATAAAACATTTGGGCAAATCATCTATGTAAGCACATCCTGGAGCATAAAGATGTCTCGGTAATGTCGGAGTGGAAAGACGCCAACAATAAGTCATTGATGTTGGTATAGACCAATTTTTTAACCATTTGAAGTCCATCATTGTACAGAGAGATTGATTATTCTTATGGAATATTGGAAGGCTCTCTAAAGAGTTTACATTGCACCAGATTTTAAAAAAAATTGTAGCTCAGAGAAACAACCAAAAATGTAGGAGCTCCAATCTTGCATATAGACCTCACCAGGTTCAAGGTCATGACACAAAAGTGAAAGACTGTTAGAAGAGTTGAAGGGAAAAGTTTCTCGTCTGGAAACACAATATGGCCGCCCAACTGCAGTTGGTAAAGTTGGATTACAATGATTTAAGACTGCAGGAATAATGTCGTTGGTACAGGACCATTGTGGGACAAAAGTAACGGTAATGACAGGTTGATAATGGCTTGTTTTGCAGCCACCTGACCAGACCTGACCTTTCAGTCACTGGCCCATAATCTGTTTTAGACATCCCTTTGTATTCACAGACCAATTTTCTCTGAACTTTTGATGGAAAATCAACAATTGGTTGGCATTGGGTGACCTATGCAGTAATAAATGCCTTTTAATGTATATTAGGTGTATGTACTAGTAAAACTGCCAGTGTTTTTACAAGGGTTCTAGAGTATTAATGGATTTTAGCTTTTTTTTACCCAGTTGTGGTTCTTAACGACGTTCAACATTGTGATTTAGCTTAGCCAAACATTCCCATAAAAATATAGCATAACCCAACACCACATCTACTAACAGTAGGTACATTTAAACTGTCAGTGACATTTGACTGGTTCCTCCTTTCTAAAAACGCAAATAGGAGGAATACTCCATGAGTTGCTAATGTACCTTAGCTGGTGTGTCTTTCTCTGGATAATACATCTGCAGGTCCCAGTTGATGAATTTACTCTGGCCCAACCGAATCACCTCCACACTGCACACCAAACACAAACAGCCATAACGTTAAGCAATCTCAAGGCATCTGAAAATAAATCGTAATGTAAGAAAGAAGCTGAAATTTCTGATCAAGATCTGTAAAAACTATTAGTCGGAAAAATATTTCTGCGCATGGAAAAAAAAACACAGAAACATTGTTGAAGTATACACCATTTTTTTCAGCACTAAACATTTACTGACCTGACATAGAGAGAAATGGGCACCATAGTGTTGAGGACAATGATGTAACCCCAGAAGCTGAGGAAGCCTCTGTAGGAGGCGGTTCGGCCTGTGCCGTCATACAGATACCAGGCCTTGGAGCCGATCTCGTCGTACCAAAATTTGTGACCTACGGCCAGGCCAGCTGCCACCAGGATGAGCAGAGCAAAGATCTGCAGAAGGGAAGTCCATGAGTCGTTATTCACTACTGTTTATGTATAACATCCACACTTCAGGGCTGGCACAGAGGACACCCACTGTTCCTCCCACCATCCAGGGTCACAGTCTAGGCTTGCATTGTGTCATTGACCTCATACTTAACATGGATATAGCAACGGTGAAGCTGAAACCTTCAGCAGAACCTCAATGCCAGGATTCACACATAGGAATTTCTTGCTGGATGGCAACAAGCGTTACTGACTGGGTCACAGTGTAGCCCAGAAAGCGTTCCATAGGGGAAAATTTAAGATCTGGACCCTTTAAAGCCTCAACATCCTCCTTCCTAAATCCTGTTATTGAACAGGCTTGCATATCAGGTCAATACAAGGAAACCAATTAGACCAGAGTGGATTCAGTAATTTTATTTTATCATCACTCCATTTCAAGCAACCAGAGGTCAAACTAAAAGCTAAAATACGCGCCATATTAGGGGTATATTAACTGCTGTTCACAATTACACTAGCCAGAAAATGTCTCACCGTGTAAACCATGTAGTTCATCAGCTCATCGATTTTGGTCCTCTTGAAGCGCGTCTTGCCTCCATTCCTCATGATTTTGGTGTCAGCTCCTACAATAAGGTCAAGGCATTAGTAGTTAGGAGTCAAAAATACATTTTAAATTAGCCATTCATGAAAAATTATTTCAGCCACCTGAAATTTGGTGCCAAGAGCAAATTACAGATATTCTGCAGTCAACAAATTTATTCAAAATCAGATTTGGCAAATAAAGTTATTTAACAATACTAATGGTTTAAAATTGCATGTGCACTTTTTATATCTACAATAAAAACATGTAATTACTGTTTTCTAAAATAAGCATTCATGTTTTTCCTAATATTAGCATAATAAAAATAAAGTCGTCCAAATATATCTATATAAGAAACGTCCCGTCCTAATGTGGAGCGGAGCCGTTCCCACACAGACCTGCGTAGATCACCAGGCCGTGACAATAATCCGTGTTTCTGATCTTGCAGCCTCGAAGCAACATGTTGTCCAGTTCCAGAGGATAATTCTCGCCGCCCCACAACATTTTCCCGGTGAATTTGTCCAGACGGTTGTTCGGTTCCTCACATTCAATTAGAGCTAAATATCACATAAAGGGGCAAAAACAGGAGGACGAACTATAAAAGGTTTTAACTTAAAAAGTATTACCATTGGAATTCTTCACACATTTAAAGCAAAAACCCTTAGAAAATAAGATGCACTAAAACATGCTGCTTAAGGCTATGACTGTCTTTACACAAAACATCTAAATATTTTAACTGAGGGCTGAAAACTAAACTTTCAGTTGAATAATCCAGTAAACTCAGCCGCCATTGGCACAAAGTTTACAGTGGAAACGACAACAAAGCTGAGCTTTAGCTAAATGATTCGTTAGTCTCATATTTTTGTAGTTTCTTTAACCCTATTACATTAAAATTTTATAATTTGAAGTTATATTAAGCTGTAAGTGTGATGTCGTCAAATCTTAGATTTTAACCCCATAAAATTTTATTTATTCTTACTTTCAGGATTTATGAAGTTATACTTGTAAAACCAACTTTTCTTCTTTAACTAGCTTTAAAAGAAATTAAAAAAATGTTCTTCAATTAAGTGTTCTGTAAGTTGAGCTGAATTCAAGGTAAAAACAAATACCAACTGTAAAATACTAAAAGGTTCTGGTCGGGTCAATTTCACTCTGAACTACATAAACACAAGAACAGCGCTGGTTTAAATAAATACAAAAATAAAACACCAGTTTCCAAAAATTTCATTTTCAATTGATAAAACCTATTTATTGTATGGCTTCAGTGCCGTTATGTAATTTCCACTTTTACACCTTATACATCCAGTTCAACTCATTATTCCAGACTCATCAGGTCTCCCAGCCAAACAAATTCACTCAAATTTCAGCCCCAGATTTTCCCTTTATATCGAACCAGACGTTTCTTTTACCCATCAGACGTCCTACAATTAAAATCTGTGGTTGCAGATGTGAAAGCTCTCCTAATCACTGTTAGATTTCTCTAACAGTTTCTAACTTTCAGAAAGCCGTTGGCCTTTAGTCTGATGGAATCGGCTCAATGTTCTGAGATATTCCAGGTAATTACAACAGCACCAGGTTACAGTACAAACGTTTACGTTACTCACAGCTTTGTCTTATATTGTTGCATCGTTAAGTTTTAATACATTTTTAGAAGTTTTATTAGAGATGTTGACATTTTTCTACCGTTTCTCTTATATATATTTTTTTACTTGTCATCCATAGAAGGAGGAGCACAAGACAAATTTACTAAAAGGGGACCAAAAATTGAATATGAGTCTATAATAACATTTAACCTAAAAAACACTTTTATAAACAAAAAAAAAAGGGAAAATATGCTAAAGTTTCAAAGTAAATTCCCAACTCTCCGTTTCCACCGAGACGTGACGTTGAGAGACGCTCACCGTTGAACTGTGCCATCTCCTGCTCCTCCTGAAGTCCCTCATCTGTAGCTCTGAGGCCCATCTTAAACTTTAGGTTGGTCTCCCTGAAAAATAATTGAGAATTTCTAAAATAATTTCAAATTCCTGGGAATCTAGATGTGCGTTCAAGTTTAAACAGTTAAAAAAGGCCTGAGGTGTAAACGTAGTTGTCTTGGGAAAGGACGAACTGTAAGGATTAACTGACGGGAGTTTGGTTTTAAAGCACCTGTTGCTATGGAAGCTCGGCTAATGGTGAAAGAAATTCCTGTTTATTTGTCTTTAGGTCGTGTTTTTTCTCTCTTGTGTAATCCAAAGAATAAACTGCGAAGTCAAACAGCGTAGCCTGTGAGACGCTATCCTCCTACTGGTACCAGTTATCAAATTTACTCTTCACTCATCGATGAGCAACTCGTTTTCTTAGCACTCAGGAAAGAGATTGTTTAAACAAAAAGCAAACAAGCCAGGAACACCGCCCAGGTGTGGCCTTAGAGACGTCCCAGATAAAATGATTGATGTGGTTTCAGTTTAAATCAAATGAGTCGTTTTTCCTTCTTACCCATCGAGCTCGGCGGTCTCTACGTAACACAAGCTGTTAGGGTTGGAGCTGGATAACAACAGGATGTCAGCCTGAACGGACAAAACACAATTAGTCATCAACTATTGGGGTCAATTTAAAAATAAACTCAACATAACAAAAATTAAAACTAAATTCCTCAGTTCAACAATACATTTTAAATTAAAAGTGTTACACTAGTCCTAGATTTGTATAAAATACAATGCTTAGTTTAAAAATGATTATTAAATGATTTGTCACATTTTTATGCTAATAAGAGAAACTAACGTGCTGCATCTGAAGATAATATGAAATAATCCACATTAAAACGGATCTTTAGGACGATTAAGCACTAAAGGCCAAAATGATGTTCATTAACAGTGATGCTAAGGTGGAAGAAGCCAAATTTTAACATGAAATTTATAAATATGTTAAGTGTGTTCGAATTATCAGTTTCTCTCCCAAAAATGTGGGCAGAAATCCTTGATTTTGTGGTCAATTTTGCAAGATTTGTCCCGTTTTCTGTGGAAAATGTGGAAGAGTGCCAAAATATGTAGGAAAAGTATGAAAAACTTGTGAATATTTGTTTCCAAATGTAATGTAATAATTTGTTTCCAAATTATTTAGTCCCGTTATGCTAACTTAGAGTCTTGGACCATTTAAGGTCATCTATAACGTAGTATGAGCTAAATATGAACATTGCTTAGTTCTGAAATCCAGAATCTAAGAACAAAGCCAGTTGTTACTAACTTAAAGCTCCTGTAGTAAGACGCTGGATCAACTTCAGACCATTTGCTTTACTTGCTTACTAGTTAGACTACGCTTTAGGCTAGCGTTAGGATGCTAACTCTAATTCTTTAGGCTAGTATTAGCAGGCTAACTCTAATTCTTTAGGCTAGTATTAGCAGGCTAACTCTAATTCTTTAGGCTAGTTTTAGCATGCTAACTCTAATGCTTTAACCAAGTGTTGGCATTCTAACCGTAACGCTTTAACTTAGTGTTATCGTGCTAACTCCAACGCTTCAGACTTGCTTTCATTAGTTTACGGGGCAGATCTGACATCCAATATGGCCGACACGCTGACGTGCCGCCACTGCTGGGACCAAAACGTGTTTGTTATGGTGGCGCACGGAGGTGATGACGTCACTACACAACGTGCCGTACCGTTCACTTTTCGGCTGGGTGGGGTTAGTGTCAGTCAGAAGTAAGAAAATGATCAATCATTTAAAATTTCTGCAGTATGATCAGCAGAATTTACATAATTCTGCGATTTCTGCACTTAGATGCTATTTATGCGGTGAATATGCAGGTTTTTAAGAATTATGAACACCCCCTGCATATTGCTCGCCCTTTCCTTTATATTGCGGAATTTTCTGCAATCACAGATTAAAGATTTTCTGGAGGGACTCCATTATGATTTAACTTAGATATGCTAGCTGTTAGCGTACCAGTGTAGGAAAGGATTTTTAGTAAAACACATAAAATTTGTTATGTTTACAATTTTTACGGCAAAGTCCTTTTGAGAAACTCTAGATAATATTATCTATTCTATGGTATTTAACTATTTCAACTCAACTAAAATAATGTATTTGTTAGCACGTAATTGTCAAGTAGATTAAGGAAGTTCAGCTTTAAAATGATGGTAATCTCTGAGCTGTAGCAGACGTTTTGACTCTAAGCTTATGGGGTAGTGCTGATGCAAATTCTACTTGGGGAAGACCAATCCTTCTCCTTTCGAATAAACAATAAATATGTTGTTTGGCAATGAACCTAACCTTAGACTCTTTGTTTTAAGAATATAAATATATGCTTATGCTAACAAAGCTAATGCTAACCATTGTAAAATGGGAATTGTCATACCGGAATGAAGTCATTTTTCTTGAGGCGAACAACATCTCCGACCTGGATGTCCATCCATTTAGCTTCTTTAAACCTAAACGTAATAAAAAAACTGTTTTATGCAGTCAAAAGCAACAAAAGGCATTTACTTTACACACAAAAGTTAAATCCGACCTTCCATCTAACAAAACCTCGCTCTTCCTGTTGTTGACTTCCTTGTCCATTCTATGACGGGCCTGAGGGAAAACCCAAGGAGCGTAAACAAGGACGTCCAACATATTCCATCACACAGTCGCTAAAAGATGTACGGGATTCAACATGAAGCATTACCAGATCGTCAACAAGATCCTTGATGGCCGTGATTCCCAATACGATAACCAGAGGAATCAGTGTGGTGTACCAGGGGAGAGTAGTGATCTCGGGAATAATCTGAGAACAACCAGTGGCATCCATTAGTACTGTTGAGTTTAAAAATTAAAAGGAGACAGACATGCGCCTCGTTCGTTTAGCATACCTGTAAGATGAGCAGAGCCAGGAAGTAGATGTTGGCCACCCTCTTGAACTGCTCGTACAAGTTCAAGGGAAGGAAGGTTATGACGTTGTACTTGTAGGTTTTGATGGCATTTCCCTGCAGGGACGAAAAATATAAAAATAAATAAATAAATGTCACCAAAGCTGTTATGTTAGTTATCGATAACAGAGGGATATGGCTACAACAAGATTGAATGTGATTGCTTAGCTGGGTTTATGTGTTACACAGTCTCTCCAGAGAATCGCGATTCTGCGAACGCTGAAAATCCCGCAAAAGTCAAGCAAAGGGTGCAGAATATGCAGGTGTGCGAGTAATTCTTAAACAGCCAAATATTCACTGCATAAATAGCATCCAAGCGCCAAAATGGTGGAATTACGTAAGTTCATCTGATTTTACACATTTTTGGCGGCACGTCAGCGCGTCGGCCATCTTGGATGTGTCAGATCTGCCCCGTAAACTAATAAAAGTAAATGGACTGAAGTTGATCCAGGGTCTTACTACAGGAGCTTTAAGTTAGTAACAACTGGCTTAGTTCTTGGACAGATTCTGGATTTCAGAACTAAGCAATGTTCATATTTAGCTCATACTACGTTATAGATGACCTTAAATGGTCCAAGACTCTAAGTTAGCATAACGGGACTAAATAACTGGCTCAGCTATGCTGCTATGTTATGTCATGTTTGCCGTTTACTAGATGTGGGAGAAGCAGGTTTGTTCTCCTACATTTGGAAACAATTCCCATGTTTTTCACACTTTTCCGGATTTTCATCGCAGACAACAGGACGTAAAAGTCGCAGAATTCACCACAAAAATCAAGGATTCGTGCTTTTCTGGGGGGGTTGATCATAAATATTATGCTTCAGCTAACTAAGATAAACTTCACGGACAGCATAGCTTCAGTCAAACAGCAGGTCTTAACGCTCAATTCAGATTTTTGCCGATATTTGTATGCATGGTGACTAATGCTACTAATTAAACCCGACCATCAGACTTCTTTGTGGTCGGTTTTATGACCTCCAGAAGCGACCAATAGAAGAACGTAGGCGTCCCCCGGCAGCGCCATGTTTAAATCAGTAAGGGCGGACGTTAAAGTCCTGAGCGACCAGAGCCGACCGTAGTGACCAGATCAGAACGAGACAAAGGAAGCAGAGAAAAATAAGGCAACCCCGGCACTGCTTGCTTCAGACGTTGTTTTAGTCCAGATTTACCACGTCAGGCTTCTTTTTGCTGCACAGTTATGACGTCTCACGTTACAAACATGTAAACAAAATCATAAATATGAAAAGTGGGATTTGGGTCGCATTTGGCTGGTGTGTGAACGTACAGCGAGACAATTTAGATGAAGTTTGTAATTTCGTTTTTGATTATAAAAACTCTTACCTCTTAATATTATTCAACCAAGTAATTCATTTTTGGTTTTAGTGAAATTTTTTCCAAACTTAATAGAATCTTTAAAAGAAAAAAAAAACGTAAAATAATTATTATATTAACTTACTTGTTGAAAAATCTAAATTATGACAAAAATACCAAAATTCTCTATTCGTTTTTTTTTAATGGTTAAAATCAATTGATTTAATATTGAGCAGGATTCTTAAGCTTTTTGGCCCCCATACAATGAAAAGCTAAATAAAACAACGTTTTTTTCCCACAGCAGTCTGATACTGTAACGTTTAGTGGAGGAATTGAGGTAGAGAAGCCTCGAACCTCGTCTGCTCCCCGCTCTTCTGCCTCCCGCCGAGTCTAAAGTGTCTTTTGGGGACTTACAGGTCGGCTCAAGTGGACGATCATGTTTCGACCTTCACAAAGAGCGTTTACTCTCCGCTCTCACACAAAAAGGTTGCTGCAGCGGTTAAACAGCACACTTGGAGAGTACAGCTCGTGTGATAAGATGAGGATTCCCTTTGATCAAGATCTGCTCAAACTGGTGCAGGACGCAAGTACAATACTGAGAATACAAAAAACCAGTTTTCCTGGTACAAGGTGCGGCTGCAGCTTCGGTTCAAGTTGGGACAAACAAGATGGGAAGCTTACAGAGTATTTGCTCTTCTTTATGCAAAGGAAGACTTTCTTTTTAAACTCCGGCAGCTGATGGTACGGTCGGTCATTGGCCTTCACCTTCCAGCCAATTTCTGCAAAAAACAAAACATTTAAGATGATTATTTAAACTAGAAGTTCATCTGTCCTCAAAAATTAAAATCAGGCTTAAAAATGTAAATTTCACCTTAGAAATCTTGAGGAATCAAAGTTAAAACGAACTCACCGGGAGCTCTGGCCGTCTCGGCTACCGGCTGCGGTTCTTGCTGCGGCTCCTCCGCTTCACTTTCCGACGTCTCGTCCAGTTCGTCGTCCGTCTCGTCGTCACTGTACGGCATCTCCTCATCGTTCGGCTCATCGTTCGGCTCCGCGGAGCCGGCAAACCGCCGGCTCATCTTAGCGCCTCAGGCCTTTCCCTAAAAACACAGCATTGACACGGATTCATGCAGGAAACATTTTAAAGATCAGGGACGACTTCTGGAACCGCACACATCAATCTAGAACTAAATATTTTTTTTACAAAGACCGAAAAAAAGAGAAAAATCAATTAGTGGCGGTTGAATCCTTTTTGAGTTTAACGTAGAGAGACATATCTGGAAACAATCGAAGAAATGCAATGAATGTCCTCAAAGCAACAAAAGCAGTGGTGTTTTATTCTGAAGGAAGACTACATTTCCCATGAGCACCAGCACATAGCGTGGTAAAATCCTGACCTAGTTGGACTGAAGTACATTTCTGTTTCAGAATCAGAATCAGGCTTAATTGGCCAAGTATGCTCACACATACAAAGAATTTGTTTTTGGTTACACAGATGCTTGCAGTGCACGGAAAATACAGTAAAGAAACATTTGTAACATTTAGCATGTGTAATTTATATTATAAAAAAGTGCAGTTTTGTGCAGTATAAAAACTATAGAAGTCATAAAAATATATAAATGAATTGTTCAATTGTTCATGAGAATAATGGAAGTTGGAAAAAAGCTTCTCTGTGGCTGGTCGTACGGGTCTTCAGGTGGCTGAAGCGTCGGCCTGATGGAAGGCACCGAAACAGGTGACGGCCAGGGTGAAACGGGTCGGTGATGATTTTCTCTGCACGCTTCCTGGTTCTGGAGGCATGCAGGTCCAGCAGTGCGGGCAGCTTTACACCGATGGTCCTCTCTGCAGACTTGATAATGCGCTGCAGTCTCTTGGTGTCGTGTTTTGTGAGAGCA
>JAVLVB010000281.1:409502-453461 GCA_032876305.1 Orestias chungarensis
TGATTTATGATTCATGTCAGGCTTTTTCTTTTGACTGTTGATGTGGAAAACTTTAAAGCTGATCAGCTTCTAATAGAAACAATAACTGACTGCATTTACCTTTTATTTTCATTTATAATTGCTTATATATTAAACAAGCACGAAAATGAAGAAACGCCTCAACTGTAAGATTATGAATCATTTATGCATGTTTTAAATTAATCCATTGTTTTCTATTAATATATTTGTTGTTGTTTTTTTTCTTTTACATTATTTCATTTAAAAAAATCTGATTATTTATGATTTATTTCAGGTTTTTGTGCTGCTGGCACTCATGATGACACGAGTGACCTCCAGCCTTTGCTGTTTTCTTGCAGATCTTTTGTTTTATTGTTAAACATTTTGTAAACGACTCATGAAATTTAATAAAAAGTTTCTCTGTAATATATTTTAAACGCATCTTAAAGCTACACTTTTTTCCATCGGTACATTTCTTTAAAACAAGCCTGTTTTTTTGCTTCGTTATTCTCCATTTTCACCTCCTGAGTGAGTTTCTGCTCCACAGCGACTGCAGGAACCAGCCGCTCTGCTCTCAGTGTCAGTGATCTGACGGAAACCTTTCAGCCACCAAGTTGCCGCTCAGATGATCAGAACAGATACTCAGTTGTTCTGCCCTCAGAAACAACTGAGGGCAGAAGCACAATCTGAGACTGAAAACGGAGCCATTTTAACTCTTAACAGGAAAACGCTGAGAGTTCACCGAGATCCAGGCCTTCACGCGCGTTGACACCAAACGCCTCCCAGTCTTTGCTTATCCTCCTGAATTAATCACTTTTGAGTTCAAGAAGTTCACGTGTCTGCTCACTAGTGAATAAGCTCCTTAAAAAATAACCAGATAACTTTATTTCTTCCTCCTCCTGCACCAAACCCAACATGGATCCATTTCAGACACAACCTGGTCTTTTGTTTTTTAGCCAAGCTGACGGCTAAAATGTGATGTTTCTCTTTAATTTCCGTGAAATAAAACTGACAACTTAAAGCAACACTAACTAACTTTTAAACCTTCATAAAATATTTTCATAACTTTTGTGATCATACGTCGACTTACAGCTCGTTGAATGACATTTCTGTCATGACCTGAGGGGGTCCGTATCCCTTTAAACCGACACTAAGCAACATTTTGAGGAGGGTGGCAGGAACCCTACAAAAAAACTACAAATGTGCTGACTGCTTTACTGCATATGTCACTTCCCTCGTTTCTTATCTCCAACATCATCATCTGACATTGTTTCACCACAATTAGATTCATCACCTCATCATTATTCATCCTTCACACAGACACTGGAGACAGTAATGTACTTCAATACAACTGGTCAGGGTTTTACTACGCTAGGCCCTGGTGCTCATGGGAAATGCAGTCTTCCTTCAGGGAAAAAATCACTACCGCTTTTGTCCCAAAATCGACCAGAACTGAAACTTGTTGCTTTAAGGAAAGGATGGAAATGCGTCTGACCGTCTGCATCAAATCAAGCAGAACGTTTCAGATCAGCTCTGTGCAGAAAGAGATCTGTTTGCAACGTCTCGTAACATTAACACCGTACTCTCATAACACATTTTGAGCTGATTCTGGTATTTTAATCTGATGTTTCATTTCAGTATGTGACTTTTATTCTCATAATATTATGACTTTTTCTCTGTCCGGCCTGATACTAGAGCTAAAAAACATCAAACAATAGAAGTTAAACCATTTTTACCAGTTTTCTTGTTCCTGTTATGCCAGCGATGTCAAGCTTCTGTTCTAAAAAGTAAAACAACATTTTGGACCAGATAGAAGATGAGAGAAGAACGGAGAGGAATAAATTATTTAAAATTGTTCAGAAATAGTTACAGGTTTGAGGTTTACCTAGTCTAGTCACAGGTCAGCTGACGAGTCTTCCTATTTATTGTGTAATCATACGGGTTTAATATCAGAAATGTGTTTTATTTTAATTTCAAATAAATAAAAACTTTAACAAAATCAAGTTTTGATTTTACTGTTAAAATCACAGAGAAGTGTTGGAGTCTCGTTATGACCACAAGAGGGCAGAAGCACACAAGACAAATATCTGACATTCAGCAGAGACAGTTTCTCATTTCCACATCAGATACTCTGAGAATTCATCTGTTGCTTTTAAAAATGTCTCATGATGAAGGAAACAAACTCAGCTGTTCTTAAATGTTAGAACCCAAACTATCCTGATAGAAAAGCGACTAAAATGCCTCAGATTTAAGATAAATGCAGGAATCTGACACTTGCACACTTGTAATGATCGCTCGGAATGATTGCATCAAACATGCTGGAGGGCTCCAGGCAGCTTTTTGTGTCTAAAGTCAGGAATTCTGGGTAAATTGGCCAATCAGGTTTTAAAAAGTTGTGATTCTTAAATCATAAAGCAAAACAGAAAAGGTGGTCGCAGCAAATATTCTTTAGTTTTTATGCAAAATCTACAATCAGTATCATAGAAAGCTTGTTTTTTAGCTTCAAACTATGTGCTGCACATAGTTAAGTGGGCTTTGTGTGGTTTTAATATTCTGAAATGTAAACTAGAGTTAAAAAACAATCAGTGTGGTTTTATATTTTTCAGCTTCCTAATTTTAATTTCTATAAAAGGAAAATGAATCCCTCCTGTATTTTTATTTTATTTCAAAACCTGAGAACATGAATAAAATGCTTGCTCTTTAAAATTTCCGCAACATGTTTAACAAAAACTGGGTTTTTAGCTACACTGAGAAAAAAAAAATGTTGCAGACCAGAGATCACCAACTTTGCTCTAAAATCAGACAAATAGAAATAGGTTTTAGTTTAAATCGAGAATCAAACGCAATTATTTTACAATTTTTCATGAAAATAAATTTTTCCTAGAGGAAAGAGGCAGCAGATCCCTAGTAACTACATAAAGGAAACTGAAAAGGAGTGAGAATGCATTCACTAAGTATAGTTTGAACGTTCTTCTAGGTTAAATCCCACTGGAACTTGTTTACTTTAATCTCCAAATTACTTATGCTGCTTCTTCTCTGTCAGCTTAAAGGTGTCCTCAATGCCAACCTCACCATTTACTTCCTAAACTAATATTTATCGTAATTTCAGCTTTTACAAAAGAAAAAAGAAAAAGCCTGAAAATCTTTTGTGGGAATCACTTTGAAAGTTAAAAATCTCTCAGATGTCTGTTCACTGCAGCAGGGACAGTGTTGGCCAGGAGTGACCAGTGTGTTCATTCTTTTACTTACTTGACTTTTCCTCCATTGTGACTGTTTGCACTGAGATTCTCCAGCAGTCGAGATATTTTCAGATGAATCAAACATCACCGGTGTCGAAACTGAAGCAACTCTGAACACAGACTCTTTAAAAACCAACATAAAGGGTTTAGTTTCACCTCTTTGGAGTGAAAAAGTCGCATTTATCTTGAAAACATCGGATCTGGGTCCTATTATCCTCTCGTCTATGAGGGGAGCTTTTGGGTGTCTGGTAATTTCTCTTAGCTTCCCGCCCTGACATGGGGTTGAATCAGCTCGAATGTTTGACCTCTGGGAAGGTCCCCCGCGACCATATGGCCCGTCAATGTTTAAAGGGAAGCAACAGGTCATTGTTGATGACGTACCATCTCAGCATCGTGTTAACAGAAACTGTTTCACCCCAGGGCAGAAAACTGAGCAAATAGCCAATCCTACAGTGGTTCCCAGTGATGAGGACCAGTTGGTCACTGCAGCTTCATCCTTCCCAGATGACCAGGATGTAGTGATCACTCTACCCTGGCTGACTGTATTCTTGACAGAAGGACAAGTAATAAAGAATTTGGGTTGGAGGACAACTAAAGATCTGGACGTAGTTCTCTGGAGATGATTTCTTCAAAAGTTGAGTCTAAAAGTTTTGACAAGGAGAAACGCTGAATACTGATTAAGATGTCTGTCGCATTAAAAGAATCACTATTTTTACCACCGCAGCAGTTTATCGTTGTGCAAGCTGCTTCCGTCACAGACAAAAACCATTACAGCAGATGTGCTTTCTGTCCACAAACAGATTTAATTAGGACTCGCTTCCTTATTTCTAAGAATCGGACAACAGAGCTCCACAATTTTTTTATTTCCAGTAGGATTGCTGGGATATCTGGCAGTCAGGTGGCGAACAGCAGAGAGGAACCTGCCCAGTTTCATTAAAACAGAAAAAATCAAGTTACTACTGGATATTATGATGCAGAGCATAAACCGGTTTACATGATACCTCGTATGATAACTCATAATAATAATGATCATTAAAATTCTGGTCTGGATTCCCAGGTGGAATATTTTATCATCACAACATAGAGAGGAAACCAACAGGAACTATTCTGGATTGATAAAAACACAAACCGGTCTTGGTTTCAGGAACATCTGGAATCCATGAGTTCTATTCTGATGTTTTTTTTCTTTCTGAAGAAAAGGAAGAACGTAGACGTCACCCCGCTGCGTCCATGTTTACGTCAGTAACGACGGACGCCGCCGTCTGTGGGTGGATGTTAAAGTCGTTGAGCGACGGGAGCCGACCGTATCGTCACAAGGTCGGAACGAGACAAAGGAAGCTGCTATAAAAGAAAGCTAACCCCGGCACCACTTGCTTCGGACGTTGTTTACATCCAGATTTACCACGACTGGCTTCTCCTGCTAACCAAATATGATGCATGTTTTACGTTGATGACGGAAAAGTCGTATAAAAGGAAAATCAAATACTATTTTTGTTTTTACCAGATATGGAAATAATTAGATTTTACTTAGTTAAAAGATCGGAATTGGGCCATTTAGTGTGTAATAAAACTTTGATTTTTAAAGCGCTGTATAAGTAAACGATGGAAATGATGTGGGAAAATCGGTTTATGATCACTTCTGTCTGCTCTGAGAACAAAGAAAAATCCCTGAGATGCTGTTTGCCCTGTTAGCGTTAGCTTTGGTGCTAGCCCAGGCATCCTTTCAATGTCCTCCTTTCTATTTCTTTATTTCCATATTTTCTCTCCCGATTTACTTTGATTTATCAGGCCAAGAAAAACTAAACGTTTAGAGGAGGATTTTGAACCTTTAGCAGTGGAGATGCTCGTCTTCACTGTCACCATTTCATGTTCACCGAAACATTTCATTTTAGGATAAATATTCTTTGCAGCTGGAAGTATTAAAAAACATATTCTAACATCTTAAAATTAAATCCCAAAAGAGTTCAAAAAGAAGGCGCCGTGAATCGAGTGTAGAAGCAGAGAGAACAGAGAGAGAAGGAAGTTTAAAGCCTCTCTTCCATCGATCATCAACTTTAGCTCCATAGCTAACAAGCTGAAATGTTGAAAATACGAAGATTATTGTGGAAACCCCTGAGCATCCAGTTCTAAGACAACAGTGTGTTCAGAGATGTCTTAATATCTGTAGTAACACAGACTGCTACAGGAGGGCATTCCTAAACAAAACCCTCAGCAAGAAACTTAGATAACATGAGCTATGGCAGCTTTTAATTTCCCTTTGGGATTAAGAAAGTGTTTTTTAGATTCAATTTGAGTTTATTTTCCCTAATTGGAAGTCAACAGTATTTTTTCAAACTGTATTCTGAGTCCAGATCAGTTTATTGCCCTTTATAAGTGGAAAATGTTGGGAAAATTTTCAGATTTTTAAAATAAATATAAGAAAAGCTTGGGGTCGCCATCAATGGTAAAATCAATAGTATGTTTGTTGTTCTTTCTTTATTCTTGGCAGCTAAAGTTAAAGTTATCACTCTCAGATCCAAAAAGCAAAACTGTTTCTGCATAAAGTGTTTTGTTCTTAGTTTAGATTATAATCAAGCTTCATTGAAAGATTTTTAAAAATTAAAGAGTAAAAAGAAAAAGTATGTTTATGATAAAGTTTATGAATGTTATCAAGGCTCGACCGTAGTGGGTGATTAGCAACCTGTTAGCTTAGCTAGCTTAGCTACAGTCAAGTGTTAGCCTCCAATGGACTAGCTTTTAATCATAACTTGAAATGTTTATGAATATTCATATATTTACCTTGTCAAAAAGATTATTTTTTCTACTGGGACATCCATCATTTAAATGTTTATTGGAGATTCTTCAGTAAAACGTCGTTTCATTTATGTGGTGCGTTAGCGGATCTGAAGGGGATTCGTGGCAGGATAAAAGGTCAAAGGGCCTCTCCATGTCTGGAGTCTTCACAAGCAGGGATTTGTAAATTACCTTTTAACCTTGACCAGGGCCAACAAAGTGCTTCATAATTCATTCCTGATTCATTCAGCGCTGCTTATTAAGAGCTGCATTCAGCAGAGCAGCAGCCAGAGCTGACTTCATTCATTAATGCAGTCACTCACAGCGGCCGTGCAAAGAAACAGCAGGAAGTGGTCAGAACGCGGAGAAATCCTCTTCGGTTGGTTTGTTAGGTGCAGCAAGAGACTGAGAAATGGGAAAAGCCGGGAGATGATGCAGCCGGAAAACCAAGGAGGAGGAGGAGGAGGAAGAGGAAGCTGATATAATTTGCTTGTCAGAATCCATTAAGGCCAGAGCGGAGCCACACACACACACATTTTTAATTCCAGAATCTCATTTCAGATCTGATTAATTACTCTCTCACGCTTGACAAAGAAAATCAGCAGCAAAACTGAAGGGATTAGCTGCAAAACACACACACACAGTTGGTCTTTCTGCGTTTACAAGGACTTCACATTGACTTCCATTCATTTCCATAGCATAACCCTGACCTTAGAAAAGCCTCGTCCCAAATCCTGAGCCCAACAAGGAGCAAACGGTCCCCACGATGTAGTATCTGTTGTAGAAATGGGCCTTACAGTGCAACGAATACAGGCAAACACACATACACTGAATGAATTATTCATCTTGTTTAGTTTTGTTTTCAGTCTTAAATGGAAAATGCTACACGGTGGTACAAACAAAGCTCCGCCACCTGAACTCTGTCGTAGCGCCTCGGCTCAGAGGCCCCGGGAGTCAAATCATAAAAAAATTAAATAAATAAATCATATTTCAGAGTCACCATAAACTATTTATGGAGCGGGGGTCCTGGCGTTAAACCACTTGAAGATTGCTGTTGGTGAAAACACGAGAGGTTTCACATGTCGGGGGGCTTTAACATTGCAGCTGCTCTCCTACTGGCCGCCCCACCAACCAACCAAAACTAAGAGAAGCCAATTAACTCATGTAAAACAGAAACATCACACTTTGGACTTCTGAAAAGTTGTTCCTTTCTACGCAGTCAGTTCTTGGTCTGGGTTCCTTTTGCATGAACTCGTGCTTCGATTCAACGTGACTAGGAGGACATCAGCCTGATGCTGCGTTCACACCGAAAGTATCTGGAGCAGGTATGCCCAATACGTTGATCACGATTGACTGGTCGATCCGTGTGCGGGTCGATCGCATGACATTAAAGGAAGTAGATGACCGCATCCATACTTCCGTTTATTTTTATTTACATACTGGGCAGCCAACTAAAGCACATTTAAGCACACAAGCACACGCTAACTCTACGTTAGCTTTGCATTACCTGCCTTAGCAACCTACGGGTCTAACAGTCTCTTATAGCAGGGGCGGAGCCAGGGAGACAGGAAGTCTGACAGGAGAAAACAGGAAGTGGGAACCCTAAAAAGTGGACAAAATGTAAACTTGTTCAACACAACCTGAGGTTCTGCTGAGCGGTTCTGGAAGGCCAGGTTGCTTTGGTAGCTGTTTGTTGTCTCTGGCGTCTCTCCACTTCCTGAGAGGGTCGGTACCGAGACCTACTGCAAAATAAAACCAGCCTCTCCATCAGCTGTTCAGCAGAGAGAAGCTTGGAGTGCCCTGAAATGCAGAACCAGCAGATGACATGGAGACCCAATTAACAGAGACTGTGTAAACCTGACTCTGGACTTTAAGCAACATAGATCCTGTGTCTTTTTGGTTTTCCTCCAGACATCTGAGTTTGAGTGATTCTGGCAAGGTAACTGGTTTGCTTACATTCATCTCCGATCATTTTACTCCAATAGTCAGTCATACCACCTGTGCTAACCACGCCCGCTCCCATCAGCACTCATAATGAGTGTCTTCATAACCTAACCTGTAACTAGTTACCTTTGCCAGATTATTGAAAGCCATTTTATGAGTAGATGTCTCGCATTTCCATGTTTAGATTCATGCTCTGTGACCACATTCTATTCTAATGGTTATCTTATCTCGCCTTAATCTCTGGATCTCTCACCAGAATCTGACTCTCTGGACACTGAACCTGCGTGCTACGTCACCAAAGGTTGTTGCTCCCGATCAAATACTTTATCTCAGGTGTTTCTGTCAAGTCTGTGTCTCCAGGTGACCTGACAGGAAGCTAAGAAAAAGTCCAACATGACTAGTCATTACCATCAATTGAGGTTGTGCTGGAATTAACTAGACATTAAACTATAGCACTTAAATTATGAACGTCTCACAACTTGCTCCTGGTTTGCTTGAATCTCTTAAGGTTTTAATGTTGATCTGGAGGCTGAATTCATCTACTGCCACACCAGGGATTTACAGAATTACAAGATGAACTGTAGGGATTGGTAATCTTCAATGTTTCTTCGGGTGAGATAGTCGGTGGTCTAGACTCTCTTCATCTGAAACATATGCTCCAAAGTCTCCTGGCCGTAACTCTTCAAGGACCTGGTCGAGCACAGCAAGATGCGTTCAGTTACTCGTCCAGATCACAGATGATGCTAATTTCATAAGTTAAGTGATTGAGCATGAATGCCAGTCGGCACCAAGTGTTCAGGTTTGTGAATTGTAATGACGGCTGGCCTTCAAATTTATAATGTCCTTTGTTGACGACAACAGGTTTTCTAATTCTGAGACACTACCCTGCTCTTCATCTGTACTCCTCACGGATCTTTGATGTGCGAAGAGACTGAGACCGAGGTGTGAACCAAATCAACCGCCATCATTCCCAGATCCTGTCTGAGAAGTTTTCCCACACTCTGCTTCTTACATAACCTTCCACTCTTCCCCATCGTTTGGCCAGTTTGGCACGTTATCAGAGAAACACTCCAATCTGCAGCATTTGGCTTTTGCTTGTTATCCAAATGTTTAAGCAATGAATTAACATAAATGATTTAATATAATATAAAACCATATTTGTTATTTCACACTAAGGTATCTTTCTAGTGGACATATACTTCCATGGATATTCCACATCTGGTGCTTCTCAGGAAGGATTCGACAAGTCTCCAAGGACCCACAGAGCTATCAGTCTATAGCAATGCACATAGAAAACAAGTATATATGAGTTTAAATAAGCAAGTAAATATAAACGTTATTAATCCCAACACCGTTTAAAGAAAAAAGGGTCAGTGTCGGGAAGTATGAACACGATCCTTGGTCCCAATACTCCACAGTCGGCTGTTGATGGTTTATTTAATAGGAAGTGATCAGGAACAACAGCTCAGCCTGGAGGTGTGTAAAGTTGCAGAGCTGAGCTGGTTCAGGCTTACAAACATGTTCTCAACAGGGTTTTGTCTGCTTTGGGGAAGTGCTAAAAATGTATTAGGTAGTTGAGAAGATTTAATTGACTTTAAAAGCATAAAACGTTTTTAAAAAATGAAACAGAAATAGTAATGACTGTAACAGAGAAAGGTGTAGAAGTCATATCTGCTGGGAGAGATGATTTTCAGGTACAGACCTGAAAGCAAAATGTGAAAGAAGACGCAGTGAAGTTTGACTCCACAAATGTCCATCATCATTCTCTTCTGAACGCTGCAGCAGGTTCAGTCTGTGCGTCTCATTAAATGCCGAGCCACATCGTCCTCCTTCACACGTCAGTCTGAGTGTGTCTGAAGGACCGCACATAATCCATTATCACACTGACTGTCACTCCATGAAAACGATTCCCAAACTGGTTTCATGCCTCATCATGAACCTGTGACCTCCAACTGAACGGCCGTCCTCAGAACAATCGAATTTCCTTCTAAACAGCGTGAGACGCCGTCCGTGTCGTGATGACGCACCGAGTCGGCTTCAGTCAAACTTTAGGATGAAAAAGAATGACGAGACAAAAGGGAAAACTTCTCCGATTACACAGATCTGAAAGTTTTAATCCAATATCTGATAGGGATGTCCCGATCCAGCTTTTCGCACCGATCCGATACTGATATTGTTCCTTTTAGTATCGGGCGATAACGATACCGGCCGATACTGATCTATCCGATTATTTATTAAAGTTTAGAGTTATTTAGCCTACTTACTTTGTTGTCAGACTCATGTTCAAAAGAGTTTTACTCTTGATAACAAGTAGCCAGCTGAATTAGGTGAGTTGGAATAATACACAATAGTTGGTAATGAGAAATTGACCTGTTTATTCAGGGATAAATAAACACAAAATAGACAAAATAATAAATAACAAACAGAAATGGCATCAGTAAACCAAGGCTTAAAAAGCCATATGTGCAAAAATATTGGAAAATGTATTAAAAAAGCAAAACACACAAACAACCTGAGTAGAAAATAGTCTATTAGTCAGCATCAGTACTCTGCTCTTGATCAAGTGTAAACCAAGGCTTTAAAAAATCAGTGCAAATAATATTTTAAACTCTGTTTAAAGGCAGAAATGCCTTTTACACCCCAATCTCCTCCACACTTTTCTGCTCCATCTCCATCTACATATTCCTTTCAATGTCACCTGTTTGCCCTGACTGCAGTCCAAACATGATGGGGAGATTATTTTTTACAAAGACGAACATTTAGACATGCTCAGGTGTCGGCCTGCTCCTGTGTTCATCAATGATGAGTGAGACTGCGCTGAAAAGCCTCTCGTCTTTATCGTCCTTTAAGGTAAAATAATCCCACACAACTGACCTTTTTACCAATAACGTTCAATTTACCTGGCCGTCTTAACCCTTTAGGCGCCGGAGTTTTTTCAAGAAAATATAAAATTTTGATATCAAGGTGTCAAAAGAAGTAGATTTTTCTTGTATTTAGATTATTGTGACATCAACAGGTGGCAGCCAAATTAGAAAATGTCAATTCATCGTTCAGAAAAAGAGAAATGAAATCAATGGGCTCAGAATTTGTCAGATCGTCTCCACAATAATTAACAGGCTCATCAAAATTTAGGATCCACTCTTCCTCTTCCCTCAAGAACTGCCAGCCATCAACATCATCATCATCACCGCCGTGATTTACGGAATAGAACCACGTCCACAAATGCTGCTCAGATTACAGGCACATATGTCCCCTAACCCCTGGTGAAAAGTAGTAACAAGATTCAACACCACATTTATAGATACAGCCTGTTTTATTCAGCAGTGTCGAGTGGTGAAGGTGAGCTGGAAAATGGGGACCGGATATAAGGGAAAACACAGCAAAACCTGGAATGGATTATCTAAATCAGTGCGCTGGACAACACGGACTTCAAAATAAAACTGGATCAGGAGTTTGGACTGGAATTGCCCCGTGCCGGCCGGCTGATCCGACACCGATACGCATTTTTTGTAAATATCGGCGGCCGATCCGATCCAAATATCGGATCGGTACAAGCCTAATATCTGAACTGAATTTATAGATATTTTAATAATCACGTCTTAAAAATTGACTCTTTTTGTTGCAGCATTATATATACGATCATTTACCATTTTCACTTTCAAAAAGGAAATTTTAAAAACACAAACTCAAAAGTGTATCTTTAGTGAACGTTGACAGAGACTGGCAAATGTTTTAATTGCATTACCTTTAAAAGCTTTTGCAAAGAAGTTTTCTTTTTAGTAAATTTTTTTTTGACACATTTGAAAAGTGACCAACAATAAAAACTTTTGCAACTGTAGAAAAGTCCTTTATTCCCGCATTGTGTCTATATGTTTATACTAAGAACAAATTATTGTTTTCTGGAACTAAGGCTGCATTGAAATCCACCAGACTCACCAGCTGCTGCAGGTTGTTAACGCTCAATGGGAAAATACTGAGAGTTCACAGAGATCCAGGCCTTCATCCACGCTCTGTTGGTTTTGTGAATGTCTTTTGTTGTTGTTGTCCTCTTTGATTCTTGGAGATTTAAGTAAAACTTCTTCTTCTTCTAATGACTGGAAGTAACTTCACGTTTTATGTTAAAGTGAGACCTCTTGTTTTACCATCTCAGTTGTTCTAAAATATACGACTTACATCTGCTGAGCCTTTTTGTCCAATTCAGAGATTAAGAACATTCAGTTTCTCATAAACAGGATATTTCTTAGACAAATAAAACAACTGAAAATTGTGTTGATCCAGTTCTTGAGGAAGTAGAAAAAGCACAGCTTAAAAAACTGAATGGCTCTAAGAGAAGGTTGACAGATTAATCATTTCTGGGGTTTTTATCATCAAACTTTGGATCAAAACTCGTCATCGTTCTGCTTCAAGTTGCTCTACCTGGTTGTCTCTAACAGATACGACTGGGAGTGGATCTTGCAGCAGAACAGGAACTTTCTCCAAAACAGTTGCTTTTTTTGTTACCGTCTTCTTGTTGTTACTGAAATCGTATTATCATAAAAAGTTCTTATCCCGGGGATGTTTCGGTCTCTTCCCTCTAATATAGCTCTGACTAAAACTGTAAAATTATGGGTTCGCTCCAGTCGAGGGACTTTCTGTCAGTTGGTTTGATGCTCTTGTTCTTCCGGCCTTGAATAAGAAAACAAATTATTCTGTAATTGTGCTGAAATCAAGGCTTGGATGTGCAGGATGAATGTCAGTGTTACCACAATATTCTGCTTCCTTTTCTGGGTGTAACCCGTCATGACGGTTATTTCACCCTGACCTGAAGCCGGAACGTTCACAGACCTTGGTGGACCGGAGAGTTGAGCTCAGACCTGACAGCCAGAATCAACCGTATCGACTTCCAGCTCCAGGCGCTTCCTGACGCCTTTCCACTGGTCGGACTGAGTCCTGCCGATAAACCGACCCCTGCAGAGCATCATGGGAAAGGACTGGCCTGAGGCGACATGCGCCGGATCATATCTCAGCATGAGACGCAGACAAAAAGAGCCTGCATCCGCACACACTCTGGGAAGCGTATCTTTGTGGAGACTTTCCATTGACCATCCATTCATTTCTATATCCTAACCATTACATCCCCAACCCTAAATCTAACCCTACCTCCATTCACACCATGGTCGTACACTCGACCTCTGACCCAGAAACAGCACTTGTCGTCATGGGCCACTTTTCCACCAAACTGGTTCCAGTGCTGGTTCGGGGCTAGAGCCAGAGTTATAATAATAATAAATACTAATTGGGATAAAACGATAATTGAACTGATAATTCTTGTAAAGAGCCTTAAAATCACATATTCCATTAGAAATAGAATAAATAAAATTATATCCAATTAAGGACCTTGTATTGCCTCACATTTTTTTTAGTTAAATGATCATTTATGTTTAGAACAATCAACCTTTTGAGGCCAGTTTTGTATAAAATTTGCAATAATATTAAAATTAAATCACTACTAGAATTTACACAAAATATTAATTTAATAAAAGTACTGCACATAAAAAGTAAGTGTTAATACAAGTTTATCCCCAATATTTAAGTGAATTTTCTTAACACCATGAAATATTACGTAAGTTTTACTCTGAAAGTGCTTTTGGTGGTAGAAAGGAACGAGGTTGACGTTTTCTTGAATACATTCTTAATATACTTATATATGTCGCTGTGCTGCAGTTAGATGTTATATTTTTTAGGTTAAGTTGTGTGGAGACCAAACTGTGAAGGACAAAACGTCAACTGACGAGAATTAGCTGTTAGTTATTGTTAACTCATGTTAGCGAATGCTACATCACGTTAGCTTGTATTAGGTTTAGGGTATTAAGTAAGCTAACAGGCGACTTATATTTAGAAGACTTAAATCATGGCAAACGTTAGTCGCTAGCAGGAAAACTACGGGTCTGTGAAGGAGTGTTTTGCTTAGCAATGAAGACAAAAAAGTTTCTTTAGAGTTTTTTTTTTAATGAATTTTTAATTAAAAAATTAGGTCCTGGGTTCTAATCCTGTTTTGGAGTCTTCCTGTGTTCTCTCTGCTAGTATTCCAGCTTCCTCCCACATCCTGGTCAAAACATATTTTAAAACAGCTTTTTTCAACCACTCAGACTATCTTCACCTGACATAAAGGTTTGTATGTTTGTAAGGGGGCGCATAGTTTTTCTCAACACAGCATGGATACATGTAGTGGAACGCAGGGCCGTGCAGAGACCTTTGGAGCGGCAGGTGCTCGAAACTAAAAGGGGGCACATGGATTCCGGATTTGAAACATGATAGAGAAACATAACCTCCTTGTACCAACTCATACTCATAAAGAATTTAACATGGAATCACAACACACCATAGAAGCCTCACACAGCTCCTTTTGTCTCTGCTTTTACCTCCTCTCCTTACGAGGCATCTTTGCTAAATGAAATATGAACCTTAAACTACAATCTGATACACATATAACACAATCATGCACACACAAATTGACAAAATGTTACAATATAGCCACAAATTTAATCCATCCTTAGAGCCGTGAAGTAAAAATTTAATGATAAAGAAATCACTTAATATATATCCATCCATCCATCCATTTTCTTGCTGCTTATCCGGAGTCGGGTCGCGGGGGCAGCAGCCCGAGCTGGAAGACTTCCCTGCCAGACTTCCCTCTCCTCGGCCACGTCCACCAGCTGCTCCGGGAGGATCCCGAGGCGCTCCCAGTTGAGCCGGGACACATAGTCCCTCCAGCGCATCCTTGGTGCCTGGAATACCTCACCAGGGAGGCATGCAGGGGGCATCCTAACCAGATGCCCGAGCCACCTCAACTGGCTCCTCTCGATGCGGAGGAGCAGCGGCTCTAATTTGAGCCCCTCCCGGATGACCGAGCGATTCTCATCCATCTCTTAGGGTGAGCCCGGCCACCCTGCGGAGGAAACTCACTTTCGCCGCTTGTATCCACGACCTCGTTCATTCGGTCATGACCCACAGCTCATGACCAGAGGTGGGGGTGGGAATGTAGATCGACCAGTAAATCGAGAGCTTTGCCTTTTGGCTCAGTTCCCTCTTCACCACGACGGAGCGGTGCAGCATCCGCATTACTAACGCCTTCTGCAAGTCCACAAAACACATGTAGACTGGTTGGGCAAAATCCCATGCTCCCTCCAGGACCCTGAAGAGGACCGCACTGCTCCTCCTCCAGACGGGTTCGACTATTCGGCGGACCCTCCCCTCTAGTACCCCTGAATAGACCTCACCAGGGTGGGTCCCCTTCTTAATAAGGGGACCCTTCTTAATAAGGGGACCCACCACCCCTGTCTGCCAGTCCAAGGGCACCACCCCTGATGTCCATGCGATGGTGCAGAGGCGTGTCAGCCAAGACAGCCCTACAGCATCCAGAGCCCTGAGGGACTCCGGGCGGATCTCATCCACCCCCAGGCCCTGCCACCGAGGAGCTTTTTGACTACCTCGGTGACCTCGGCCGCGGTGATTGGAGAGCCCACACCCGGCCCCTCAGTCTCTGCTTCCTCATGGGAAGGCATGTCGGTGGGATTGAGAAGGTCTTCGAAGTATTCCCGTCCACCGCCCCACAACGTCCCGAGTCGAGGTCAGCAGCCCCCCATCTCCACCATACACAGTGTTGGGGGAGCACTGCTTCCCCCTCCTGAGACGCCAGACGGTGGACCAGAACATCTATCTAATATATATCTATTTTTGTAAATAAATGAGAGGTTTAGAAAATCAAATCTCAAATTCTTCTTTTGTTGTATTTATAGTGCAATAGCCTGAAATCATGAATATATGGATATCGGATAGTTTTAGTGAAATACAATAGAATAAAATAAGATGAAGTATCAGATCTCTCTATAAGATGAAGTATCAGATCTCTCTAATGCATGCTGCTAATGGCTAGATAAACATACATTAACAAAAAATAAAAACTTATGGATGTACTTTTTCCCTAGTGTGGTGTGTGTGCTTAACCAGCTAGTGGCAGGGATGCATGTACTTCCTAACAAAGCTAACGGTAGATCTTAGTTAGTATTATTTTGATCTTGCACACACACAAAGGCACAAAACAAACAAACAAACAAAACACAGACAAAAGGGCACTTTGGGCATCAATGGGCAGGTGCTCAAGCCCCCTCTGCCCCCCCGCACATCCCTGGTGGAATGCAACAGTGATGTTAGTTAAAGGAGCTGATTAATCTTATAGCCCAGCTGTCGCTGCACTGCTTGATGTTAGAAGGAAAAGATTCTCTTTTCAGGAGTTTAGTTTAATTTACAAAGACAAACCCACACAGAGACACACAGACAGGCTGCTGCAGAGTCAAAGCTGCGCTTCTGCAGCTCGTTAGAAGATCGTCTCATTGGTCGCCTGCAGGCAGTTATTTCTGTAAACAAAGCCGTCGCTAAGTGATTCAGATCTAAGCCCTTCCTCAATGTTCTCCTTGTCATCTTCCTCAGTTATCCTTCGAGATGTTCTGCACAGAGAAGAGGAACCGGCTTCCTTTGCCATTTCGTTTGAAGCAGATGCTCCTCCAGTTGCAGTTGGTCACAAGCAGAGTCACTGAAAACACATTTATTAGCTCTAAATACACAAAAACACCGATTGCTGTAGTCAGCCTCTGTTATTTCTTCTTTACCTCGGGTAGGAACAAAGGCTCTGAGCTAAAGAACGATGAGTAACTCTTCAAATAATAAACATACTGCTGCATAAACACTTCAAAATCATTGCATGAATATGAGCATCTGACTAAAGTTGAGTATATTTAATCATTAATAACTTCAAAAAAGGTGCCAAACTTTTTTCAACTTAAAGTTTAAAAGACAGTCAAGGTATGAAACGCTTTATTATTTATATAAAGAACTTATTTAGCGTGAGCAAAATGTGCTAAACATTTTAGAGTTAGCAAAAGCGCCACACTATACGTTAGCGCCGCTATTAGCGCCGCTATTGGCGCTAAGCTATTAGCGCCGCTATTAGCGTAACTCAGCAACTTTAGCGCAAAATGTTTATTTTCTATTTTAAAAAGCAAATTTTGCTGTTTTATTGGAGACTTTTTGACACTTTGAGCTTTTAATGCTTGACACGGCAACACTGCAGCATTCCACTTCCTGTTGTCGTTTTCAGATTTCCTGCAGAAAACGGCGCCTTCATGTCTGCCATGTTCGACGGTTTTATTATGCGACGAGAGGAAGGAGGATAAGAAAAAGCTGGCACTAGTACTTTACCCTGTTTTCACATCCAGATGTATTACGTCTGAGTCGCTCAGATGTTGGCAACACTGGGAATCAGAACATCAAAATAGGAGCATGAATAACAGAACCTAAGTAAAACCTCAACTGGAAACGTCGTCGTCTAAATGAACAAACGGAACTAAACTTTTGTTTCCACCGGATTGTGGAAACGTGGCCAAAATTAGAGTTTCAGAATTTATCCATGGTAATAATTCAGAGGAAACTTGGTGCACTACAGCTTTAAAAAGGTTAGCAAACGTGCTAAGCTTGAAGTTTTATCATTAACTGCTAAAGGCTATTTTAGAGCATGGATCACCGCTGCTTGTGGAGAATATTACTGGTTTATAAAGAGACACGAGTCCTCCAGAGGTGAACAAATGAACAGTCTTTTGTTTGTTTTGTTGCTGAGATCTGGAAGCAGGTCTTCTCTGAAACTGAACTTCTGCAGCCGAAGCTAATCTAATTTTCTCCAAAGCCACTTCAGCTCTGCGAACCTTCCAGCTGCGCGCGTGGGCAGCTGTGCCGATAAAGACGGCGCGCCTGGGGAAACACTGAAGCGAAGCTCAGAAATCCACCTCCGTTCGAGGCCTTCATCTTTAATTCAGTTCTGATTTTTATCCAGAAAACAGTGAAGAGACGCCCTGACAGCAGCCGCCGCCTTCTCCTGTCCTCCGCTGCTCTTTGTTAGGAAAGACAACCAACGTGTTCGGCATTCATTCACATCGTTTAGCTCGACAATCAGATCGAAACTGACATTCTCCATCCAAAAGGTCAGCCTTGCTGAGTCATCAGCGTCCGGGAGGAAAAAAAACTTCCAAGCGTGGAATCTTCTCTTCGGCGGGGACGGTTTCCATCTTTCACATTCGGTCGGTCGCTGAATTGAACCGAGTGACACGAATCTGTGGTGCCACTTTAAAGTGCTCCTGATTTACATCTCCGGCGCCGAGCTGGAAGTGACTGAGGAGTGCTGGTGTTGAAAATTCACAGGTTCTTCATAGCAGCGCCTGTTTTATCTGCAGCCATCTCTCTTGATATTACCTGAGTTTACCTCTAAAAATGCTCAGGCGGAACCGAACGCAGCCGGCAAGAGATCATTTTAATGGAATAAGGCTTTTTAAAGCAATTAGCTTCCAATTATCCCATTTTAGTTCATTTTCTATAATTATGGAGGCAGCTTTTCTTTTGTTTTGTACAGCGAGATGATTCGTGTCGTTCTGAAATGCTCGTTGGCGCAACGTTCACACAGAAGGTTGAAGAGCAAATCGAAATTTTTCTTGACATTTTTTTGTATCGTTTGTTTGGTCGTTCCTCTAATTAAACACAACCGCCATCGGAGTTCTGTGTGAACGCTTTACATCCCCAAAGCGACCAGAAGACCGTAGACGTCCCCGCAGCGGCGGCCATGTTTACGTCAGTAGCGACGGAATGTGGACGGACGTTAAAGTCGACGGGAGCCGATAGTATCATCACAAGATCAGAACAAGAGGAAGGAAGCTGAGAAACAAAGAAAGCTAAAGTCGGCACCGCTTGCTTCGGATGTCGTTTATGTCCACATTTACCACGTCTGGCTTCTTCTGCTACACAATTATGACGCATGTTTTACGTTGAAGACAGAAAAAAGCTTCTTCTTCTGCAGAATCCCGACGCATAATACACTTGTGGCGTCTCCTTGCTGTATGAACAGAGCCGTTATCAGGAACCCACATGTTTGGGATTCAGTGTGAAAAAATAAAACCTAAATAAATCATTGCATTCGCTGCAATTTGAGCAGAAAACGACTTCTGGAGGTCCGTTTTAATCCCAAACTTACTGTAGCACACGGAGGAAGCCACCGCCTGCTTCGACCTGCAGCGCAGCAAACATGCAGCCATTGTGTTTTTGTATCAAAACTTTATTTATCAAACAAAAAGAATGAACCATCGAAATAACATTTCTATAAAAAAAGGACCATGGGACCGTTCTACAGAGCGTTACAAAGACCAGGAAAGGGTAAACAACAACATAATGGAAAGACATTGTAACTCATCATCATCATCATCATCATCATGTCTCCCCAGTCACACGGACTAACTTTTACATCCCTACTTCCTGCCGGAAACCCCGGCGGTTGTAATTTGGCTCCTTTCACCGCGGCGACGGGACGCGAATCATCGTTTTCTACTTTCTCTTTGTACTCTATTATTTTAGTTTAGTTTTTTTTGTTCGTCTTTATGAGCCTCAAACCGGAGCTGACATTTGATTTCACACATCAGGACACTCAACTTCAGCTGTCCTTCTTTTTCAGGATCTCATTCCAGCGCAGGAAGTTTAATTAGAAAGAAAAGAAAAAGGATATAAAGGATGAAACTGCCATTTTATTTCAGGTCATTTGCTGTTCAGGTTTTGTTTTTTTACACAATAAAATCAGTTTTTACAGTAAAATCCTTACTTTTAACCCTTATCAGCATTTATTGTTGCTCGTTTCATTCAATTCAGAAACTTTATTTATCTCAAAAGGAAAATATGTTGTCATAACTCACTATTCATGTATTTTCAAAGAGCTGTTAGGGATGTAGGCAGGAAGGACCTCCACTAGCAGTCAGTCTTGCAATGAATCGAGGAAGCTTCTGACTGAAGGCTGTTTCTGTTAGACCATTATGAGATGCCAGCAGCCTAATATTTCACAGCAACGTCCTGGATGACTTGTTTGCAGCCTCTGCTAATCCATCTCATTTGCTTTTGCCGCTCTTTAAATCCCTGTCTGGCCGTTCGGTTAAAGCCGTGACTTTCCTAAATTACTTTAGATTAAAAACAACAATAAAAATAAATTGAAAACATTATTTCAAGACTTCTAAATTATCAAATTCGACAAAAAAAAGTTTCTTACGTTGGACTAATGCAGAGAATCAGAGTATCTGAAGCAACATCTGACATAACGATGCTCTGACTCCGACCCATCGGAAACTGTCTTTTTGGATTCTGCTGCATAGATAAATGTCCAGAAAACTTGTTTATGTCCCACATTTGAATGATAAATTAAAGCAATTTAAAAGCCCAGAACTGAAACCAGTTGAAGCTTTCCAAGGTCAAACAAAAAACGCTCCAGTCCCTCACTTTCTTCGTCCTTTTTTTCACTAAACTAAATATAAATAAGCAGAAATTTCACATGGTCATAAATAATAGCTTTTTTTAAGAGCACTCAAAATAAAAGAATCATATATTAAATTTGATTATAAAAAGTCGATTCTACTCTAGTTTGACTCTACACTGTAAAAAAGAGGCAGCTTGCTTTAATTTAGATTTGCTGCAGCAATACCCCCCCCCAAACTCCCCCATAACCGTGAAATAAAACATGAAGAGATGAGATAATGAAACAAAAATGCGTCTGAATAGTTTTAAGCTGTTTAAAGATCTTGATTTTAGCAGCCGGGGAGAGATTTTACTTTAATTCATAATTTTATGGATGTTTCTGTGGTTTCGAGAAAGATACAGGGCCGGTTCTAGATGGGGGCCAGCAGGGGCCAAAGACACATTAGCTTTAATAGAATGATTGATATCAGACCTTCGGCTTTGACATATTTAGACAAACAGAAAAACATTATGAGTTATGTTTTTTTTCCAGAGACGCCTCGACAGTAAAAATCAGAATAAAGTTGCGTCTGCAGCCTCCTACTGACTTCCTGTTAGCCATCGGTGGTCATTTAGAAACGGGACCACCTAATGTACCGATGGCGGGAGCTTTAACTTAGTGATCCGCCAGACTCGTTAACATTGGCTCAGGATTTCTGTCCAGATCTAGAATCTCCCACCATCCTAAGAAGCTGCTGAACACTCAGAGCCATTACTAAGGTTTTTATTTCCTATAATGTAGCGCGGGGGGGGGTGATCCGCATTAAAATGATTCAAACACGAACATTTGACCTTCTGAGCTTCAATAACTTCTTATTCTGCTCTTTCCTCTCCTGGTCAGACCTTTTGTTTAATATTTACGGACAGGGTGGTAATTAAATATAAAACTGTGCGCCAGTCATTCAAACATTTTACCAGTTACTAGTTTTTTTGTGTGTAATTTTGCTCTACTTTAATAAAATCATTGTCCCAATACAAACTAAGCTTAAAAATGATTTGATTTATATCAACCTATGTAAGAAGCAACTGAATCGTGTCGGCTCTTTGTGGCATTTAGACGGTTGCCGATCTTTTAAGCCACCAACTGTAACCTCCAACTTTTTGTGTAACTTGCTAATGTTGCTTCTTTTTAATTTCTCGTTAAAAAACCGAACTAACAAACTTTGGGTTGACGCCACTTCAGAAACGTTTTTTTTTATCAGACTAACCAGTTTTCTTCTTCTATTTACTAACATTAGAGCAAACGTGCAGCAACGTAAGCGCTCCGCCCCCTACAGGGCAGCTGAACAAACTGCATCTTGTTTCCCGTTTATTTTTTAGACTACAAAGCGGTCAGTGCGCTGTTTAAATTATTTTACCGGTTCATTAATTCAGGGGTCTCCAAAGCGATTTGTCATTAAATAAATAAATGTAGTGAACCATTAACTCATTAATTAAAGCATTAAAGTTAGCATGCTAACACTAGCTTAAAGCGTTAAAGTTAGCATGCTAATACTAGCCTAAAGCGTTTAAGGTAGTATCCTAACACTAGCCTAAAGCGTTAAAGTTAGTATGCTAACACTAGCCTAAAGCGTTAAAGTTAGCCTGCTAACACTAGCCTAAAGCGTTTAAGTTAGTATGCTAACACTAGCCTAAAGCGTTAAAGTTAGCATGCTAACGCTAGCTTAAAGTGTAATCTAACTTGCAAGCAAGTAAACCAAATGGGCTGAAGTTGAACCAGCGTCTTACTACAGGAGCTTTAAGTTAGTTACAACTGGCTTTGTTCTTAGATTCTGGATTTCAGATCTAAGCAATGTTCATATTTAGCTCATACTACGTTATAGATGACCCAGAGGTGTGGACTCGAGTCACATGACTTGGACGCGAGTCAGACTCGAGTCATGAATTTGGTGACTTTAGACTCGACTTGAGAAATATAAATAGACTTGCAACTCGACTTGGACTTTAACATCAGTAACTCGTGACTTTACATGGACTTGAGGATTTTGACTCGAAAAAACTCCGATTTAAAAACTGTATTGCCATGGACCGCTCTCTCTTTCAAGTGTGGTTGCTATGTGCCGGCAGCACAACATCCAATCAGATTAGATCCACGTGGTTTTGAACTGACAACCAATCAAATTGCAGGGTTAACGACGAAGACAAACTGTCAAACATGGAGTCAGCTGTGCCCTCCCTGGACTAAAAACAAACTTTCTAAATGTATAGTTTTTTTCTTCGTCTGTTGTCGTTCCACCAGATGTGACGTTATTTTTCGATTCTCGTTTCCGTTAAAAACGGGTTCACCCTCTTCTATTTGCCGCTTACTCTGCAAATTTTGGAGACGCTTGTGTCGAGCTCGCTTGCCGACACAATTGGTACGCCCCTGAGGGAATCTTAATGATTGCTCCAACACTGGGGGTTTATAACAAAGCTTGCCTAGGTCAATAATCATTATTATTATTGATTACTCAAGTTTAACAGATTTAAATTGCTTTAATTCGACGCAAGAGGAATTTAAATATAACAAGCTTCCAACTCACTCATGGTATATATATATATATATATATATATATATATATATATATATATATATATATATATATATATATGTATATCCAGTGGAGCGAGTTTTCAGACATGGTCGCATCATATTACATCCCCATCATGCACAAATGACTGACAGGCTAATTTGATCTTTTGCATATGCAATACAGCTGAGAGCCCTGACAGAAAAAGCACCACCCTGTTCACTGTTGAGTTTATGTATTTCTTGTACCTCCCCGGACAGAAACTGCCGTGGAAGAAGTTATAGTAACACAAAATGCAACGCAATACATACACAATATCAGCCCTTTTATGTAATTGATTACATTTGCATTTGTTTCCTATTGTTTGAAGGATATTCTTACAAAAAGTTTTGATAAATAAATATTGATCTTAAAAACAAACATTATCAGTATAAATATAATGTGTTTTTGAAACGACTCGAAAGGACTTGAAACTCAAATGTTAAGACTTGGGACTTGACTTGAGACTTGCTTGTTTTGACTTGGGACTTGACTCAGGACTTGAGAGCAAAGACTTGAGACTTACTTGTGACTTCCAAAATAATGACTTGGTCCCACCTCTGAGATGACCTTAACTGGTCCAAGACTCTAAGTAAGCATAACAGGACTAAATAACTGGCTCAGCTATGCTGCTATGTTATGTCATGTTTGCTGCTTACTAGATGTGGAAACAACTATTCACAGTTTTTCTCACTTTTCCGCATTTTCTTGAGTCAATTATATGCAATTTTATGTGGTCGTCTGTTTCTGCCAACGTTGTTTTGCGGTTCCTAAGGAGAAACGTTTTGGCACCCCTGAATTAATTCACCCACATTTCCATTTCCTTTACTCGTGAACTCCTATTTGGTCATGACTGGATCCACTGGATCCACTGTAAGACGCCGATCAGTTGTAACCCGTTTGCCGTCCTGTTCCCATCAACTTTGACCCTCCGGCGTTCGTACCGACGAGACGCCGCTCCCCCCGTCCCGGGGACGACTCATCGCCGCCGGGCGTGAGCTTGAATCGTAATATTGAAAACGACTTGGTAATGAATTCACAGCCTCGTTCCTCGACGCCAGAGAAACCAGCGCTGAATATCAATGCAGCTCGCTCTCCCTCGGGCCTTCTCCTTTCATCACACAAATAAAAGCCGTACTGATGGCCTGTTTTACCCCCCCGCTACAGCTGATGAATGACTTGTCAGTTTAAGTTCCTGCTAATTTGCACGAGTCGAAGAAAATAAACTAAAACACTCAGCCTTACGTGCCGTTTAATCTCAAACCCAGGCTCTGAATCCAAGTCTGGCTCTTATAGATGTGAGGATGAGGGTTTTTGAAAGTGGATTGCTGCAGCATGTGAAGATGAAAGAGATCTTAACCCAGGAGCCATCACCCCGGTGGGGGTTATTTTTCACAGTGTACACCTTTCTAGCTCTCCTGTCTGACACGTTTCACAAAACCTTCCTCTAAAACACGTTTCAACTCGGCTATACTGGAAAGGTTTCCAGTGCAAATATCTGAGCAGACTGGAAACAAGACTAAACTAACATACAAGCAACTACTCAAAAAAGATACAGGAGCTTGTTCTAAGTCAAAAATTGGTTATTGTTGATATGATTGGCCGTTTTTTTTTCACGTTTTTCAATGTTTCGCGAATGGAACTAAGACGTCAACCTTTATGAATATTTGTCTTTAAACAAACCCAAGAGTTCCTTGTAAGTTAGTTTTGTCATCTTTGGAGACTGCTTACATGTATTCAGCAGAACATGTTTAATTTACAGCTCGTAATGAGAAGTGGAGTGACTCCGAAGAGTCGAGGTAACTACAGAATCAAATGCGTTTGATTTATTTTGAAGGCTGCATGTTATTAACGTTTCATTGTTGGTGAAGAGTCTCTCTGCACTGACGCGTTTAGGAATACCTGATCTGGGGAAACGCTGCTCCACCGTGACACCAAATGTAAAAATAGACTTCTTTTGTGGATTATTCTCATGTTTTTGTTGCTTTTGTTTGTCTTTTTCTAGAAAACGAACCCCCCCCCCCGAAGGAAACATAAAGTGAATCCACTTGGTTTTTGTTTAGTCGGAGTTAATTTTGGTTCTTCAAACTAACAAAAACAAAACAACTGTAACAAAAATAAATGCAATTTTCTTGTAGCTTTCACAGGAGTGAAAACAAATTTGTTCAAACCTACTTCATCCTGATAATATGAGACAGAAAATCCTTTGGTTCCTCTCAGTGGTCCTACCGCAGTTTGACGAACAACCAATCAAAACGACAGATGTCAGCAGGACCACTGGAACGAGCCAGAGGAGTTTCATTTTCTTATTTTTCTACAGTCAGAAAAAGGTGACAGTCTTAACAAATATATATAAAATAAAACCCTTTTACAAAGATTATCTACTTCAGCTTTAATGTAAATCTCGAGTAGAAACCGTTCTCCTCAGATCACTTATCCGTTCTGATCCCTGTTATTGATCGATATTAATAGGAAACCCTTTAACTGTACAATTATAGAGATGTTAATGCGTAGCTTTTATTAATTTAAGGGTTCCACATATTAAGGTAATTGGTTCCAAATGTTCACTCACTCAATATAAGCAATATAATGATTTATTATTTTATTCTCTACTCGAGTCTGACTGTAGGAACCCTTAAGTGACCTCACACACAACCCTGTCCCATGATGCATTGCGAACCAAATGTGAGATTTTTGTTCTTGCAACAATGCCGAATGAAGCAGGAGAGCAGTTAAATTTTAAATATAATTATATTAAGATTTGAGTCGAAAATGACTTAATTATCCAATTTATAAATGTAAAAACTTTTTTAGGCCTTTCGTCGTTGCTGGGCAACAGGACATATACTTACTTAAGGCTAGACGTACCAATGTTACGCAGTCGACCTCCGGTTCTCGAGGCCGAAGGTCAAATTTAACTGGTTGATGTAGGCTGGGTAACAGCCTGTTGTTGCTAACTGTTAGCATTTAACTTTTGTTAACTAGCATGACTGTCGACAGGCTAACACTGAAGCTGGTGGTGAGTCATTTTTTGAGGACACGTTTAGCATGCTTTAGCTGTCTAACACTAATGTTAGCGTTAGTTTGACCACTAGCATGATAAGGCTAATGATTGTGAGAAAGTATAGCTAGTGTTACCAACAAGCATGCTGACTAATAATGTATTAAAAATTAGAACCTTGGTTGAGTTCTTCAAAATTTGCCTAAACAACAGATAAGGGAAATATTTACTAAAAGTGTTTCTTGGACATTTTTTGCTAGCTAGCATCACTGCTACCATGTTAACGTGGAAGAAACTCTGAGAATTTTAAAATAGATATTTATATAGTGTCTATTTCACTAAATAAATATGTATTTTATCTAAAAGTGTTTAAAATTGTACACTGGTTGTAAACAACTCTGGGTTTCTGCCACACAAACATGGTAGCAGTGATGCTAGCTACCAAAAAATGTTCAAGATACACGTTTAGTACGCTGACTTTTTGAAGGCCACACAATTTTCTGTGAGTGGACAATTGGAACACAGCTGTGAGTTTAATCAGTTCATTCGTTGGTCAATTAGCCGTCACGCAAAAAAAGGTGCAAAAATATAAATAAAGGAAACTCCAAAGCAATAAAAAAACTAAGGTAACTGAAAAATGCTACAAACGAATATATATATATATCTATACATATATATAGATATATATATATGTTGTAAAAAAACAGCAAGTATAAATGCTGCAAACTCATTTTTGACCACTAGTGGAAGTCTCCCACTAGTGGTCAAAAGCTTTTGTATGACGTTAAGCGAGTATGCAGCGTTTTGTAATTGGTGTTTTTGATATTTGCTTGTTTTTTTCAGTGATTGCAGCATTTCTTTGTTTGCATTTGTTTTTTAACAGTCGTGTTTTTTGGATCTTGCTTCATTAATGTGTTTTGTTTGGCATTTTTGCTGCACGTTTGCAACTAAATTTGAGAAACAGGAAGAGACTCCGTCAGCTACTGTGACAGAAATAATGTTAGCTAAACTAAAATCAAGCTAATGTGGAACAGTTCTGTTTTGTTGTTGGTTCCTTCAAATTAATCTTTTCTTTAACCTTCATGTTTTGGATTGAGACAAACTGGAACAACGATAAAACAACAATATCCACAACGGGTCAGAATTTGGCAGTAACACAAGCTAAAGTGGTAAAGGTCGAAGTTGGAGTAAGGTCAGAAGAACAACTGTGGGATCTATGGGGTTCCTCTACGTACCAGAAAGACACTTCAGGTTCTAGAGATGTTGAGTTTTCAAAACCTCCTCAATTCGTAATCCACAACAAACAAAGGATCGAAGGGCTACACACGTCACATGGGCGATGGCTCGTTCAGCAGAAGGTTTCCTGATCTTTGTTGACGAAGGAAAGGAAAATAAATGAGAACACACAACGTGGCGTTATGGGAAACTTTAGGTCCAGGAGAAAAGTATAAGGTTTCTATGAAACTTTGGCTGGAGATGGCTTCCCAATCGCAGGTTTCCAATCCTGTTAACGCACAAAACCAAGTGATGAAGAGATATTTCCAACAGTAAATGTGGAAAGTAGGCGAGGTACGGTCACAGTAAACCGAGCTGAGGAAAACTCAGTGCAGGACGATGCTAATAAATACCACAAATAGGAAAAACGGTAGGATCTTAGAGTTTGTGTTCTCTTCTGTGATATTCTTTCCTCCGTTTCTGTTGACTGGAGGCGCGAGGCATTGTTTTTTTTTTTTCAGTTTCATGTCTGAGGATGAAGAATCGTTCAGTTTGAACACCTTAGGAATCCCCTCAAAGCTCGTCCTGGTCATGGAGTTGATGCTTTAGAGTCTGTATTGTACGTTTCATTCCCTTTTTTAAAATCCCAGCCCCAGTAGATATAAGCCGGCCGAAACCAGACAGATGGAGATCTGGGGCCTCTTCAGACCCTGACGAACCAGTCACTGCTCCAGGAAAGCGGGCAGCAGGGGATACCAAGGCTTGAAGAGTGGTTCCAGACTGGAGTCCATGGCTAAGAGACAGGGCCATGCCGGACGGGGGTGGTGGTTAGAAGGCGGAGCCGGTGATGGCGTTGAGCTGCTGCATCAGCCCTTCTAGACTGGCCATCTGCTCCGACAGGTCGTCCTGCTCGTAGACCTGAAAGACAAGAAAATGTGGATGTTTACTTCGGTCCGGTGTCCGACTGCAGACAATGCTCATATTCTGAGTCTGGTCCAGTGAAACAATTGTATTTAGCAGACGCATTTATCCAAACCAACTTACAAAGTAGGCATTGGCATGAAGGGTCTTATCCAACGACCCACACTGGATGTTGTTGCTGTATATCTTTGCCCCAGCCTGGATTCAAACCCAGGCCCCAAGTGCAAAAGTCTAAAAGTTACTTATAAATTAGTTCATCTTATTTCAAGACATTTTAATACATTTGCCTGAGAAGCTAGACAAAAATACTTGGTAAGATGTTGTGAGGTTTCAGAGAGATCACCTTCATCTAATCAGAGGATTCACCCAATGAAAAAGGAAAAATGAACACAAGAAAATCAAAATACAGAAGCAAGTTGCAGAGAGATGTCTTGAAATTCATAGGGATTAACAGAAATATCGTCTAAATCTGTTCATCCATCCATTCTATTATCCTATCTATACATCCTCTATCCATCCAGGAAAGACGGGTTAGATAATCCTAACATGTAGTTCAAACCTTGCTATTTTCTAAACCGATTCAGAACCAGCGATCTAATAAATAATGAAAGACTAATCTGCTTAAAACCCCTCTGATTAGCTGGGACCATAAGAAAAGCTAATATAATACCTAAACTGCTTCCACAGATCTCAGATCATTTTGAAAGGAAGGACTGTGGTTCCATAGAAGAAGCAAAGGGGACGGAGAGAATGGGGAAGTTTAACCCATCCATCAACGTTAGCTTGCTAGCTAACATCTTGGCTGTGCAGCCTCTGGAGATTTGTGTCCAAAATGATGTGTCTCAAAAAATGAGACACATCACTGGTAATCCTGAGGGTCCTCTTCTTCAGACTGTTATTAGACAATAAAGTGTCTTCAGTCCAAGGCTTCTCTCGACAAGAAGAAAACAATTTCATTTCCTTTTGAAATTAAAAAAATACTTTTTTTATATTTGAATTAAATAGAATTTCAATTTAGTGTTGTTGGCTTTCAGAATCATACTTATGTGACCCCTGAAGTGTATGGAGGGCCAAAAGGTCCTAAATGATATAAATGTACAATTGCATATACCCTTTAGATGTTGCAATCTATCTATTAGATTAGGAGATTTAACAAACAAGTATAACTTCTATGACATAAATGTATACATAAATTATCTCAGGGTAAGCTGCTATATTTTCTCTAGGTTTGGCTTTTAAACCAAGTGAAACAAGAACTGATCTCATCCGCCAGCAGAGACCTGAGAGATGAACAGCAGAGGGAGAAGACTTCATACGGTTTCTTCTTCGCGAGCTAAAACGTCTGCTTACTAACTCCGTCACATCCAATATGATCTCACAGCACATTCCTGAGAGTTTCAAAGGCAAGGAGACGTCTCGGTGTGATTTAGTACTGAACGTCTCCGCCGGTCAGTTTAAGTCGGTCTGACTGCGTCTGGAACATCTTCCACTGTCAGACTGCTTCAGAGCCTTTTATTGAGCGTGACTTTAATGCAGACTCTGTCCTTGCAAATGGAAAAAAAGGATCCAGTGGTCTCAGAGTCAAAGCCAGCTGGAGATATCAAACAAACCCAACCTGTTTTGCTAAAGGAGCTTTTACCTCTAGAAACCTCCGTTTATCCAGCTACACCTAGTTCAAATCTGTTTGTTCCTCCTTTTAGAAAAGAACCCTATTATATAGATCTATCACATCTAAAGGGAAATCTTTTAATGTTTTTGGCTTATAGAGAATGTAAACCCAAATGTAAGAGTCTCACAAAACAAGATTATTACATCAGTTAAGTACTTTATTCTGGGCTCGTTTTGCATGAAATTCTGCACAAATGCGACGTGTCATGGCGGAGATCCGATTCTTAAAAATCAATAAGAACAAATTAACAACTCCACGAGCCCTTAGACTCTGTTTTGTAACAGCACAGGTTTTGAAGGCAAAGATTCAGACTTATTTCTACTTTTAATGCCACATAAAGACAAAGCTGAGAGTCAAAATAAATAAATAAATAAAGACATATGTGTTAGTGCTGTTGAATTTAACCCTTTAGTTCTCTTTATTTTCCTTTTGATGCCATTAACGAAGACGGCTCGACTTATAGCAGAGCATATTTTTAACTGCAGTTATTCATAGCTGACATTTAACGGCTGTGAACACAAGAATACTGATGAACGCAGAAGAACCAAAGACATCAGATGATCCCATGTTCCATCTGAGTGTTAAAGCAACACCAAAGAAGTTTCAGTTTTGATTGATTTTGGTGCCAACTGTGGACAAAAGCGGTAATGTTTTAGCATGAAGGAAGACTACATTTCCCATGAGCACCAGCGCATAGCGTGATTGAAGCACATTTCTGTTTCCAGTCTCTGTGTGAAGGATGAATAGTGATGAGGTGATGAATCTAATTGTGGTGAAACAAGCTCAGATGATGATGTTGGAGATGAGAAACGGGGGAAGTGACGTATGCAGTACAGCAGTCAGCACATCTGTAGTTTTTTGTGTGGAAGGCAGGGTTCCCGCCACCCTCCTCAAAGTTGCTTAGTGCCGGTTAAACCGATACGGACCCCCTCAGGTCATGACAGAGGCGTCATTCAACGAGCTGTAAGACGACTTATGATCACAAAAGTTATGAAAATAAATGTTTTATGAAGGCTGAAAAGTTACTTACTGTAGCTTTAAAGGAGCAGAGTTTTGAACCTAAGAATGATGCAAAGGATTGGACTCAGGTTCAAACACTTGTGTGTAGCATCATAGATGTTTTCTGGGTAAGATGATCACTGAAACACATTTTTCAAAGCCTCTCAGTCACATCTTTCCAAGGAAAAATGCTACAATATTTTTCGGTTGTTTAGTGTCATGATGATTGTAAAGCTTAAAGAGAATGAAAGAAAAAGTAGAACCTGAAATATTGTCTCCATCTGTGTGATGCACACAGTGACCTTTGAACCCTCCAATTTCTGTAAAAATGGGATCATAAGCTGGATCATCAGGCTGCCAGAGAATTCTCACTCTGCCGGAAGAAAGTAATCTTTCTGGTTATTATAAATCATGACAGTAAATAAAAAAGATCCTTGAAACCTCAGTGACCTCTGCTGACCCTCAACCATCACCGCTTCAGTGAACGTAAATCCTTCATCATCAGGATAAAACGTAAAACACAGCGGGTTTCTCCACGACATCAGTTCACCTCCATCCACTTGCGTCTATTATCTGTCCCAGAGTCATCCTGACAAAGCAGCGCAGGAAAAATCATTAAAGTCTGAGAAGATCCTTCAGACTGTCGTACCCAACAGCTCCAGCCTGATTTTGTGTTTCAGGACAGAGGAGAAAAGGCTTTTCATTTCCATTATTCTGAAATAAGCCAAACTATCCAAAAATGACCCAATAAACCTTTAAATAATCTTTATTTTTTCATAAATGGAGTATTTTACGTACATTTTGTTTTCCTACTGTTCCTGCTGCTCGTCGTAATGATCCGGTCTTTAACAGGTTGATTTCAACCTCTCCCCTTAATGCATTCAGGAGCCGAAACCAAACATGGAAGGTGATAACCAGAGCCTAGAAATAAACAAACAAACTAAGAATCCAACACCTCTGAACCACGGCAGCATCATGCTGCAGGTAACTGGTCTTGATTAACGGAGATAAATCCTGCAATCCTGCAAGAAAACCTGCAAAAGACGCGAGACCAGAATCGAGGTGGTGCAGAGATTTATTGTATCTTTTATCTTTATTTGGATAAATGATTTTATTTTATCATTAAAACTATAAATTAATAATAATGATGTTTTTTATGTTGCTTTTTTTCCAACAATGTTTGTTCTATTAGAGCATCGGATACTTACAGTGGCTGAGAAGTACAATTATAACAACAACAACAGACACTAAACAACAATAAAGGACACTACACAACAGTAAAAACACCACAAAACAACAAAATACACTGTATACCACAAAAGACACTACACAGCAACAAAAGACACTACATAACCACAAAAGACACCACAAAGCAACAAAATACACCACAAAACAACCAAAGACACTACTTAACCACAAAAGACACTACACAGCAACAAAAGACACTACTTAACCACAAAAGACACTACTTAACCACAAAAGACACTACACAGCAACAAAAGACACTACTTAACCACAAAAGACACTACTTAACCACAAAAGACACTACACAGCAACAAAAGACACTACTTAACCACAAAAGACACTACTTAACCACATAACACACTACACAACAACCAAAGACACTACTTAACCACAAAAGACACTACACAGCAACAAAAGACACTACTTAACCACAAAAGACACTACACAGCAACAAAAGACACTACTTAACCACAAAAGACACTACTTAACCACAAAAGACACTACACAGCAACAAAAGACACTACTTAACCACAAAAGACACTACACAACAACAAAAGACACCACACGATAAAAGACACTACAAAACAACAGAAGATACTGCACAATGTTGTCCTTTGTGGTTGTGTAGTGTTTTTTTGCTGTATGGTGTGTTTTGTTTTTATATAGTGTTTTTTGTTGTTATTTATTGTGTTTTGTCGTTGCGTAGTGTCTTTTGTTGTTGGAATTGCACTTCTCGGCCACCGTAAATAAGTTTATAAATATGACTAATTCCTACAGAAACCCTTTTTTGATTGTTTTATAAGCAGCATTTGTTGTTAACCACAAGATATTCTGATAAAATTTTAAATCTATAATATCCCACTACTGTGTCGTGGTTCATGTTCCAGCAGAACAACCACTCTAAACAGACAAGATATTATGGAATGGTTTAGTTCAAGATAAAAGACAAAGCAGAAATATATTTGTAGAAAAACAACTTTTTTTCTTTTGGATTAATTTTGTTCTAAAATGTAAACATAGATACATTTTAGGTGTAACATATTTATGAAATTGTTTTTTTGGCATCCTGAGTCGAGTTTTATTTGGTAGCAACAGAGGTAAAGGCTAAATACTCCAGAGAATTTGTAGCAACTGAATTTCTAAGGTGTTCTCCGTCCAATATGACTGAGCTGGAGATGTTTGACAAAGGATGGTCAATATAATAATAATAAGAGTAATAATAATGATGATAATACTAATAGCAGTAATAATAGTAATAATAATAATAACAAGAGTTTAAGTCCAGAGATTTCTCAAACCACGGTTTTCAGACCAATTGGTTAAAAAACCTGGATTTAATATCCTTACAATTGTTAATTTTACTCTGTTGTATTTCAACAGGATGTAAAAAAAGCGATATGGTTTGAATACTTTAGCATGGAAATGTTGGTGACCAACATCTCTTTCCCTGATGTAGGGATCTATTTAATCTACTTATACGCTGTCGTACATGATTTATTCAGGCTCTGCAGCAGTCCAGCTCAGTGTGTGTGTGTGTGTGTGTGTGTGTGCGCCAGGAATGATGGGTAAAGACCAGATGCATTACAGTGAGACGCAGCATTGGTCAGACCTGCTGACCTTTCCTGTGTCGTCCTTCTATGTCATTTTCTGCGGCTGCCTCCGTGTCCCCCTCCTCCTCTCCCAGCTCCCACAGCGGCACGTTGTGGTTGCACGATTAATTTTTGGTCCTCACCTCCCGTCTCATCTCCCTCTCCTCCTCTGGTTGCCGTGGTGACACCTCCTGTCCTATTGTCATGGCGTATGAATATTTAACCAGACCAGACGTCCAACATCCCACCACATCATCTCCTCTCCTCTGACTCAGGCGACGTCTCCGGCCGACATTTTCCTTCACCCATCCGCCTTGGCTCCTCATCTCCTGTTTTTACCTTCTAACTTCCTCGTTTGCCACCGCTAACTGTGTCCTTTGCTAACCCTGGCCCTCCAATCAACCTCTACTAAAATTTCCCTTCATCGTGCATCTCCAACTTTTCCGTGCACATCCCATCTCCCTCGAGGATTCCCGACTCGCTCAGAGCAGACATGTTTTATCAGTCTGTTTGAAAGTCGTGGTTTCAGTCCTCCTGGTTCTTCTCTCACCGCCAGTTTTTCCTCATTTGGACAGTTTTTTCTCTCCTACATTGTGAAAGGACAAAATCTGGCCAAGTATCTCTGTTTAGTTTCTAGGGAAAACATCTTAGTTAACTTGAAACAAGACAAAACTATCTTATAGTAACTTTTCAACAACACAAAGTAGCCTCCTTTATCTTAATAATTATTGTACATTGATAAACAGCATCAGTTCCATTGAATAATTTCCCCCCCTGTTTTCTATATTTATCAACTCTGCCAATAAAACTAGTGATATTTATCAATAATAAGATGCTTGCATTAGAAATTAGATCAAATCTTTACATTTTTGCAGCATATGAACACATTACACATGTCGACAAGACACAGACCTGGTTGACAGAGGTCGCCGGGTTCGCCTGTCGGAGGTTTAAAAGAGAGACGGACAAACGTCTCCTGTGTTTTAGCTTGTGAAGTGAATCTGAGAAAACTCTCAGCAGAACCTGAGGGATTCCTTAAAGTGACTCAAACACAAACGAGTTCAAATGAGAGACTCTTCTGTCAACGTTGGGCTTGATGAAGCGAGAATAAGTAAATCTCCAGAGATCAGACTCCAAATCCTGCCTGGAATCAACAGCAGAGACGTTTAGAGCCGATGCTTCTCTTGTCTGAGTCATTTACTGCGTCAGAGGTCAATCCTAGAGGCCATTTTAGCTTTGGTCCAGCTAAGCTACAAAAACAAAACAGCTCTTTAAAGCAACACTAAAGAAGTTTCAGTTTTCGTTGATTTGGGGACCCCACTATGGACAACAGCCTTTCAACCTGAAGGAAGACTACATTTCCCATGAGCACCAACTCATAGCGTGGTAAAATCCTGATCAGTTGGATTGAAGTTCATTTCTGTTTCCAGTGTCTGTGTGAAGGATGAATAGCAATGAGGTGATGAATCTAATTGTGGTGAAACAATATCAGATGATGATGTTGGAGATAAGAAACGGGGGAAGTGACGTATGACGTAAGGCAGTCAGCACATTTGTAGTTTTGTGTGGAAGGCAGGGTTCCTGCCACCCTCCTCAAAGTTGCTTAGAGCCGGTTAAAGCGATATGGACCTCCTTGGGTCATTCAATGAGCTGTAAGTCAACATATGATTACAAAAAGTTAATATATTTTAGGAAGGTTGAAAAGTCCTTGTTTTATATAAAATAAATTATATCCTCAAAATCTTGTATAAAGACACCTTTCAGAGTACCTGCTGGTACTTTGTGCAACTCTAAGTACGTTCCTGTAAACTATAGACAGCTTTCCAGAGTTTAGCTGTTACTCAGTCCCTCCAGAGAATCGCAATTTTGCAATCACAGAAAATCCTGCAGAATCATAATTCTTAAAAAGCTGCATATTCGCTGCATAAACAGCATCTAATTGTACATTTCTTGGATTTTACTGCAGAAATGTGAAATAAAAGCAAATAGACTGAAGTTGATCCAGCGTCTTACTACAGGGAGCTTTAAGTTAGTAACAACTGGCTTTGCTCTTAGACAGATTCTGGATTTCAGAACTAAGCAATGTTCATATTTAGCTCATACTACGTTATAGATGACCTTACATGGTCCAAGACTCTAAGTTAGCATAACGGGACTAAATAACTGGCTCAGCTGTGCTGCTATGTTATGTCATGTTTGCTGTTTACTAGATGTGGGAGAAGCAGGTTTATTCTCTACATTTGGAAACAACAATTCAGGTTTAATGCATTTTTCCACATTTTCATTGCAGAAAACAGGACAAAATGCTGCATAATTCACAGCAAAATCAAGGATTTGTGCCCTTCGTTTTTCATAACAATCTCTGGACCTCACTGGGTTAAAATCTGGCTGCTTCCCTAACACATGCAGACTGTTGTCCTCATTTTCCAGATCCTATTGTGAGCATTCCTTTGTTCCTGGTATTTCTGAGGGACTTTTCTGGCAGGTACATGTTAAAACATCCGGTTACTACCAAAATGTATGAAAATCCAGGTCCTATAAAGTTCTTGGAACATTTGAGATGTTTTAATAACTCCAACATGAAGGCTAGTGTGACCTCGTCCATTCAAACTCACGTTGGTAGCCGAGTCTTCTGCAGGCTTCGCTCCTCCTTCCTCCTGTAAGTCCGGAGCGGTCGGAACCGAGACGGGCAGCAAAGGCGAGCGAGCCTTCCCAGCCTGACCCAAAGACGCCGTCTTCACCTGGGGCTTCGGGAGGCTGGCACCTGGACGAGATCAGGAGACATTTTTCAGAACATTTCATACGGCAGTTCTTGATGCTCAGTTGGGATTATTCACTAAAACACAACTTTTTACATTGTCGATCGTTCTACTAATTAAATGCGACCAACATTAGACCCCTGTGTGAACGGCTTACGACCCCAAAGGGACCCAAGAAGAAGAACGTAGATGCCGCCCAGCAGCGCCATGTTTCCGTCAGCAACAACAAACGCCGCCTTCTCTGGACGGACGTTAAAGTCGTGGAGCGACGGGAGCCGAGCGTATCGTCACAAGATCGGAACAAGACGAAGGAAGCTCAGAAAAAAGAAAGCTAAACTCGGCACTGCTTGCTTCGGACGCTGTTTACGTCCAGATTCACCACGTCTCTCTTCTGGTGTCGCACGATAATGACGCACGTCTCACGTTGATGATAGATAAAATGTGACTTAACTTAACTTGCAGATGCAGATGAGCTGAAAACCGTCTTCTGTATCCGGTAGTTCCATATATGGAATGAGGTTAGATCTAAAGTTTGGTGTAATTTTAATCATTAGGGAGAGGATGGGGCTCCTAACTGATTGATCTTAATGATGGTTCCCAGCAGAACAGGATCAGATGGTCCATATTTTCATTTTCTTTGCTCAATCAAGCTTTTAAAGACAGAAACAAGAGGTTCAGATCTCATCCGAGAATATTACGAATAATTCCAGACAGCAGGACGGCATAATCAATACTTAAGAAGAAGAACGTGAACATAATCAACAGGGCGTTGATGAGTCCAATCAGGATTTTGGAGGTCGCAACGCAATCAGCGACGAACGCCACTGATGACCTCTGCTGGCAGGGACCAGACCTGCTGACGTCGCCGGTGACGGCGGACAGCGAACATAACGGCCATCATTTCAGACGGTCGGCGCAATCAGTGTTTTCACAGACTAAATGATGGATGAGAATCCAAATAATGAGCTTCACTGATGGTTCCTGATGTGTGAGAAGGAAAAAATCAAAAATGTAATATTCTATGGAAACCACAAAAAATAAAAGTTTCTGCTCAGAGATCAACTCCTAAAACAAACCAAACAGTTGGTTTCTATCTATGAGATGTTTGGTTATACAACACAGTTAAACTTAGATCCTCTGGGTCACAAATTCATTCAATATTAGAATAATTACTTTGATATTACAATCGTAATAGTACATTTTATACAAATGACACATTCAAAGGTCCTATTATTTAGTAATTCATTACTTGATTCATTTTTCCTGCTTATTGAACAGACATGGCGGTCAAACAGGACTTTAACTGTGCTTACGTTAACAGTGTGCAATAAAATATAATTCACCCCAAATGGCTGTTTGGCAGAAAGACTTAAAAGAAAAAAAAACACTTTAAAGCTTAAAAATGGAAATAAAATTGCTGATTATTATTTAGCAGTATTTTATAAACTGGTTTAAAGTTTGTGGCTGATTTTAAAATTGTTTCCCTTTAAAACCCAATCAGAAAGCTTCAATAGTTTTTATTCTTTTTATAAAATAAAATGAAAATATAACATTTTATAATATTATAAAGTATAATATATTATAACATTACATAACATAATATAAAACAATATAAAAAAATAATATAATGTAATATGTGTGAATGAAAATAATAAATATTAATAACAAAGAGGAAAAGATCAAAATCAATACATTTTATTTCAGAGAAATTTCAGAGCTTTTGGGCTATTACTGCTTTTTCGGTTAACAAATTATGTGTCTGGTCCAAATATTGATTCATCCCTTAATCCAGCGAAATGTGTTCGTTCATAATCAGGTCGATCTTTGCTGGGATCTGAAATTTAGCGGCTTTTTAGCTCCTGACAGGAATAGTTTGACCTCATAACCATCAGACGCCATCGACTGCTCTAAATGACAACTTCGCACGCAACTAAAAGAGAAAAAAGAAAAGAGCAACAGAAGTCCTTTAGAGGCCGTTCGATCCGCGCTGACGTTTGCTAATACGTGTCGTTGTTTTAGCAGCCCGTCCTTTCTAAGAAACGATCAAAACTCCACAAAAAAGCGGAAATATAGTTCAATAATTCAAAAAAACAAAAACGTGAAACCCTTTCATCTGGTTTTATTTTCCTTTGGTGAAGTTTAAAGCTAAAAGAAAACCAACATATGTACAAGAAATGGACCCAAAAGACGGATATTGTGGAAAGCCTCCTCCCCCAGTCTGAGGGCCTGCTGAGGCCAACAATTTCCTCCATCACTCTTTTCATTTCTTTCCTGATCAATAAACCTTCACTCTGCTCCCAGAAAAATCAAAACACCATGAGGGACCCCTCTGTACTCACACTTTTTACACCAGGGGCCAAGAAACAGACCGGGTTTTCAACCGGAAGACGCGGATTCATTGTTTGGTTCCCTTGGTGCGCCTCAAAGCTGATTTCAAGCTTCATGAGATCGACTCTCAGCGCCCAAACGGTTTATCAGTTATTAAAGTGAAAAACATGTCATATAAAAGTAAAATCCATCCAATTGTGTCTTTTTTTTATCAGGTTGAGTCACGAGGGAAACAGCTTTTTATTTTTAATGCAGTGCATCGATGTTTTATCCCTTCCTACATGCTTTGGTAGATGAACCCCGAGTTTCTCAAAGGTCCGGACCACGGTCATCATTTAATAACTTTTAACATTTAATAACCAAACACCAAATATGCATTTATACTAAAGCTGAAACAACTAATCGATTTAACTGATTAAAATCGGGCATTAAAATAGTTAACAGCTAATTTAGACCGATTAGTTGCTTTATAATTACGTTTTACCGTAAGTGTCTATTTTTACCACAATCTTATATCTGCAGTCAACAGGTGGCAGTAATGAGTTAGTAGTAGAAGAAGAAATCAGCCAATCGTTAGCCTTGTTTTGCTAGCGCATGGCTCATAAACACGTTTGCCCTGAGCAAGATGGCGGACCAGGAAAGTGTAGGAAAGTCTTCTTTAAGTGAACATCTGAGACCAAAACATGTCTGAGTTGAAGCAAGAGAGGAAGAACCAGCGCGGTAAAATAAGCTAATAAGAAACTAAAGGCGCTAAATACTGTTAATGAATTCAGTTCATATTCATTTAGAGTTGCAGGAGCAACAATAAAGGAACACATGTGGAACAAGACGCTCACCCCCAGCAATGTCTACCACTTACTAACTCTGTTCTAAACATGCTGGTAGAGACACAAGTTCAGATTATTAGGAACAATAATGACCAACTAAGTTATATGAATAGATTTACTGCATAACCAGCGCTGTGATTTTATTAATATGCTCAAAACTAAGTTTTATGAAATTTTACCTCATTTTTAATTTCACTGTTGAACTCATTTGTTCCTTTTTAACATAAAGGTAAATAAATTACAGTTAACGGCACAATTCTCTTCTCTCCTTTTTTCTTAATGAACATTTGTTCTTAAAATCTTATATGGGAAAGTAAATACTAAATAAAATGAATAATAAAAAGCGATTAACTAATTAATTGTAGAAATAACAGTGGAAACCGTCTCTGCTACCACAGAAGCTACGGCGGCTAAGACGTCCTATGAACCAAACATAGCCTACATCAGGGGTCACGTCAAAACAATGTTTTCCTGCTTTGGCCGTTTTTCAAACCACTGCACCTGACAAGCTGGGGTGGAGGTGAGAAATGCCCACCAGGGCTCACATCAGAGGTGTTTTCTGTGGTGAAGACGGCTTTGGCTGCTGGTATTGATTCCAGGAACAGCTTGAAGTAAATACAGTTACAGATGAAAGGCGTCTGAGGGGAGACGCCGCGTCCCTCGGGGGACCCGAGACGGACGCCATGTTTCAGCTCCAGGCAGCAGTTTGGTTGGTTTCTCTTAGTCTTTCGCAGATGACCTGCTTTTTTATTTTTGTCCGTCTGTTTGACTCGTTTCTGCACCCGACCGACATGACAGCGGCTCCACGAGGCCGACAAGGTCAGGACAACAAATAAAGAAACAAAAGACAATTATGGGATGTCTGTCCATGACAAAGTCTACTGTGTCTTTGTTTTTGGCGGCAAAAGTTAAACAATGTTTAAAGGACATAAGGATGGATGAATAGATGAATGGATGGATGAATAGATGAATTGATGAATTGATGAATTGATGGATGGATGAATAGATGAATAGATGAATAGATGAATGGATGAATGGATGGATGAATAGATGAATAGATGAATGGATGAATGGATGGATGAATAGATGAATAGATGGATGGATGGATGAATACATGAATAGTTAAATGGATGGATGGATGAATAGATGAATGGATGGATGAATACATGAATAGATGAATGGATGGATGAATAGATGAATTGATGAATTGATGAATTGATGGATGGATGAATAGATGAATAGATGAATAGATGAATGGATGAATGGATGGATGAATAGATGAATAGATGAATGGATGGATGGATGAATAGATGAATAGATGGATGGATGGATGAATACATGAATAGATAAATGGATGGATGGATGAATAGATGAATGGATGGATGAATACATGAATAGATGAATGGATGGATGAATAGATGAATGGATGGATGGATGAAGAGATGAATAGATGAATAGATGAATGGATGGATAAATACATGAATAGATGAATAATGAATGGATGGTTGGATGTATAGATGAATGGATGAATAGATGAATAGATGAATAGATGGATGGATGGATGGATGGATGAATAGATGAATCAATGAATAGATGAAGGGATGGATGGATGGATGGATGGATGGATGGATGAATGGATGGATGAATGGATGGATGAATGGATGAATAGATGGATGGATGGATGGATAGATGAATAGATGAATCAATGAATAGATGAATGGATGGATGGATGGATGAATAGATGAATGGATGAATAGCTGGATGGATGGCTGGATGGATGAATAGATGAATAGATGAATGGATGGATGAATAGATGTATGGATGGATGATTAGATAAATGGATGGTTGAAGGAATTGTTAATTGGACAGATGAATAGATGGATGGATGGATAATGGATGGATGAATAGATGAATGGATGGATGAATGCATGGTTAAGTGGACAGATGAATAGATGAATGGATGGATGAATATATGAATATATGAATAGATGAATGGATGGATGAATATATGAATAGTTGAATGAATGGATGGATTGATGGATGAATGGATGCATGAATGGATGAATGGATGGATATTTGGACACATGAATGGATGGATGGATGGATGGATGGACGAATGGATGGATGAATGGATGAATGGATGGATGAATAGATGAATGGATGGATGAATATTTGAATAGTTGAATGAATGGATGGATTGATGGATGAATGGATGCATGAATGGATGAATGGATGGATATTTGGACAGATGAATGGATGGATATTTGGACACATGAATGGATGGATGGATGGATGGATGGATGGACGAATGGATGAATGGATGGATGAATGGATGGTTAAGAGGACAGATGAATAGATTAATGGACAGATGAATAGATGAATGGATGGATGAATAGATGAATGGATGGATGAATATTTGAATAGTTGAAAAAATGGATGGATTGATGAATGGATGGATGAATGGACGGATGGATGAATGAATGAATGGATGGATGAACATAGGGGTGGATGGAAGGATTAGTGAAAGGATGAATGAACTACATGGATGGATGAATAAAGAAATTTATGCATGTCTGAATGGATGAATAGACTCGTCCGATGAATAAATGAAGGATGATTGAAAGGATGGATAGATGATTTGATAGATGGATAAAACACATACGGGTGGACGGAAGGATTTGTGAAAGAATGAATAGATGGATGGATGAGTAAAATGTCTTTGTTTCGTCCGTCCATCCAGCATCTGTTTCTCCAGATGTTAAAAGGATTTTTATCTTTGTTCAAGAGTTTCTACACAGTTGAGTTTTTCCATCAGGCTGATGACGAATGATGAAATGATTCATCCTTTCATTCACTCGTCGTTTCAGACGTTCCCCCCTCAGTATTTACGTGACCTCGTCCACAGATAAACTTTGAAGAAGTACTCTTTTAGATTAGAGGGGCTCACAGAGTTGTGTCAGCATGTTTCGATGCCATTTTAAATCCTGTGTATCGTGGTGACATCTTCTGTTCTCCTGCAGGGCGTGAAGGTAAAAGCGTCCTCCACAGACGCCTCCAGGTGCATCGTTCCTCACAGTCGGACATCGACTCGGACAATCCTGTTACAGCTCCGAGCTTAAAACTGCTCGTTCACATCAATTCAGATTCACTCCTCATTACCCCGACAGGAAGGAGCGAAGCGCTAAAGGTAAGCAGGGAAAAGTTCCTAAGGAGACCAGAGGGATTATTTATAATGCGAAAATATTAATTCTGTTAAATAAATACTATATCTAGTTCAAAGTTTCGATATTTAAACATAAGACCTTGGTTCTAAGTATGTTTTGTTGGCATACTTGTTCGTGCCACTAATTAAACGCGGCTGCCATCAAACGGTAAACATTTTATAACCTGCATGTGCAGAAGAAATCTACGATCCCACCAAACTCGTCTGACGCTTCAAGTTGGAGGCGTTTTTACATGTTGTTCACATCAAGCGTCTTCACTTCCTGTCTTCTCTAGTCTGATTTCCTGTCTCTTCAAGTCTTTTTGTACAGTGGAGGATGAAACTGAGAGAGCGGCTTGTCTTTCTGTAATAAACCAAGAGAGCGTGGTTGTCGGCTGCCTCGGCTCCATATCTGTAACTAGGGGAAAAATCCAGCAGCGTTCAGAGTTTGGTGATTTTGTCCTCCAGGAGCTTAACGCTGACGAGGGTCGATTTCAGCTCTAGTTTCACTGGAATCAGAGAAAACAGCCACAATAAATCTATCCTCCATCATCACTTCACGATCTTCAACCACTATGCTTGATGGACACTCAAGCATCCAGCGGCAAGAGTTTAGGTTTCCCAACTTGAGCTTTTGGAGCGTTTTGGGTGTCTGACGTCCCAAACGCTCAGCTCTTGATGCGCTGCAAGAGTTTTCAACGCTCCTAGACGTGCGTCTACATCGACTTTGCATGTAAACTGGACGCTCTTGACGCTCCAGATAGTTTTGTTGTGAACATGGCAGAAGAACGCAGCGCCGCGTTTACATCAGTAAAGATGGACGTCGCCGACTGTGGACGGATGTTAAAGTTGTTGAGCGACGGGATCAGAAAAGATCAGGACAAGACGAAGGAAGCTGAAAAAAAAAGTAAGCTAGAGTCGGCACCGCTTGCTTCAGACGTCGTTTACGTCCAGATTTACCACATCTGGCTTCTTCTGATGCACCACTTTTTGTGTTCAGAGCTGCAGATGAAATGACAACGTAGAATTTGAAACACTAGAAATTGTCATTTTTAAAATGACCACCTTTAATTTCGATATTTGGGTTTCAAAGTAATAAATAAAAAACATATTTTTGGGGATAAATTTACATCTTTAAGGTTTGCTATTTGTGGAAAATCTCCACATATTAACATTCTTTCATGACACAATGTCGTCATTATTCCATAAAATCTTAAAACCTGCTTTTGTTGTAATATCTGTAGTTTGTTTTGTACAATCTTAGCCGTTTTCCTAAGATCCATTTTGTCTTTAATCTAAACTATTTGATTTCAGAGCCCTGCTCTATTCTGTTGTTCATTTTGTCCAGGTTT